>CM055120.1:147421864-147929364 GCA_029206835.1 Rana muscosa
CGTGTGCATAACTGGACTTTCCAGCTTGGAAAACCCCCCAGGTCTCAAATGTATGATCTCATTCACCTGAGCAGAAAGTGGCTACAGCCAGAGACTTTGTCCGCACCAAAGATTGTGGAACGTGTTGTAATGGATCGGTTTTTGAGAGCTCTTCCTACTGCCATCCAAAACTGGGTAAGCCATGGAGACCCAGAGACGGCCAATGGTCTTGTGGATCGTGTGGAGAAATACTTGGCTACAGAGAACCTGACGGCCTCTTCCAGAGACACTCGGACTTTCCACCCTAAGACCAGACCATCCCCAGGGGCGGATAAGAGGATTCCAAGGGGTAAGGGTGGAGAGAGTGAGAGGGTGGGAGCTCTACCCCAAGTTTGGCGAGAACAGCCTGGGAAATCAGCGGCTCAAGAGGCGGCAAGAAGGATCGTTTGCTACCGCTGCCGGCAAGCGGGACATATTGCAGCCAATTGCCCGGTTGTGGAGGAACCCATGCAGTGTGACTTTCTGACGGGCAGACGTCAGTCGCTGTGTGCGACAGTCGCATGCACTGCCATTCGAGGAATTGAGAAACATTTATGCAAAATGTGTGTTAATGGTAGAAATGTTGTGGTATTGCTGGATTCAGGTAGCCTTGTGACCCTGATAAAGGCTGAGTTAGTTAAAACAGAGGTCTCTGGGAATAGCAAGGTAGCTGTTATTTGTGTGCATGGGGACACCCGAGAGTATCCAGTGACTACAGTGTGTTTCGAGACCCCCAAAGGTACCCTCTCTCATCCAGTGGGCTTAGTATCTCAGTTACCGTATGACGCCATTGTGGGAAGGGATTTTCCGAAGTTCTGGGAACTGTGGGATGATCCTGAGCCCCCCACTGGTGCCCCTATGTACCAGGAATGTGATAGCCAGAACTCCCCTGAGAGTGGTGAGGACTCTCCGGAATTTCCCTTATCAGTATTGGCAGGGGAGACTCAAGAAACTGGAGAGGAGCCCACCTCCTCAGACGAAAACCTACCGTCTGTGGAGTTTTCTGATCTTGAGGTTCACAGGGAAAACTTTGCCACAGAACAGTTGAAAGACCCCGCCCTAATAAAGGCACGCGAAAACGTAGTGAAAATAGATGGCGAGTTAGTGAACCCAGATAATACCTGCACTTACCCATACTTCAGCGTAGAGAAGGACCTACTGTATCGGGTGGCAAAAAGGGCAGAAGAAACCGTTGAGCAGCTTGTGGTGCCCAAACCTTACAGGAAGTTGGTGTTGGAGTTGGCCCATGGGCACATTCTTGGAGGTCATCTGGGGACAGAGAAAACCCGAGAGAGGGTATTACAGAGATTCTATTGGCCGGGGGTGATAAAGGACATAGAAAATTATTGTTCCTCCTGCCCTGTGTGTCAGAGGTCGGCCCCGATGCCACATTTCCGTAGCCCGCTGGTCCCTCTACCCATCATTGAGGTCCCGTTTGAGAGGATCGCCATGGATTTGGTAGGTCCTATAATCAAGTCCGCTAGGGGGCACCAGTACATATTAGTTATAATGGACTATGCCACCCGTTATCCAGAAGCGATCCCTCTCCGAAATACCTCGGCCAAAACCATAGCCAAAGAGCTATCTCTTGTGTTTAGCCGGGTGGGTATTTGTAGAGAACTGCTTACGGACCAAGGTACACCCTTTATGTCCCGGGTTATGAAGGAGCTGTGTAAATTGTTCAAAGTGACGCAATTACGTACATCTGTGTATCACCCCCAAACCGATGGGCTGGTTGAAAGATTCAACAAAACCCTAAAGCAAATGTTGAAGAAAGTGGTGGATAGAGATGGAAAGGATTGGGACTGTCTACTTCCTTATCTGATGTTTGCTATTAGGGAGGTGCCCCAATCCTCTACGGGATTCTCCCCCTTTGAGTTACTGTATGGGAGACACCCAAGAGGGCTGTTGGATATTGCCAAGGAAACTTGGGAAAGTGAGAGTTCTCCCCACAGGAGTGTGATTGAGCATGTCGCCCTGATGCAAGACCGAATTGCACAGGTAATGCCCATCGTGAAGGAACATTTGGCCCAAGCGCAGTTAGCACAGCAGAGAGTGTACAACCGTGGAGCCAAGACCCGTACCTTTTCCCCGGGGGATAGGATACTGGTACTTGTCCGTACGGTTGAAAGTAAATTCCTTGCCAAATGGCAAGGCCCCTACGAGATAATGGAAAAAGTGAGTGAAGTGAATTACAAGGTCAGACAACCAGGAAGGCGAAAGCCCGAACAGATCTATCACGTTAATCTGTTGAAAGCCTGGAGGGATAGAGAGTCCCTAGTCGCAGACACTTGGTCACCAGCTCAAACTGGTTGCGTGATTCCTGAGGTTGGAATAGCAGCCACCTTGTCACAACCCCAACAACAGGAGGTTAAGGAGTTTGTGCTTCGCAACAAGGAGGTATTCTCTGAGCTGCCGGGACAAACATCTGGGGTAGAGCATGACATCATTACCCCGCCCGGTGAAAGGGTGAAGTTAAAACCCTATCGGATCCCAGAGGCCCGACGGGAGGCAATACGGGAGGAAGTACAGAAAATGCTGAACTTAGGGGTGATAGAGGAGTCCCAAAGTGATTGGTCTAGTCCCATTGTGTTGGTGCCTAAACCGGATGGGAGCTGGCGATTTTGTAACGATTTTCGTCAGTTGAACAAAGTTACAAAATTTGACACCTACCCCATGCCACGTATAGATGAGTTGATCGACCGGCTGGGAACAGCCCGATACATGACGACTCTTGACCTCACAAAAGGGTATTGGCAAATCCCCCTGGCCAAATTGGCCAAAGAGAAAACCGCATTTGTAACCCCAGACGGGGCGTTCCAATATAAAAGAATGCCGTTCGGGTTACAGAATGCGCCGGCCACGTTCCAGCGGAAAATGGACCAGATGCTGAGGCCCCATCGGAAGTATGCTGCGGCTTACCTGGATGACGTAATTGTCCATAGCACAGATTGGGCCTCACATCTGCCAAAAGTGCAAGCAGTCCTGGACTCTGTTCGGGAAGCGGGGTTTACGGCTTACCCCAAGAAGTGTACCATTGGGCAGGAGGAGGCCAAATATCTTGGGTACACCATTGGGAGGGGAGTAATAAAACCCCAACTCAACAAAGTCGAGGCCATCCAGAGTTGGCCACGTCCCAACAGCAAGAAGCAGGTACGAGCCTTTCTGGGAATCGCTGGGTATTATCGGCGATTCATTCCCCACTTTGCCTCTAAGGCTGTGCCCCTAACCAACCTAACGAAGGGGAAAGGGTCGGTCATGATTAAATGGACCCCCGAGGCTGAGGCAGCATTCCAATTCTTGAAACAAGCCTTATGTAGCCAGCCAGTGTTGTACTCACCCGACTTCTCTAAAGACTTTGTCGTACAAAGTGATGCGTCAGATGTGGGGTTAGGAGCAGTATTGTCCCAGGTCTGGAACGGGGAAGAGCACCCAGTCATTTACCTCAGCAGGAAGTTGAAGTCCCATGAGGTAAATTACGCCACCGTTGAAAAGGAGTGTTTAGCGGTGAAGTGGGCTCTAGATTCCCTTCGGTACTACCTGCTAGGTAGGCACTTTGACATGGTTACGGATCACGCTCCGTTAAAGTGGATGGCTCAAAACAAGGAAACAAATAGAAGAGTGAATAGGTGGTTCCTGGCCCTCCAGGAATTCAACTTCACAGTAAAGCATCGCCCTGGCATTCAAATGGGGAATGTGGATGCTTTGTCTCGAGTACATGAATGCCTGATTGCTGGTGTTCCAACCCCGAGGTTAAAACAAGAGGGGGGGGTATGTGACAGCAGGAAGGTAAAGTCACCTGGTTGCATCCAGGGGGGTAGATATATTTCTCCCAGATTCAGGCTTTATGCTGACTTATACAACTAGGGTGGAGAGTTGTATAAGCCCAGCTGAGGCTAGTAGGCTCATGGATGACTCATACCTCTAGGGAGAGTGTGGGGCGTCGTACAGACAGGGAGTTGATGAGGCCAGCTGAAGCTTGTCAGCTCATTTAGGCCTCTATAAGAACTCCCAGCTTCATTAGATGTTAGCTCATGCCTGGAACCAGACCTGTGTGG
Organism: Rana muscosa; assembly: GCA_029206835.1. Classification (NCBI taxonomy): domain Eukaryota; kingdom Metazoa; phylum Chordata; class Amphibia; order Anura; family Ranidae; genus Rana; species Rana muscosa. The sequence continues at coordinate 147,425,941 of CM055120.1, forward strand.
ACTGTCTAGGGAGAGTGAACCCCTGTGCGGTGAGAAAAAGCCTGTGTGGCTATTTGCTTGGACATTTAAAACCAGGGACTTAGGGACTAGGACAGCACTAGGCTGATCCCAGTTGTTAGTTAGGAAACCTGTATGTTTAGTCAGAGGTCAAGTTGACCAGGATTTATTTTGTTTATATGTTTCTTTTGGCTTTGCTGTGTTTTGTCACTGTAAATAGAAAATAAACCGCACCTTTTTTTTGATTTTGAAAACCACAACCTCCGTTTGCTGGGCCTGTTTTTGTGTGGGGAGCCCATCCCGGGGGTCACACACACCCGCTGCCGAGCTAACCCCCTCACAATATATATATATATATATATTTACCCTTTAGCTTTAAGAAAATGCAGGCGCAGTGAGCACATAAAATGTGAATGCGACATAGAAAACGATTTCACTATTTTGGTACTCCTTGAAAATGAACCTTAGCTACCCTGTAAAATGCTTCTTTTCTATTTTCTAATGTAATTTACTTTTGCTATTTGATTGTATCTAGTCTATGCAACAATGAGGAACCTGGCAAAGCAGGATGATCTTCTAAAAGCTACTGATGGCTTTGTGGGGAAAACCTTGGAGATAAAACAGCTGGATGTTTGTAGTGACGAATCCATCAGGAACTGTGTCAACAGCATTCCTGATCGCAGAGTTGACATTCTAGGTAAGAAACAGTGTTCATGCGATTTAATCTTTGTCTATAGGGGTTCTTTCCAATATTTGGAGCATTCTTTATATAGCTTCTTTAGTGTTTTATAATAAATGTCTTTATCATGCTGTGCTATAATAAATAAACAAAAAAAAGATGTATTTCGAAAGTTTGCTGCAACTATAAACTGCACTGTGAGTGCGATAGCCTATGTTTGTATGGGCGCAGGGCTGAATGATGGTTTCGGGAGCGGGCACAGCAAAAGGCTGTATGCCCTGGAGGCCCAGTACTATGTGGCTATAGCTGTATATTTAATAACTTAATTGGCCAAAGAAGTATGGATAACGTGAATAAGCTTCTAACACCTTTTAGTTTGCCACAAAGCATCTAGCAATGTTAGTTGCTGTCTTTGAAAGATACAGGACTTATTAGAAACACATTTTACTTTTTACTCAATCAATGGGACTTTTTACAGTGTCAGAAAAAATCTTTGTCCGACACCATAAAAAGTCCTTTAATAGCCAGAGTATAATAAAATGACTTTGCTGCATAGTTCTATTATATAGGATAGGTTGATTCACATTTTTTGGAATTTTTTGTTTATTTATCATTTCATGAATATGTTTAGGGCACTTTAAATGTTATCATATTTCTATCCTCTCCATATTGGTAAATTATTGCTATGATTATTATTATTATTACTATTATTATTATACAGTTACTATCAATTTTCCCTTAGGTTTAGGCTTCGGTTGAGGTAAAGGGTTAGGTTTAGGAATTTCCAGTTGCTTTTCAGCTGCAATAAATTCATTTTTGGTTGTGATAAGAACATAACAGAAAAAAATTGTGCCAAATGTATTCAAGAGATGAACATGTAAGTGGGCATAACACAGTTACGGTATGTTAAAGTGTGCATTGTTTCTGGTGCTGAAACCCTTGCACCCTCGATGCTCAAAATGACTACATAGGGTTAGTTCACGCTTACAGAAAAAAAAATGTACACCCTCCCCATGCCCCAATACCCGCTCATCACATGGATGGACTAAATGAATTCTGGTTCAGGACCAACCAGACTATGAATATATTTTTTGAGACCAAGGAGAGGGGGAGAATTCTCAATAAGGAATTGACTGCTCTGGGCTTCCACAAAATGGCAGCCTCCAGCAATACGACACGGGAGCAATGCTGGAGGCAATTTGCAGCACACACTAATTTAGGTAGCATAAATATTACTGTGAAAATTTATGTTTTTTTGTTAAAGAACATTAATTGTTATCAAACTGTTATGGGTAAAGTTCCACTTTAAAGGGATACAACATGGGCAAATGTGCTAATATTGCAGAGATGTTTGCATTTTATTGCCCTGACATACACTTCAAAAAGACAAGCATTATCATCCTGCATTATGTATAATTGCGACTTCATGCAGAAAAGTTATAATCCTAATCTGAAAATCTAACCATAAAAAATGGTTGCTACTGTGTCATCAAAAAAGATTTAAATCTAGATACAGTATCCCTTAATATTATAAAACGGAGAAGGTTGGGGATGTGTGTTGGAGAAGTCGTAGATGCACAAAACCTTCTAAGTCATGAAGCTAAAGGTTGTAAAATGTTACTGTCTACAGCTAGCAATAAACAAATATATTTTAATTAATATAGCATGTACAGATCCAACAAATATTTGCAGTGCTGTAATTCTCTGATACTTGATATTTACATTGTAATTTATTGCTAAGGACATAGTGAACTGTTATTATATCATGCAAACAGAGTCACTCATTTCAGTTTATGAATACTTTTTTTTGTGTGAGTTAAAACAAAACCAAAGAGTTTATGTTTGCTACATAGATTTGGATAATGTATTGTAAAGTTTGAATTTTGCATACACCATCTATCCTATGAAAGTAAAATATGCATGATGCTTAGCATGTAAACAAGATGCAAAACAACATAGCATCTCAGTCTTGTTAGCAAGTTTATATATTGTAAATCTTTATTACCCACAGTTAGTAATGCTGGAATGGGACTTATTGGCCCCATTGAATGTCAAACCATTGAAGAAATGAAAACTGTAATGGACACAAACTTCTTTGGACTGGTCAGACTACTGAAAGAAATATTACCGGACATGAAGAAGAAGAAGAGTGGACACATTGTAATAATAAGCAGCGTGATGGGAATACAAGGTACAGTAGATTTTGTATGAGAATACGCTGGAACAACTGGCCCTCTAGCACTGCATGGTGTATGTCTCCCCATATTTAAACACGCTCTGCCGATCAATGAAAACATTTTACATCTTGCTAGGATCAAGCAATTTCAAGCAATTTGCACTTTGTGTCTCATATGGACAAGGCCAGAAGAGGCAAATGTTCCATCTGATCAAAAGTATCTATGCTGTATGGCCACAGGCATAGTGTAGAGCAGGGGTCTCCAAACTGCGGCCCGAGGGCCAGATGTGGCCCTTTGCCAGCCTTTATCTGGCCCTTGGGGCACAATTCCTCCCACCTATATGAGGCACTATTCCTCCCACCGACACCAACAATGGGGCACTATATCTTCCACCGATACCAATGATGGGATACTATGCCTCCTACTAATAGGAGGAATACTCCTCCTCCTATTGACTACCAACCCTGAGGCCATATTAATTCTCACTGATGCTGGGCCCGAGACATTTTCTGCCTATGCTTGCCACAATCCGGCCCTCCTAAAGTCTGAAGGACAATAAAGTGGCACTTTGTTTGAAAAGTTTGGAGACCCCTGGTCTAGAGTCTAGACTACGTCTGTAGAATCTACTCCGAGTAATATAGAAATGTACATAAGGCTGAACTAGACAATTTTTTATGTAGCTGACTAATCTACATATGAAATAAAAGTGTATTTCTGTTCTTGCAGGTATTCTGTTTAATGATGTGTATGCTGCCTCCAAGTTTGCTGTTGAAGGCTTCTGTGAAAGTCTCGCAATACAGGCATTGAAATTCAAATTGCAGTAAGTATGGTTATTAATACCTGAGACATAAATGCATTTGGGGTGTATAGGGCGTACACGGGCCCAGCTCAGATTGTGACAAGAAGGTTATGCAACGCGGGCCACACAGTCAGTTTCTCAACAAACTGAAGATAGATGAGTATAAAGACCTTGTGCTGAATGAGGAATGGTTATACACTTGCAAAGCCATAGATAATTTGTTTCCTGGGGTTGGGGTAGCCTTGGGCATCCAGAGGAGAACAATTGTGCAGCAATGAGAATCATGGATGTGGCAAATTTGTGGTAACAGTTGGAGGGGCTTAAAACTTGAGCCTACTTACTTTGTACATGGTAACATACTGTATGCAAAAGTCCTTGTACCCACAAAATATGCTTTACTGTGCCACAAGCAAGAGTCTATGGGACATGTTCAAACCTCAGAACAATCATGATAGTTTTATTTAACCCCTTTCCCCCCTGCATTTGTGGTAGGTGGCAGTGTTATTTACCCCCCTCCCCCGCATTGGTGGTCAGCGGCAATATTAATGAACCCCTTTCCTCCCTGCATTGGTTGTTAGTGGCAATGCTATAAACCCATAAGCACACATTTGTCAATGAAGAATATGGGAAGCACTCCCGCAACAGCTAGGAATAATGGTGAGCAGGAGACAGAACTAGTGAAGCAAATTTCTTGATTTCTAGCCTAGTTGTTGCTCCTGCATGGATGAACAATCAGGGAGTAAAGGTGTTTTGACCCCCATATCCCCCCCCCCTTTATCAAGGCTCCTATGGGCCTTTGTTATTGGGACAACAATTTGGCCACATCTGTAATAAGCAATAGCCAGCTGTGACCAAGTTGTTGTACAACATTTACAGTGTCCAATACAACACAAAGCCACACAAAGCCACACGTGCCAACCATACACATGCATTGAGTCCACAGTTCTATCAGCATGGTATGTGGCAACAGTCATAGCCACATACCAAGCACCACCTTTAAAGGAAATCTGTAGAAAATATGTAGGCTGCTATTGCTTAACTGCATAATTGAAAATAATTGTCTAGCAGTTATGTTGATTTTTAGTATTTTCTGGGTCACTGCTGAGACAGCTGGGCAACTAGCATTTTCAAAAGGAGGTCAACAGCAGTAGCCTCTGTACTTCTCTAGCACATTTCCTTTAAATTGTATATGCAGAGGTTGTATATATGATTTTTTAATTTGTCCAAAAAAAATAACTGTTGAAAAAATGTTTATTCTTTATAAATAATTATAATATGCTATATTTCATATTTACTGTGACCCATGCCTTTCCCCTTTCATCCAACAGTGCATGTGCTATTCTTTATTGCTTCCTCTCTCATATCACAGCTCTCTAACAATTCATAGATAGATGCTATAAAAACTCTGACTGGAAATCAGGCTTTTAGAGGGTAAAGTCAAATTTTAAAGCCTTTCTAGATACAATGAAATCTTCACTTTGTTTATCCTTTCCCAGTTGACTAGAACTGCTATTTATTTTCTATTGGCTAAGGTCAACCAGTAGAAAAATAAATAGTTAAAGCCAATGGGGAAATAGAGTGTTTTTTACACATAGTTTTACAGCTGCTATCTAGGAATTTCTAAAGATCTATGACCTGAGAGAGTATTAAAGGATGAGTTCACCATTTATAACATGTTACATGTTACATGTTACAACCATATTCAGGGTGTAACATGTTACAAATGCACTGGCCCCCGCACCCCCTATCAAGTCCTAGTTTTGACATTGATCAGCCACAATCTAAAGAAAACGTCTCCGCCCGGCGAGCTGCGTCATTCAATCACAGTGTTCTGTGAATGAATGGACTACAATTACTCACATCCTTTGCAGCTGTCGGCTTGTAGTTCTCAATGAACTACCACAGTGGTGTTAAAGTGGTTGTAAACCCACTTTTTCAACTTGCACCTACAGGTAAGCCTACATTAAGGCTTACCTGTAGGTGCAAGAAATATCTCCTAAACCTACACGGTTTAGGAGATATTTACTAAAACGGCGCATTCATGGGGTTAATCCCATTCACAAAATCGGCTACTTCCCAGCAATCGCTGGGCGTAGCCGAATGTGACGGCTCCCGTGCGCATGCGCGGAGTCACGTCTTCACCGCTCCGGCCAATCACAGCGCCGGAGCGGCGCTGTGATTGGCTGGTGCGGGGATACCAGGAAGTAACATTCCGGCTATCGCCGCAGTGATGGCTGCGTCTGGAGTGAGGGACGCGGACTGCTTCGGGGGCCCCGATCTAAGGTAAGTGGTACATAATGAGCTAGTATGCTAGTCATACTAGCTCATTATGCCTTTCTCTTGCAGGTTGGCTAAAAAAAAAAAAAAAACGATTAGTGGGTTTACAACCACTTTAAGCACAGTGGTAGCTAATTGATTCTTCCTGTCAGTGTGAAACTGATTGGCTGTACGATGTACGGGGCAGACAGCACACACTGACAGTCTGCAAGAATCCTGCATGGCACAAGCGATCTGCTGATCGCTGGTACAATGCTTTCCAGGCTCCTAAAAAAAAAAGTAAATGTACATTTTTACCTGCAAAAGATGTGCATTTAGTATTTTTTTTAAAAGCTGAACTTATCCTTTAAAGTGGTTGTAAACCCAAATATATTAAAAAAAAAAAGAATAACCTGCAAGAGAAAGGCATAATGAGCTAGTATGACTAGCATACTAGCTCATTATGCATTACTTACCTTAGATCAAAGCTGTCCTCGTCTCCCCCTCCGGCCGCAGACATCGCTCTGATTGGCTGGAGCGGCGATGACGTCACTGCGCATGCACGCGGGAGCCGTCAAAGCCGGCATTATCCATTGATAAAACAGGCATTGACAGTGCGGCAGCGCCGTTGTCTATGGTGCGCATGCGCCGAGAAAACGGTGCATTCTTTTTTGGAAAATATCTCCTAAACCGTGTAGGTTTAGGAGATATTTCTTGCACCTACAGGTAAGCCTTAATCTAGGCTTACCTGTAGGTGCAAGTTGCATAAGTGGGTTTACAATCACTTTAAAGAACCTACAAAAACATCAAGGGATGTTGGCATCAAGGGATGTTTAATTTATCTACTAGTATTTTTTTTTAAAGCTGAACTTATCCTTTAAAGAACCTACAGAAACCTCTATGTTACTGTTAAATAGGCTAAAACAAGGAATGGTAGGGTTTACTTTAAAAAATAGAATACTGTATAGCATATTACCATCATGTAATCTTTAGTCAGTAGGTAGAGCTTTAGTTTCCTTATCATATATTTTCCACTAATTGCTTAGCAGCCTGTTGTAATCTGTCCATTGCTTACAGGCCCTGTAGCTGAACTTGCAGGTTACCGACCGTATATACTCGAGTATAAGCCAAGTTTTTCAGCACATTTCTTTCTCGTACATCACGGGACACAGAGCGACATAGTCATTACTAATGGGTTATATAGATACCGTCAGGTGCTGGCACTGGCAACTTCCAAAACCGGAAGTACCCTCCCCTATATAAGCCCCTCCCATCCGGGAGCACCTCAGTTTTTTTTTGCCAGTGTCTAAGGTGTTGGCCAAGAAGAAACATGTGTTTTTCACTGAGCTTGCGTACAGGTTCTTTTGGGCCTCAGTAAGCTATTCCGGATCCGACCAAAAAAGCTTCATAGCTAAACGGTCGGTACCCGGGCCTTGCAGAGAAGAGCAAGGTTTTGCCTGTAATGCTTCTCTTAGGAGAGCTGGACCCTGGGATCCAGAGCTCTGGTCATACCCACGACCAAGATGTTTTCTGTGCAGGGTGCTATACAGGTCCAGGGGAGTGGAATCCTTGGGAACCCGGTCCCTGAAGGTTTGATTACAATGCCTGCCGTGATAGGTGAAGTTTGGGCTTTTGTGGACCAAACAAAGTCCTGCGGCGGGGAACAGGTAAGTGGGGGCCCCCAGGAACTTGGTTCTATTGGGGGACCCCCAAGCCTAATTTGTCTTTCTGTCTGTTACCTAATGGTATTCCCGCAAAATTCTGTGCATGCCTGTAACTACTAAAAAAATGTAATAATTTTTAATGGTGGTCAAGAAAAAAAAAATATATATATATATTTTTATATATATTTAAGATATTAGACTGCGGTACCTGTGTTTGTCCACTAGAGGCCGCTGTGGAATGTTTTCTTGTCATGTGGACTAGTTTCTTCTCAGCAGAGCAAGTCCAGGCAGATGGTGAGTTCTCTTATGGGAAACTGCTTTCTCTGCCATGTTGCAATGCTCGTCCATCCCCCAGCCTGCGGCAAAGAGGGGCCCTGGCTCTTGTCCCTAGTCTCCATTTTTCAAAATTAGCGCCGTAGGCGCACGTGGCCGCGCGCGTGCGCGTGCACGCGCCTCTATATATAGAGGTGAGCCAGGAAAGGGGGCGGAGCCTGGGGGATGACGCTCTGTGTGCGCCGCAGCGCTTCTGCGCATGTGCGGGCGTCCCAGCATGTAAAAACCACAGTTTTGTGTGGTGAGCTGGCTATGAAGTACAGAGACAGAGCTGGCAACATTTAAAAAAGGGCATACAGCAAGCGGTTGATACAGGCATCCCCTAGAAAGGCACATTAGTAGACACCAACTGTGATATAGCAGCAATTGTGCTAGACTATTCTCAGTAAAAGTGGTGTATTACGGCTGGAATACCTCAGCTTTAGGCTTAGGAATATGCCGTCCAGAAGCTCCGGAACTGAATCTTCCAGGAAGCGAAGGGGGTCTCATCGGGCTCGGAGGATCTTGGGCATACTTCTGCTGCACCAGTCTCCCCTGAAGTTCAGAGGTAAGTGACCGTAGAGACCCCGCAGGGGTACTTGGTACTGTGGCTGTCCTCAGTTCACCTGCTCCTGTGTATGTAACAGAGGAGGTTTTTTCCTCAGCTCTGGGAGGATTAGAGAGAGATTGTCAACATTTATCGCTGCCTCCCTGTCAGGGAAAGCACGCCCGATCTCCGTCTCCTCCTTCAGAGTGCCTGTTAGCAGAGCAACAGTCCCATACAGGGATCGACCTGCCTGAAGGGGATCAGGATGAGGTTGATTCTGTTATAGAGGAATCAACAGTGGGGGAACCTTTTCTCAGCATCTCAAGCTGAAAGATTATGGGTTCAGTCTCTGACTAACATGGTCCGATCAGCATTTAAAAATGCACCTTGCGGAACCATCAACCACTACTGTATCCTCGTTGGGGTCGCTAGAAGCCCCCAGACTGTCTGTTCTTTTCCACTTCACCCTTTACTGAAAGGGCTCATTTACCAGGATTGGGAACGTCCTGAGAAAATATTTATTCCCCCAAGAGATTTCCGGTGGTCTATCCCATGGAGGATAAGTTCATCAAAAAAAAAAATGGAAGGTCCCTACAGTGGACGCAGCCATCTCTTGTATGTATAAATCACTGACATGTCCAGTGGATAATGTCCAAATGTTCAAGAACCCAATAGATAAAAGATTGGAGTCCTTATGAAAATCTGCTTCTTTCTACAGCAAGCTTGGTGACACAACCAGCAGTAGCAGCTATTGGGGTCTGCTAAGCAGTGAAGGATCAGTTGAAACAGGTCTTGAGGGACTTGACAGATCAGCAGGCTTTGCCCTAGCTGATCTGCCTAGAGCCTTAGGCTTTGCGGTTGACGCCATAAAGGATTCAGTCCATCAGGCCTCCCGCCTTACGCTGTCTATAGTACATATGCGTAGGCTCCTATGGCTCAAAAACTGGTCTGCTGAAGCTCCCTGTAAAGAATGGCTGGTTAGCGTCCCATTTCATGGTGAACGCTTATTCAGGGAAAACCTGGACAAATATATCCAGAAAATTTCCAGCGGTAAAAATACGCTCTTGCCGGTTAAAAACAGAGTTAGAGGTCCCTCTTTAAGAGGCCTGCTTCTCCAGTCCCTGGGGCATCAGCTGTGTAACAGTTCCGACGGCCTCCTCGGTCAATTCCCGGGGGTAAAAAACAGGGACAATAGCAGGGTAATGAGAAACCCTGGGTCAGGGGAGGTACAAAACCTCCCCCAAAGTTAAATTCATTGAAGCCCCCACTCAGTCGGGTGGGGGGGAGGACTCCAGTTGTTCGCAAGAGACCTGGCGGGACACGATCAAGACAGATAGGTGCTCTCCGCAGTATGTTTGGGATACAGTTTGGAGTTAAAAGACTCTCCTCCTTCCCATTTTTGAGGTCAAACGTGCCAAGGGATCCCCGGAAGAGAGAGTCCCTCCTGTTGGCACTAGAACAACTATTGCTCCAAGGAGTAATTATGAAGGTTCCCCTGGAAGAATGAGGGTTCGGGTTTTACTCAAACCTCTTTACAGTCCCGAAGCAAACGCGGACGGGAGGCCCATATTAATTCTAAAAGGGCTATACAAATTCCTGTATATCAGGACTTTCCAATAGAGTCAATCCGATCGGTGGCCACTGCCCTACAAGGGGAGGATTGGTTAGCCGCGATCGACATCAAAGATGCTTATTTGCGCATTCCCATCTTTCCAGTCCACCAAAAAAAGGGATTTTTATAACAGCTTACCTGTAAAATCCTTTTCTTGGAGTACATCACGGGACACAGAGCGACTTAGTCATTACTAATGGGTTATATAGTTTACCTTCAGGTGTTGGCACTGGCCAATTCCAAACCGGAAGTACCCTCCCCTATATAAGCCCCTCCCACCCGGGAGCACCTCAGTTTTGTAGCCAAGCAATAAGTGTCCCAAAAAGAGGGGTGGGAGCTCTGTGTCCCGTGATGTACTCCAAGAAAAGGATTTTACAGGTAAGCTGTTATAAAAATCCCTTTTTCTTTTTCGTACATCACGGGACACAGAGCGACTTAGTCATTACTAATGGGACGTCCCAAAGCAATGCCAAATGAGGGGGGGGTACATAAGCTGGGCGCCATCAGGCATGAGGATCTTTTGCGGCCTGCAACACACTGCGCCCAAAGGCGACATCCTCCTGACTTCTAACGTCTACCTGATAGAATCTAGTAAACGTGTGTACCGAAGACCATGTTGCGGCCTTACATACTTGAGCCAGGGAGGCCTGGTGATGCACTGCCCATGAAGTTCCAACCGCTCTTGTGGAGTGCGCCCTAACTTTGAACGGAGGCGGTCTCTTTCTCAAGCCATAGGCTTGTATTATGACCTGTCGAATCCACTTGGCTAAAGTAGATTTTGATGCTGCCTGACCCCTTCTGGGGCCTTCCGGCAGAACAAACAAAGAATCCGTTCTGCGAATCTGAGCAGTGGCTTTTAGATAAGCTTTAACTGCTCTTACCACATCCAAAGAATGTAATAACTTTTCCTCTACTGAGCTAGGTTTGGGGAAAAAAGAAGGAAGAACCACATCTTGGTTCAAATGAAACCTCGATACCACCTTAGGAAGAAAGGCTGGATGAGGACGTAATACTACTCTGTCCTTATGGACAACCAGATATGGCTCCTTACAGGACATAGCTGCTAATTCCGACACTCTTTTAGCCGAACAAATGGCTACTAAGAAAACCAATTTCCTGGTGAGAAGAACCAAGGAAATGTGTTGTAATGGTTCAAACGGTTGTTTCTGTAGAACCGACAGAACCAGGTTTAAGTCCCAAGGACATACGGGAATACTAACCGGAGGGCTAATACGCATCACTCCTTGTATAAAGGCTTTGACTAGTGAATGCGAAGCCAAGGGCCTTTGAAAAAATATTGACAAGGCCGAAATCTGACCCTTGATAGTACTCAAGGCCAGCTTCCTATCTACAGCCCACTGTAGGAAGTCCAGAATCCTCCCTATCATGTACTTACGTGGATGCCATTTCTTGGTCTCACACCACGTAATGTACGCTTTCCAGATCCTATAATAGATCTGCCTGGATACCGGTTTCCTGGCATTGATCATGGTAGATACCACAGAATTAGAGAGCCCTCTCTTTTTCAGAATGTGGGCTTCAATAGCCAGGCCGTCAAACCTAGGGCTGGTAAGGAAGGGTGGTATATCGGTCCTTGCGACAGCAGGTCCGGACGAAGTGGGAGGGTCCAAGGACTCCTCACTGACATTTTTACAATCTCCGCGTACCATGCCCTTCGGGGCCACGCTGGAGCCACCAGAATCACTGGTTTCTTTTCTACCCTGATTCTGCGGAGTAATCGTGGTAACAATTGTGGCGGTGGGAATGCATATATCAGCTTGAACCGATCCCAAGGGAACACTAGGGCATCCGAGCCGCAAGCTAGGGGATCCCTTGTGCGAGACACAAACCTGTCCACCTTTGCGTTGAATCTGGATGCTAGCAGATCTACATCCGGTGTTCCCCACCGCTGGCATATTGCCTGGAAAACCTCGGGGTGAAGAGACCATTCCCCCGGGCATAATTGTTGGCGACTTAGAAAGTCCGCTCTCCAATTTTCCACTCCTGGGATGAAAACCGCGGATATGGCTGGGACATATCTTTCTGCCCACTCCAGGATGCAATTTGCTTCCTTCTGGGCTGTACGACTTTTGGTGCCACCCTGATGATTGATATATGCCACTGCCGTGGCATTGTCTGATTGAATTCTGACAGGGGACCCCTGGAGTTTGGATGTCCATGCTACTAGGGCATACCGGGCTGCTCGTATCTCTAAGAGATTGATGGGCAGGGCCTTTTCTGCTTCTGACCACCTGCCCTGGAGAGACCATTGCTCCAGCACTGCCCCCCAGCCGATGAGGCTGGCATCTGTAGTGACCACCTTCCAAGAAACCGGACTGAAGGGTTTCCCTCTTTCCAGATTCTGGGGCACCAACCACCAATGGAGGCTCTTGCGAACGGAAGGGGACAGGGACATTGGTAAGTCTAAAGCCTGAACTTTTTTGTTCCAGGCTGACAGTATGGCCCTTTGCAAATTCCTTGAATGGAATTGACCGTAGGGTACCGCTTCGAATGAAGCCACCATCTTTCCCAGCAGCCTCATGCAGAGACGTATGGATGGTTTTCTTTTTGTACCCACTAAGTGGGTCAAATTTCTTAAAGACGACACCTTCTCTGGAGGTAAGAAAATCTTTCTCTGATTTGAATCCAGCCTTAGCCCTAAGTATTCCAGACTTTTGACTGGTCTTAGAGCTGACTTGTCCCGGTTGATAATCCAACCGTGATATTCCAGATACTCGATTGTCTTGTGAATAGCTACTTCCAGCTTTTCCACTGAGTGGTCTATTAGTAGCAGGTCGTCTAGATATGCCATTATCGTTACACCCTGTGTTCTTAGATTGGCCAATAATGGGGCCAGAATTTTTGTGAACACTCGTGGTGCTGTGGCCAGACCGAAAGGTAAGGCTCTGAACTGAAAATGGCGCCCTTCTACTGCAAAGCGTAGAAATTTCTGATGGGCCGGAAAGATGGGAATATGCAGATAAGCATCCCTTATGTCGATCGAGGCTAGCCATTCCTGCCCTTGTAGGGCGGTGGCCACTGATCGGATCGACTCCATCCGAAAGGTCCTGATATTTAGGAACTTGTTTAGCCCTTTTAGATTTAATATGGGCCTCACGTCCCCATTTGGTTTGGGGACTGTGAAAAGGTTCGAGTAAAACCCGAATCCGCTTTCTTCCAGGGGAACCTTCATGATTACCCCTTGGAGCAATAGTTGTTCTAGTGCCAGAAGGAGGGATCCTCTCTTTTGGGGATCTCTTGGCACGTTTGACCTCATAAATTGGGCAGGAGGAGTGCCTTTTAACTCCAGCTTGTATCCCAGACTTACTGCGGAGAGCACCCATCTGTCTCTGATGGTGTCCCGCCAGGTCTCTGTGAACAACTGAAGTCTTCCCCCCACCCGATTGAGCGGGGGCAATACTTCATGCCTTAGGGGGAGGTTTTGTACCTCTCTTGATCCAGGGCTTCTTGTTACCCTGTGATTGTCCCTGATTTCTGCCCCCTGAATTTGACCGCGGAGGCCGTCGGAACTGCTTCACAGCCGATGTGCCCGGGACTGGAGAGGTAGGCCTCTTAAAAGAAGGACTTCTACCCTTGTTCTTAACCGGTAAGAGTGAACTTTTACCGGCAGAAATTTTCTGGATATATTTGTCCAGATCTTCTCCAAATAAGCGTTCTCCATGAAATGGGAAGCTAACCAGCAGTTTTTTACAGGGAGCTTCAGCAGACCAGTTTTTGAGCCACAGAAGCCTACGCATATGTACTATAGACAGCGTAAAGCGGGAGGCCTGTTGGATTGTATCCTTTATGGCGTCCACCGCAAAACACAAGGCTCTAGGCAGGTCAGCTAGGGCATGAGCCTGCTGATCTGGTAAGTCCCTTAAGACTTGTTTCAACTGATCTTTCACTGCTTGGCAGACTCCAATCGCTGCTACCGCAGGTTGTGTCACCATACTTGCTGTAGAGAAAGCAGATTTTAGTAAAGACTCCAATTTTTTATCTATTGGGTCTTTGAACATTGGAACATTATCTACTGGACATGTCAGTGATTTGTTAACAGAAGAGATGGCTGCGTCCACTATAGGGACCCTCCATTTTCTTATGAACTTATCCTCCATGGGATAGATCACCGGAAATCTCTTGGGGGGAGCAAATATTTTATCAGGATGCTCCCAATCCTGGTAAATAAGCCCTTCTAATAAAGGGTGGATTGGGAAGGAACAGACCGCCTGGGGAGCTTTTAGCGACCCCAGCGAGGAAACCGTAGTGGATGGTGGTTCCGCCAGAGGCATTTTAAATGCTGATCGGACCATGTTAGTCAGAGACTGAACCCATAATCTTTCAGCCTGAGAAGCTGAGAAAGGTTCTTCCACTGTTGATTCCTCTATAAGTGAATCAACCTCATCCTGATCCCCTTCAGGTAGGTCGATCTCTGTGTGGGGCTGTTCCTCCACTAACAGGCACTCTGAAGGAGGAGACGGAGATCGGACGCGCTTTTCCTGTGACAGGGAAGCAGCGATCAATGCTGTTAATCTCTCTTCCAATCCTCCCAGAGTTGAGGATAAAACCTCCTCTGTTATATATACAGGAGCAGGTGGACTGGGGACAGCCGCAGCACCAGGCATTCCTGCGGGGTTTCCACGGCTACTGACCTCTGCATTCTCAGGGGAGATTGGTGCAGTGCAAGCATGCCCAATATCCTCAGAGCCCGATGGAGACCCCTTTGGCTTCCTGGAAGATCTATTTCCGGAGCGTCTGGACGACATATCCTTTAAGCACAAAGCTGAGGTATTCCCGTCGTCATACACCAATTTTTGCTGGTAATAGTCTAACACAGGTGCTGCTATATACCAGCTGGTGTCCACTAAAGTGCCTTTCTATGGGGATGCCTGCATCAACCGCCTCTGTGTGCCACTGTTTGTTGCTAGCTCTGTTTGCATGCAGCTGACACTTGTACTGTGTCTTTTAACCATGCTGGGACGCCCGCACATGCGCAGAAGCGCCGCGGCGCGCATCGAGCGTCATCCACCCGCCCCGCCCCTTTTTTTTCATAGGAGGCGCGTGCACGCGCCCGCGCGCGCGCCCGTGC
Source organism: Rana muscosa (assembly GCA_029206835.1). Lineage (NCBI taxonomy): Eukaryota > Metazoa > Chordata > Amphibia > Anura > Ranidae > Rana > Rana muscosa. The sequence goes on from CM055120.1 coordinate 147,441,073, forward strand.
GCCAATGGCGCCCTTTTCGAAAACCAACAGAGGACTAGGAGCCAGGGCCCTTTTTGCCGGAGGGCCTGTGCGGTGGATGAACTCAGCAACAGGGCAGAGGAAGTGGATTCCCTCAGAGAAACTTACCAGCTGCCTGGATCTTTTGAGTTGAGAAAACCAAAGATCCACATTTACAAGAAAAAATGGACTACAGCGGCCTCTAGTGGTTTAACACAGGTACCGCGGTCCCTGTTTTTTTTTTTTTTTTTTCTTGACTACTATTAAAATTTTACATTTTCAGTAGTTATAGGCAAACACAGATATTTAGCGGGAATACCGTTAGGTAACAGACAGAAAGACAAATTAGGCTTGGGGGTCCCCCAATAGAACCAAGTTCCTGAGGGCCCCCACTTACCTGATCCCCGCCGCAGGACTTTGTTCGGTCCACAAAAGTCCAAACTTCACCTATCACGGCAGGCATTGTAATTAAACCTTCAGGGACCGGGTTCCCAAGGATTCCACTCCCCTGGACCTGTATAGCACCCTGCACAGACAGCGTCTTGGTCGTGGGTATGACCAGAGCTCTGGATCCCAGGGTCCAGCCCTCCTAAGAGAAGCATTACAGGCAAAACCTTGCTCTTCTGCTGCAAGGCCCGGGTACCGACCGTTTAGCTATGAAGCTTTTTTGGTGGGATCCGGAACAGCTTACTAAGGCCCAAAAGAACCTGTACGCAAGCCCAGTGAAAACACATGTTACTCTTTGGCCAACACCTTAGACACTGGCAAAAAACTGAGGTGCTCCCGGGTGGGAGGGGCTTATATAGGGGAGGGTACTTCCGGTTTGGAATTGGCCAGTGCCAACACCTGAAGGTAAACTATATAACCCATTAGTAATGACTAAGTCGCTCTGTGTCCCGTGATGTACGAAAAAGAAATTTCTACGCTTTGCAGTAGAAGGGCGCCATTTTCAGTTCAGAGCCTTACCCTTCGGTTCGGCCACAGCACCACGAGTGTTTACAAAAATTCTGGCCCTTTATTGGCCAATCTAAGAACACAAGGTGTAATGATAATGGCATATCTAGATGACTTGTTGCTGATAGACCACTCAGTGAAAAAACTAGACGTGGTCGTTCACAAGACAATCAAGTATCTGGAATCTCACGGTTGGATTATCAACCGAGACAAGTCACCCCTAAAAACCAGTCAAAAGTCTGGAATACTTGGGGCTAAGGTTGGATTCAGGCCAGAGAAAAATATTCTTGCCTCGAGGAAAGGTGTTGTCTTTGAAAGATTTGATCCACTTAGTGGGTACAAAAAAGACAGCCGTCCATACGCCTGTATATGAGGCTGCTGGGAAAGATGGTGGCATCATTCGAAGCAGTACCCTACGGTCAATTCCATTGAAGGAATTTGCAAGGGGCCATACTGTCAGCCTGGAACAAAAAAGTTCAGGCCCTAGACTTACAATGTCCTTGTCCCCTTCCGTTCGCAAGAGCCTCCGTTGGTGGTTGGTTCCCCAGAATCTGGAAAAAAGGAGATCCTTCAGTCCGATTTCTTGGAAGGTGGTCACTACAGATGCCAGCCTTATAGGCTGGGGAGCAGTACTGGAGCAATGGTCTCTCCAGGGCAGATGGTCGGATGCAGAAAAGGCCCTGCCCATCAATCTCTTAGAGATACGAGCAGCCCGGTATGCCCTAGTAGCATGGACATCCAAACTCCAAGGGTCCCCTGTCAGAATTCAATCATCAGGGGGGCACCAGGAGTCGTGCAGCCCAGAGGGAAGTAAATTACATCCTGAAATGGGCAGAAAAATATGTCCCAGCCATATCTGCGGTATTCATTCCAGGAGTGGAGAATTGGAAGGCGGACTTTCTAAGTCGCCAGCAATTAGGCCCAGAGGAAGGGTCCCTTCACCCCAAGGTTTTCTGGACAATATGTCAGCGGTGGGGAACATCGGATGTAGATCTTCTAGCATCCAGATTCAACGCAAAGGGGGACAGGTTTGTCTCTCGGACAAGGGATCCCCTAGCTTGCGGCTCGGATGCCCTAGTGTTCCCTTGGGATCAGTTCAAGCTGATATATGCATTCACACCGCCACAATGGTTACCTCGATTACTCCGCAGAATCAGGGTAGAAAAGAAACCAGTGATTCCGGTGGCTCCAGCGTGGCCCCGAAGAGCGTGGTACGCGGAGATTGTAAAATTTCAGTGGGGAGTCCTTGGACTCTCCCACGTCGTCCGGACCTGCTTTCGCAAGGACCGATATACCACCCTTCCTTACCAGCCCTAGGTTTGACGGCCTGGCTATTGAAGCCCACATTCTAAAAAAGAGAGGGCTCTCTAATGCTGTGGTATCTACCATGATCAATGCCAGGAAGCCGGTATCCAGGCAGATCTACTATAGAATCTGGAAGGCGTACATCGCGTGGTGTGAGGCCAAGAAATGGCATCCACATAAGTACGTAATAGGTAGGATTCTGGACTTCCTACAGTGGGCTGTAGATAGGAAGCTTGCCTTGAGTACTATCAAGGGTCAGATTTCGGCCTTGTCAATATTTTTTCAAAGGCCCTTGGCTTCGCATTCACTAGTCAAAGCCTTTATACAAGGAGTGATGCGTATTAGTCCTCCGGTTAATATTCCCATATGTCCATGGGATCTAAACTTGGTTCTGTCGGTTCTACAGAAACAACCATTTGAACCATTACAGCATATTTCCTTGGTGCTTCTCACCAGGAAATTGATTTTTCTAGTAGCCATTTGTTCGGCTAAAAGAGTATCGGAATTAGCAGCTATGTCCTGTAAGGAGCCATATCTGGTTATCCATAAGGACAGAGTAGTGTTACGTCCTCATCCAGCCTTTCTTCCTAAGGTGGTATCGAGGTTTCATTTGAACCAAGATGTGGTTCTTCCTTCTTTTTTCCCCAAACCTACTTCGGTAGAGGAAAAGTTATTGCATTGTTTGGATGTAGTAAGAGCAGTTAAAGCTTATCTAAAAGCCACTGCTCAGATTCGCAGAACGGATACTTTGTTTATTCTGCCGGAAGGCCCCAGAAAGGGTCAGGCAGCGTCAAAATCTACTTTAGCCAAGTGGATTCGACAGGTCATTATGCAAGCTTATGGCTTGAGAAGGAGACCGCCTCCGTTCAAAGTTAGAGCGCACTCCACGAGAGCAGTTGGAACTTCATGGGCAGTGCATCACCAGGCCTCCCTGGCTCAAATCTGTAAGGCCGCAACATGGTCTTCAGTACACACGTTTACTAGGTTCTACCAGGTGGACGTTAGAAGTCAGGAGGATGTCGCCTTTGGGCGCAGTGTGTTGCAGGCCGCAAAAGATCCTCATGTCTGATAGCGCTCAGCTTATATATGGTGTATCCCCCCCCTCATTTGGCATTGCTTTAGGACATCCCATTAGTAATGACTATGTCGCTCTGTGTCCCGTGATGTACGAGAAAGAAAATAGGATTTTTATAACAGCTTACCTGTAAAATCCTTTTCTTGGAGTACATCACGGGACACAGAGCTCCCGCCCCTCTTTGGGGACACTTATTGCTTTGCTACAAAACTGAGGTGCTCCCGGATGGGAGGGGCTTATATAGGGGAGGGTACTTCCGGTTTTGGAAGTTGCCAGTGCCAGCACCTGACGGTATCTATATAACCCATTAGTAATGACTATGTCGCTCTGTGTCCCGTGATGTACTCCAAGAAAAGGATTTTACAGGTAAGCTGTTATAAAAATCCTATTTTTTCTGTGCTGAATATGCCCCCTCGGCTAGTCACCTTTTTGCGCCTGATCTCCCGGACTTTAGGGACCCAGTACTGGCCGCCCGTAGGTTCCCTGGACCTCAAACTTGGCACACTTGTAGCCCCATTTCTCTTCTACAAGTGTGCAAAGATTGTTGTCTGGGGGACCTATTGCCAGGGAGCACTGATTTTTCAAACCCGGGCACCCCTTCTATAGACTCCAATGTTAAATGGTAATTTCTCTGGTGATTTTGGGGACCCGGTACCGGCCGGTCGTAGGTCCTCTGGACCCAAACCTTGGTCCACATGTAGCCCCATTTCTCTTCTGTAAGTGTGCAAAGTTTGTTGTCTGGGGGACCTATGGCCGGGGAGCACCGATTTTTCAAACCCGGGCACCCCTTCCATAGACTCCCATGTTAAACGTCAGTGAGGCATGGGCACAGTGAGGCATGGACACAGTGAGGCATGGGCCTAGTGAGGCATGGGCACAGTGAGGCATGGACACAGTGAGGCATGGGCACAGTGAGTCATGCACATGGACACCCTAGGCTTATACTCGAGTCAATACGTTTTCCCAGTTTTTTGTGGTAAAATTAGGTGCCTCGGCTTTTAATCGGGTCGGCTTATACTCGAGTATATACGGTACATATGAAACTGAGTGACTTATCACAACAATTCATCCTTTATCAGATGACTTGGTCCACTGTTTCAATTAGACAAAACCAACTGCAGGGCAGACAGCTACTGCTGTGCTGTGCCTTTAGAAAAACTATAGTTTTTCCAGGAATCCCTTTGCATGTATTAAAGAAGAAGAAAAAAACAAGCACACATATTCACCTCTTTGCTGCAGCATTGGTGTATTGCGGCAACTGTCCCATATTGGCTCCAAGCCCAAGAACTGAGCGATCACATGACCACCGATTGCTCAGTTCGTAGTCTGATCAAAGCAGAAGGCGGTCCCACTCAGAATGGCTCTCTGCTTTGCCCCTCCAGTGCTCACTGGGGTTTGTTGGGGAGGGGGCGGACTTAGTTGACTTCAGCTCTCAGCCACATGCTGAGAGGCAGAGCCAACTATCAATCAGGCAGCTGGGTGGATCCCGACAATATTGTCGAGACCCTTCAAGAGCCTGGAGCAGTTCTGCCATGTCAGATAGCAAAAGTAGGCACACTCCTGTGATCCACGGGAGAAGTATGGCCAAAAAGAAGATTTGGCTATACTTCTATTTTAAATATTTAGTTGTAATTTTTTTATTTTTTTATTGTTTGACTGTATTGTCTCCTTATTGTGTTGTAGGCTGAGCCTAATTGAACCTGGCCCGGTCATCACAGAGTTTGAAAAGAAAGTCTATGAAGACGGAATGAAAATGGATCTTTCTGGAGTAGATACAGAAACCGCAGAGATGTTTACAAATGTGTATCTTAAAAACTATAAATCAATCTTCCAGAGCCTGGGCCAGACAGCTGAAGATGTGGCAGAGGTAATAGCATTGAAGAATCATCCTTACAATTCAAATTGGAGTTGACATCCAAAACAACCTACATACAATAGATAAAGGGCTCCCAATCAAATTGTTCTCAGTCAAAGCAAAAGACAATCAGAAAGTGCTGCTGACTTTTCTTAAAGTTGTTCTAAAGCCTTAAGTTTTATTTTTTTTAACCATAATGCATTCTCTGCATTAATGTAAAAAACCTTCTATGCAGATAATTCCCCCCAGCCTTCCCTCATGCTTACCTGAGTCCGATCTCGATCCAGTACCATGCCTAACAGCAACGACTCTCTGCTCTCACTCTCCTCACAGGGCAGATTGATAGCAGCGGGGGCCATTGGCTCCCGCTGCTTTCAATCAAATCCAGTGATGAGGAAGAGGGGGTGGAACCAAACATGAGTGCCTCTATAGTTAGAGGGTTCCTATGGTGCACTTGGAGAAGAGGTGGAGCCAGGTGTGCTATGGGGGACCCCAGAGATTCAGGGCTGCTCTGTGCAAAACCATTGTGTGACATGTTGGGCTGATGTCCCCTGAACATATGTAACTATGCATCCCTAGGTAATGCACTATGCTATTTTGTGTGTTCAGTGTTTATGCATGCTTATTGTCCCACTTGCCGACCGCCCACAGTATATATACGTCATTACTTTGACGTTAAATCTCATTGTTGTCGCAGCAGCACCAGTATTTATTTATTTTTGTTGTGGGAGATTCGGCATTGAGTAAAAGTAATCCTTGGGGCTGGTTCGCCATGGGATCAGTTTCAGAGGCAGTAGGAGAGGTCCCCCCCCCCTGTGCGTTTCCCAGTCGTTTCTGAACTTACCCGAGCGGGCTGTAAGCCCAGAACCGATCCGATGCAGCCGATGGCTAGGCAGGAAGTCGAGTGAGGGCAAGATAGCCCCCACTCAGCTCTATGCCCTTGGAGGACCGGGGCAACCTCCGTTGTCAGTTCTCGGGCTTAAAGGCATGATTTTTGTTGTTATTCTATGTCAAAGTGTCAAAAAAATTTTTATTTTTATTTTTTGCTTTTAAGGGTAACCGAAAGATCTGGGATCAAAAAGACGGATCAATAAAGAGGACCTGTCATGCTTATTTCTTTTACAAGGAATTTTTACATTCCTTGTATTAGGAAGAAAAGTGATTAAAAAAAAATTAAAATAAAAGGGACAGTGTAAAAATAAAAAATAAAAGTAAAATAAATAAGAAAAAAATAAATAATTGTGTTTGAAAGACTGCCGCGCATATACAGTGTGACATAAAATATTGCAACTATCGCAATGCTGTATCCTGGCCTAGGCCAACAAGGCCCAGGCCTAGGGCAGCACTTTGCAGGAGGGCAGCATGGAAAGAGTCCAGCGCCAGTCTTATGGGGTGGACTGGCCTGAGAGGCAAATTAGTCTAGTGCCCCCATAAAGCGGCTGCACTGCTTCTGGTATGCGGGTGGCCGGCATTCTGCAACTGTGGGGGGGGGCGCTGCTTCTAATTTTGACTGTCCTATTATCCTGGACCACAAACCTTCCTCACTTTGCTATATGTTTTCTGCTGCACCATTGGCATGGTTATATCTTATTAGTCCTCTCCATAAAATTATCAGAAATTTGTGCTTAAAGTAGAACTATAGGCAACACTTCTTTTTTCATTTTGGATAGAGTAAGGGAGGGTTATAGCCCCTGTCCGTTTATTTTTTACCATCCCTGTCCCATTGCAGAGATTTTCCTTCACTTCCTGCCCCATAGCCAAACAGGAAGTGAGAGGAAATATATGCAAATTAAGGGAATTTATTGCCCCCCCCCCGACCCTCAGAACTAGTGTCCCCTCTCGAAAATTTCAGGGTGGGTCTTAAACAGCAAGGGGTGTGGCCTTGACAGAAAGGGGTGGGTCATATTTAAATTAGGGGGTGCATGAGTTTAGTAAGGCCTAGGGTAGCACAAAACCTAAATACACTACTGAACTATCGGCATTGCATTCTCTAGGCTCTCTGCTAAAAAAAATATATAATATTTGGCGGTTCTAAATTATTTTCTAGCAAAACAATACTAATTTAAATTTGTAAACAAAAAGTTCCAGAAAAGGCCTGGTCAGCAAGAGGTTAAATTCCCATGTGCACAGCGACACAGATTTGAAATTAGCATGTATAGGTATACTTTTATGTCTAGATGTTATACGTCTTTCATTATTTGTAGTAATCGCTACCACTTGTGTCAAGTGGATGCTCCTACGCATGACAAATCAATTTGTTTTTTTTTGCCCTTTCTTTTACTTTTTCAGCACACAATGAAGATCATTCTCTCAGATAACCCACCTTTCCGTCACCAGACAAACACCCTCTACACCCCGATGACAACACTAAAATATGCTGATCCAAATGGTGACTTACCCATAGATACCTTCTACAAAATGGTCTTTCAACACGACAAAGTTTTCAATGCAAGCCTTAATTTTATCAAATTGCTGAGATGGAGAAGTAAAAAGAGTTTTGACCTTGGGAAGAATCAGTGATAAGAAGCTCTCATTATACTTACATTGTATATTTGGTCACTTTCTATGCAAAATGATTAAACCCTTAAACCCTAACACTTCAGTGTTCATGGAAAAAGGAACCGTGAAGAGTTTTCCCATAAATTTAGAAAATCAGTCCAGACTACTATAGGCTTCATAGAACTGTCTCCTATCACCAAAGTAAAATATAAGGGGTATATTTTTAAGTTTTTCAAGTAAAATGGAATGCACTGAAAGCCCCCTGCAGCCCTTCTAAAAAACACTTTGGAACCCTTATCCCACTGTTGTCTACAGCTTTCAACAGACTATGAGAACCATTATGAATGTATGATTGCACTGTTATATGCAGAAGACTTGGCTAATTGCATGTCCTATTCCCTATAACTTATATAATCGTGGAGGAGTTTTTACAAATAAAAATATTTACACTGTTTTAGTTTTTTCCAGCTGCAGTGCTTTTATAGGAGCGATAGTGTTCCTTTGAAACACGCACATTTGCTAAACTTCTCTATTTTTGTAATTTTACTTTGTAAATATATTGTAAGTTATGTTGTTTATGCTTATATGGTTTTAACCGTGGAACGCTGAGAGTTGTGTTTGTAAGTCAATGGAAAAATTATGATTATGAAAATACTGTATTTATTTTTGATAAAAAAAATACATTACTAATCAAGTAAAAATTAAGTTGGGCTAAACAATGTTAGTACCAAACAATACAAACTGTAAACTGACAAACAGACTATCTGCTAAAACAAATGGCTTTTTTTTTTAGAAAGACAAACGCCAAAGCCATTTTTTCGAATGTAAATATGTCAGTATCCTAATGGTACTCAAAAGACTATAAAATTACTAGACATACCTTTACAGGACTTCTTTATTACTCACGGGTTCTGAACTTAAGGGTACTATAAGGCTACTTTCACACTGGGGCGTTGCGTCATTGGCGGTAAAGCGCTGCTATTCTTAGCGGCGATTTACCGTAGTTTTTTCTGCGCTATTCGGCCGCTAGCAGGGTGCTTTTAACCCCCGCTAGCGGCCGAAAAAGGGTTAAAACTGCCCGCAAAGCCAGGGTTCGGCGGTGCTGCCCATTGATTTATTTGGCAGGGTCGCTTTAGGTGCGGTTTATACACCGCTCCTACAGCGCCTCAAAGATGCGGCTGGCAGAACTTTTTTGAGCGTCCTGCCAGCGCACCGCTCTCGGGCTTTCACACAGGAATGAGTGAGGAGGCTCTTTCAGGGTGCTTTGCAGGCGCTATTTTTAGCACTATAGCACCTGCAAAGCGCCTCAGTGTGAAAGTAGCCTAACCAGCAAGTTTAGATGCCACCAGGTAACACCACATGGTGATCTACCCCATCACAGATCCTGCATGTTCCTACTGGCCAGTAAGGCTGCTCATCGTATAACCATAACCAGGAAAAATGCATGACAGTCAGACCAGCTCTTGATACTTCCAGGAGCAGCATTAGACCCCTTTCACACTGAGGCGCTTTGCATGCGCTATAGCGCTAAAAATAGTGCCTGCAAAGCGCCCTAAAAGAGCCGCTCCATTTACTCCAGTGTGAAAGCCCTTTTTCTGACGCCCTGCCAGCCGCGGAAAAAGTCCTGCCAGCAGCTTCTTTGCAGCATATTAGGAGTGGTGAATACACCGCTCCTACCACTCCTAAAGCACCCCTGCCCATTGAAGTCAATGGGCAGTGCCGGCAAAGCGGCACTTTGCGGACGCTTTTAACCCTTTTTTGACTGCTAGCGGGGGTTAAAATAGCAGCGTTTTACCGCCGACGCCCGGGCGCTGTGAGTGTGAAAGCACTCTTAGACTCATGGCACCTGGATTCACTGCTGACAGGTATACTTTAATAATATACAAGTTCAAAAATTTCAGACAGACAATTTTACATATACAGTAATTATAATAAATACATGAATAACACCTCCCTGTAATCTCCTGCACAGCAGCATGTACGCTGCAATTGGGAGGTTCATTACTCTGAGGCCACCAGGTCATCACTGCACTGCACAGTGCTACTGAATGCAATGGAAGTGTGTGTGTGTTTTAATGTGTTTCAATTGATTTCAATAAAAAAAGCATGTGCCTAAAAACACAACTGTCAATCTAGCCTTAATGGCTAGCTTGAGTGGAAATTATAGCAAGTTTCAAGGCACAGGGCCCTAGCATGTTTGGACTGTTCTTTTTAACTAAAAAGTCTGTAGGTAGTTCAAAGCTCGATATACAACTACTGAATTTTGGGTGACTCCAGCTAAAATCAGCCAAAATTTGCGTGTGTTGCCCTCTAAAGCCTCGTACACACGATCTGATTGTTGGATGAACGAGCTTCTGATTTTTGTCAAAAGGGCGTGTGCAGGATTTTGTCTAGCATACTAGCGATACACAAATTGTTGCTTGACAAACATGAATGTAGTGACGTACTATGAGAGTATATAGAGGAAGTTCATTTCTCAAGCGCCACCCTTTGGGCCCCTTCTGCTAATTTCGTGTTAGTAGAAGATCGTACAAAAGAAATGCCTTTTAAAATACATTTGGCATAACTACATGCAAAGCAGCTTCATTATTATTCCATTAAAGAAGATGAGAATTTTGACATTTCATCAATTGCCGCGTCACAAATGTTAATTCGAGATTACGAACAGTAGTTTACAAGACCGAACTCTTCCCAGTCGTTCCTTGATTCCGAGCATGCGTGTTTGTACTTTCGACTTTGGTGTGACGGATTTCTGTACTGACCATCCGAAAAGCAGACGTTGAGTGCACATCAGACAAAAATTTTATAGCCTGCACATCCAGCTTTTGTCTGATGTAAAAGTCAAATCGTCTGTCGAATTCACCGTACTAATGATCTGAAAATCCGCAGACAGCTCGTCTTCAAACTTTTCCCTTCTGATTTTCATACCGTGTGTACGAGGCCTTAGTAACATTAGGATTGACAAAAGTTTTTTTTTTTTATTTACTTTTTTGAAGGAGCTGGATGGGAAATTGTCAGCTGAACAGCGCCTACGACCAATCAGATGCAGGCACTGTTCAGAGTACAAAATCCCAAAGCAGAAGATTTGTCCATCTATGATGTTTAGCGTGGATTGAGGAATCTGTTCGATTTAATTTGTTCGGCCTACAGACTGATGGAAAGACTTCTATACATTTATGGGCAGCTTTAGATTACCTTTTTATTTTACATACCTGCTTTCATGTTATCAGGTACATACTGAACTTAATTAAACCTAGCATTAACTGATTAACCGATTGCAAAACTGAGTTATGGATGGACAGCTTTGTTGGTAATATTTTGCTATTGCACCATTTTTGGTTTCAGTTAAAGACCTATTTGCTACATGCATTTGTCATTTTATGTTACAGGATCGAGTCGTACTATCCATTAATAATTTTTATAGTTTATACACTAAAAATAATGACTTTAAGCAATGTATATAGTTTATAAAAACTGGAGCAGGTAAATATATGAACAGATTTCTTACTTCCTGTGAAAGATGAAACCTATTTGTTCTCTACGGGTAAATGCTCTGGTTTTATCTGCACCATACTGCTGTGATATTTAACAGTTGATGTAGTACAACCTGCTAACAGAGCAAAAGTGAGCATTCAGCAGCTTTTTTGTAATCCTATATACAATATTGTAATTTCAAATAGAATTTTGCTTTGTTATGTAAAATGTTACTGTTTGGATTATAATAATAAAAATATTTCTATTCATTGGTTCATTCTATTTTTCAATTTACAAACTCTTCTTAGTTTGATTAATTTAGGCAGGGTTATAAGCAAATGCATTGACTGTTAGGCTGGGTTCACACTAGAGTTCGCAGAGGCTCACAGCACATGGTCACAGCACTAAAAACGTTTTCTGCGCTGCGACCTCCATGGGCTAGGCCTTGCAGCTAAGTCCAGAGTAATTTTTGCTACCTGGCCCCAGGGTATAGCCAGTGCACATTGCACAGCCACTATTTAATTTATTTTTCTCCCTTACGTTTGGCACTTTGGCACTTTTGTTTATATTTTCACTGGATGGAGAGTGTGGGCCTGTCCTGGAGTCTAGTGGGAGGATGTGTGACCATTAAGTTCCTTCTTCCCCTAAAACAGGGGTGTCTTTCTTCAGGAGAGCCCCTCCCCTAGTACACGGTGGTCGGCTTCGACTGACCACGTGGAGTGGGGTCCTCCGGGCCTTTTGGCTAGGTGGACCAAGTTGAAACTTTGTCCCTGTCAGGAGCCTTGCTCCCTGAGGGTTCAGGGTAAGGTCCTACCCCTTCGGGGGATGGACAAGAAGCACACCCTTAAAGGGGTTGTAATTCCTTGAGGTTTTTCACCTTGATGCATTCTATGGCTGCAGGGGGAGCATCGGAAGGTAGAGACAGTGGTACCTCTTGGCAGTGGCGTACTAAGTAGGGGGCGGGCCGCACCAGGTGCCATACACTGGGGGGGTGTCAGGGCGGCACCCCCCCGCGACTAAAGAGGACTTAGCGGAAGCGGAGACAGCGGGCGGCATGACGCGCGCGTGACAGGGAGGCAGTGGCAGGTAACACACACAGCAGGGAGCCTGGCTTTGCGGGGGAGGGACCCGGGCGCAAAGATCCTCTTCTCTTGTGGCCGCGCCACGGCTCTGAAAAGTCTCGGCTGTGACTGTCTCACACAGCCGAGCAGAGAGAGAGTGTGAAGCCGCCTCCCCCTCCTCCGTCACTGTGTAGTCTACAAGTGCTGTGTGACTGTGTGCAGCACACGCTGATCATCTGAGCCGAGCCAGGTGCATTACGGGTGGGGGGGTGTCTGCTCTGTATTATAGGGGGTGGTCTTCACTGTTGTAGGGGGGTCTGTATGGTAGGGGGGTGTCTGCACTGTTGTAGGGGGGTCTGCTCTGTATTGTAGGGGGGGTTTGTATGGTAGGGGGGTGTCTGCACTGTTGTAGGGGGGGTTTGTATGGTAGGGGGGTGTCTGCACTGTTGTAGGGGGGGTCTGCTCTGTATTGTAGGGGGGTCTGTATGGTAGGGGGTTGTCTGCATTGTTGTAGGGGGTGGTCTGTATTGTAGGGGGGTCTGTATGGTAGGGGGGTGTCTGCACATTTGTAGGGGGGAGGGGGTCTGCTCTGTATTGTAGGGGGATCTGTATGGTAGAGGGGGGGTCTGCTCTGTATTGTAGGGGGTGGTCTGTATTGTAGGGGGGTCCGTATGGTAGGGGGTGTCTGCACTGTTGTAGGGGGTGGTCTGTATTGTAGGGGGTGGTCTGTATTGTAGGGGGGTCTGTATGGTAGGGGGGGTGTCTGCACTGTTGTGGGGGGTGGTCTGTATTGTAGGGGGGTCTGTATGGTAGGGGGGTGTCTGCACTGTTGTAGGGGGGTCTGCTCTGTATTGTAGGGGGTGGTCTGTATTATAGGGGGGTCTGTATGGTAGGGGGTGTCTGCACTGTTGTAGGGGGGTCTGGTCTGTATTGTAGGGGGTGGTCTGTATTGTAGGGGGTGGTCTGTATTGTAGGGGGGTGTCTGCATTGTTGTAGGGGGGTCTGCTCTGTATTGTAGGGGGGTTTGCTCTGTATTGTAGGGGGTGGTCTGTATTGTAGGGGGTGGTCTGTATTGTAGGGGGGTGTCTGCATTGTTGTAGGGGGGATCTGCTCTGTATTGTAGGGGGGTTTGCTCTGTATTGTAGGGGGTGGTCTGTATGGTAGGGGGGTGTCTGCACTGTTGTAGGAGGGGTCTGCTCTGTATTCTAGGGGGTGGTCTGTATGGTAGGGGGGTCTGTATTGTAGGGGGGTCTGCACTGTAGAAGGGGTCTGAACTGTAGGGGGAGGGGTCTGCACTGTAGGGGAGGTCTGTGTAACATGCAGGGAGTCCAGAACTGTTAAAGGGGTGTCTGTGTAACATACAGACATCTAGAAAGGTGCAGGGCTGTGTAATGTAAAGGGGTCCAGAGGTACAAGGGCTGTGTAATGTAAAGGGGTCCAGAGGTGCATGGTGCAGTGTAATGTAAAGGGGTCCAGAGGTACAGTGTAATGTAAAGGGGTCCAGTGGTGCAGGGTGCTGTGTAATGTAAAGGGGTCCAGTGGTGCAGGGTGCTGTGTAATGTAAAGGGGTCCAGTGGTGCATGGTGCTGTGTAATGTAAAGAGGGGCAGGGTGCTGTGTAATGTAAAGGGGTCCAGAGATGCAGGGTGCTATGTAATGCAAGGGGTCCAGTGGTGCAGGGTGCTATATAATGTAAAGGGGTCCAGTGATGCTGTGTAATGTAAAGGGGTCCAGTGGTGCAGGGTGCTGTGTAATGTGAAGGGGTCCAGAGGTGCGGGGTTCTGTGTATTGTAAAGTGGTCCTGAGATGCAGGGTGCTATGTAATGTAAAGGGGTCCAGAGGTACAAGGGCTGTGTAATGTAAAGAGGTCCTTAGGTGCAAGGTGCCGTGTAATGTAAAGGGGTCCAGAGGTGTAGGGTGCTGTGTAATGTAAAGGGTTCCAGTGATGCATGGTGCTGTGTAATGTAAAGGGGTCCAGTAATGCAGGGTGCTGTGTAATGTAAGGGGGTCCAGTGGTGCAGGGTGCTGTGTAATGTGAAGGGGTTCAGTGATGCAGGGTGCTGTGTAATGTAAAGGGGTCCAGAGGTGCGGGGTTCTGTGTATTGTAAAGTGGTGCTGAGATGCAGGGTGCTATGTAATGTAAAGGGGTCCAGAGGTACAAGGGCTGTGTAATGTAAAGAGGTCCTTAGGTGCAAGGTGCTGTGTAATGTAAAGGGGTCCAGGGGTGTAGGGTGCTGTGTAATGTAAAGGATTCCAGTGATGCATGGTGCTGTGTAATGTAAAGGGGTCCAGTGATGCAGGGTGCTGTGTAATGTAAGGGGGTCCAGTGATGCAGGGTGCTGTGTAATGTAAGGGGGTTCAGTGATGCAGGCTGTTGTGTAATGTAAGGGGGTCCAGTGATGCAGGGTGCTGTGTAATGTAAGGGGGTCCAGTGATGCAGGCTGCTGTGTAATGTAAAGGGGTGCAGGGTGCTGTGTAATGTAAAGGGGTCCAGTGATGCAGGGTGCTGTGTAATGTAAAGGGGTCCAGCGATGCAGGATGCTGTGTAATGTAAAGGGGGCCAGTGATGCAGGGTGCTGTGTAATGTAAAGGGGTCCAGTGATGCAGGGTGCTGTATAATGTAAAGGGGGCCAGTGATGCAGGGTGCTGTATAATGTAAAGGGGGCCAGTGATGCAGGGTGCTGTGTAATGTAAAGGGGGCCAGTGATGCAGGGTGCTGTGTAATGTAAAGGGGTCCAGTGATGCAGGGTGCTGTATAATGTAAAGGGGGGCAGTGATGCAGGGTGCTGTGTAATGTAAAGGGGTCCAGAGGTGCAGTTGTGGAGAGCGGGTACACAGTAGTGACAAAGAGATTTTGAAGGATGCAGGGGGCACAGTGGGGTGTTTTTACATTTTACCGTGGGGGGTGCCAGATATAGGATCCGCCCCGGGTGCCAAATGCTCTAGGTACGCCCCTGCCTCTTGGTCAAGAATTGGCAAGTACATGGAACTGGTGGTGTCCGGAAGGGGTTCCAAAGGCATTGCTGCCACTGTTGGTGCCAGCAAGATAGCTACAGGACTTCTCAGGACTCCTTGGAAGAAGCCAACCCATGGACATCCTGTCTGATAACGGTGTTTGTGTTGTAAAACCTCACAGACTTATATAGGGGCCAAGAGACTCATCTGTTTCTTGGCCCCATAGAAATCTATGGGGTTCCACTGCAAATTCGAAGGAAGCAGGATCCTGACCTAGCATTTAGTGGCAATCCTGCAAACCTCCAGTGGGGCTTATTGAGGTCTCATTTTAAAAACAAATTGGACATCTGTACACTTTCCATGCAATCCTGGTACGCTGACCCCTACTGTTTATTGTATTAACAGGGTACCACTGTTTTAGCTTTGCACCCATGTCCATGTTTTACTTTGTTGAGTCTTTACAGTATGGTTTGTTTTTATTGTTTTTTTTATTGGTTTTTATTGTTGTCTGTATCCCTGATGACTTTTAGGGGGAATAAACCCAAACGGGCATAAGTACCCCCCGGTACAACGGGGCTTTTACGGGCGAACAGAGAAAACGCAATTTTTATAAAAAAATATATGTCGTTTATTGGAAAGAAATTTAGCAAAAAATAAAAGATATGCATATATCAAGACGTGTGTTGAACACAATGATAGATTTACATATCAAACATGAATTTGCAAAAAGTACGGAACATTCAGACATTTGGTATACATATTCTTTTTTTATCAATAACTCTTTTTATTGAAAGCCATATCGGATACAAATCAATTGCAATAGTTTTACAACCAACAGGATAAACGTTAACACGTCTGGGTATAGGGTCGCAACAGTTCCTGAGCGTGTAATCACTGTATCTCTGCTATCTGCTTTGTTATCTAATCCTATCTAGTTATCATAACAGGAACATGGTATGTTATCAACCAAATTTCGTCAAGTTATACTTGGCTCCAAGTCACCGCGTTCCTCCCTTCGGTGCCAGAGCTCCCAAACCATGTTATGCGCGTCCAGACGATCCTGAACTCTTGCGGTCATCCTCTCCATTACTTCTACATCTCTAATCCTGGCATACAGCGCTCCCTCCGAAGGAGGGGAGCTGCGCTTCCAGTTCAGTGCCACTAGGCAGCGGGCTGCCGTAAGGACATGAGTAGCTAGCTTCTTATGTGGGCGTGGGGCCTTCAGAGACATCAGTCCTAGTATGAAAAATTTAGGGGTCATAGGGACCTCCGTCTCAAGGAGACGAATTAGTAGTTGGTGTACTGAAGTCCAGAAGGGGGCTATCAGTGGGCACTCCCAGTAAATATGATATAGAGTCCCCTTTGCCCCCATGCATCGCCAGCAGCGATCTGAGCTGGCCGGGCGAATGGCATGGAGAACATCTGGGGTCATGTACCAGAAGTACATTATTTTGTAAATATTTTCTTTGTAGAGCGTGCATAGCGATGTCTTGGACGCCTGGGTCCAAATGGCCCGCCATTGGTCCACGGGTATCTCCTCACCCAAAGCCTTTTCCCATTTAATCATATATTTGTGTTTGCCCATTGAGTCAAGGGGCCTCTCATTCAGTATTTTGTATATATCTGAGATCAGGCCTCTCTGAGCTGATCCTGCCAGAATAAGGCGCTCAAAAGGGGTAGGTGGGGAGAAATGCAGGTTTGGAGCAAACGTTAGGGCATAGTGGCGGATTTGGAGATACCCGTAGAAAGCCTGTTTAGGGAGGTCATATTGTGACTGCAAGTCCTCAAAAGAGCGTAGCTTACGGGTGCGTGGGTCTATCAAGTTTCCATAGTGGAAAAGGTTTCTCGTTGTCCAGGGGGAGGACATTTGGTGGGTTAAGCTATCTGGCATGTCGGGGTTACAAGCAAAGGAGGTCAGGAGCGAGCTGTCCGATGACAGTTTGTGTTGTCGTGTTAATTTACGCCATAGCCTCCGGAGCTGTGCCATCGGGCCTAGCAATCGGGCAGGGTCCACCTCCGCGTTCGCGCTCCATAACAGGTTGTTTGGGTGTATCGGGGCTAACCACAATTTCTCTATCTCTGTCCATTTATTATAAGAGCGGAGTGTGAACCAGGAAGTTATCGCCCTCAGTTGTGCCGCCTGGTAGTATTTAACCAGGCTAGGGAAGGCCAGGCCCCCGTCAGACCTAGCTGCTTGCAATACTGAACGTGGGATTCTGTGCCTCCCGTAGTTCCATGTGAATTGCAGTAGGTCCGCTTGTAAGTGTTTCAGTTGGCCGTAGGGAACAGGGATAGGTAGGGTCTGGAAGAGGTACAGTAATTTCGGGAGGATCGTCATTTTCACAGACGCGATCCTTCCAAGCAAGGAGATTTGGTGTTTTTTCCATTGTTGGAGAGGGGTTCTGATATTGTGGAAAAGAGGAGGGAAATTCTCCCGGTAAAGGGTGGCGAATTGTGGGGTGATATTAATTCCTAGGTACTTTAGAGCAGTGGTTTTCCAGCTATAGGGGAAATTGGCTTTCAGGTGTGCTACCTCCTCCCCCGGTGTGTTGATTGGAAGGGCCTCCGACTTAGAGGTATTGATTTTATATCCCGAAAGAGCCCCATATCGATCTAGTTCTGCGTGGAGATTTGGGAGGGAGGTTCTAGGTTGGGTTAATGAGAGAATAATGTCGTCTGCGAACAGGGATATTTTAAACTCCCTGTCTCGTACTTTTATGCCCTTAATGTCCGGGTTATTACGGATTGTGGCTGCTAGGGGTTCCACACACAGTGCAAATAGCAGGGGTGAGAGCGGGCACCCCTGTCTGGTGCCATTTCGCACCGGTAGTGGAGCTGACAGGGCGAAGGGGGTCCTGACCTGGGAGAAGGGGTTTGAGTATAGGTGTTGTATGGCTCTATAGAAGGGTCCCCCAAATCCCACGTGGCGGAGTGTGGCGAACAGGAAGGGCCACCCCAGGCGGTCGAACGCCTTTTCTGCGTCTAGACTCAGTAACAGGGCTTGTGTGCGCTCCCTGTTCGCCACCTCCACCAAGTCTATGATCTTCCTGGTGTTGTCTCCTGCCTGGCGAAGGGGGACGAAGCCTACCTGATCCTTATGGATCAGGGAGGGCAAGACCGTGTTCAGGCGTATAGACAAGAGTTTGGTGAATATTTTAAAGTCTGAATTGAGCAGGGCAATTGGCCTATAATTAGCGCAGATGGAGGGGTCTTTCCCGGTCTTGGGGATCACTGTGATAAAGGAACTCTGCATATCCCTCGGGATCGGGGAGTCATGTAGGAAAGCATTAAAGAGTCTGCCCATAGAGGGGAGCAGGAGTGGGAGAAATTCCTTGTAGTACTCATAAGGAAAGCCATCTGGGCCTGGGGCTTTACGATTGGGTAGGGATTTGACTGTCTGTTCTATTTCCTCGTGTGTTATCGGGGCGTTCAGGGAGTCAAGATCTGTAGATCGGAGTTGCGATATTCCACTATGGTCCAGGTATTGCTGGATACGTGTGGCCGTTTCGGGCGTGGGGGGGTTTGCGGGAATATCAGGATTGTTATACAGGGCCTCGTAGAATACCGCAAAGGATTGTGCTATGTCCGTAGGGTGGGAAACCAGGGCGCCTGAACCGTTTTGAATCTGATGTGGGGTCGACGCCTGGGTGTTGTCACGGAGCTTCCGAGCTAGCAGTGTATGGGCTTTGTTACCCTTGTCGTAAAACTTCTGCTTTAGTTTGATAAGGGCTTTCTCAACTCGGCCCAGGGCCAGGTCACTTAAGGTTGCCCTAAGGGGTGTTATTTTTTTTAGGAGAGTCAGAGTGGGGTTGGATTGGAGTTGTTTTTCAAGGGTTCTAAGCTCTTTCTCTGTCTGGGTCTGCAAGGCCTGCGCGTCCCGTTTCATGGCAGAGGAGAGGGCCAAGCATCTGCCCCTCATCATCGCCTTATGGGCTTCCCATAGAGTGGATGCGGTTACATCCCCCGTGTTGTTTTCTGCCATATAATGTTGTAGTGTGGAGGACAGTTCTATTTTCGAGGGCATGTGTTGCAGCAGGAATGTGTTTAGTCGCCAGGTGCATGGTCCTCGCGTCGGGGCGCCTAAGTCCAGGGTCAGCACCACCGGGGCGTGATCCGACCACGAGATTGGCAGAATCTGTGCGGTTCCGGCCATGCGCAGGGTGGCATTATTAACAAAAACGTAGTCTATACGGGAGTGCGTTCGGTGTGGGGCAGAATAGAAAGTGTACTGTCGGTCACCAGGGTGGAGGGCCCGCCAGGCGTCAAAGAGGGCGTACCTTCTGGTTATTTGGCGGAAGAGCCTCGAGTCTCTAAGTGCTTGAGCAGTAGGCGCCCTGGGGCCCAACCCCTGGCGATCCGCCAGCTCCGAGTGGGTTAGGTTAAAGTCCCCCCCACCACTAATATTCCATGGTCTGAGCGGAAGAGGCGAGCTAGCGCTCTATTAAGGAATCCCGTCTGCCTGACATTTGGGACATAAACTACACAGAACGTGATCTCCCTGTCCAGCCACAGGCCCCGGAGGATAAGGAAATGGCCCTGAGGATCACTATAGTGGGACGAGTATTTGAAGGGGGACCCCTGTTTGATCAGGATGGCCACACCCGCTCTCTTGTGGGGTCCTGAGGATAGATAAACCTGTGGGTAATACCTGGAGGCGAACGCGAAGGTGCCCTCCTTGTCAAAGTGGGTTTCCTGTACCATTACAACACTCGCCCCCGACTGCCTAAACTCCCTCAGTGCCAGATGTCTCTTACGATTAGAGTTCAGGCCGTGGACATTTAAAGATAATATCTTAGCCATGAGTGTTCGGAAGGGGGGTGTATATACTCATCTGGTGGAGGCGGAGATGTTCCGGGCTGCCATGGTTGGGAGCTGGTTTTGCACTGGAGGAGATCCGGGAGTATCGGTGGGGGAGCCAGGTGACGACAAAGGAAGGGAAGGGATTAAGAATAGCTAAGAAAAAGAGAAGAGTAGTTAGTGCATGAAATCTATGTATGAACACAAAAAACAACATTATCAGACCTAAGGAGACCAGCCGGCCTAGGTCCAGAAGGCTTCCCGTGGGCCCCCCCGCCCCCACCCCAACAGGGTGAGCCAGGGGGACCCAGGGGAATCCAAAGTCCACCATGCAAGACATTGTAAACCCGCCTGCTCTGGTAGTCCAGTAATCCAAAAAAGGGAAGAGAAAAAAAAAATAGGGGGGGAGGCAGGGGTAACTCGGACAGTCTCTCTCTGAAGTCTCTTCCGAGACTCGCCCATAGTGTCAAACTGGGTATAGCTAGGGTGCCAAAGGTGGGTCAGTGAACAGCCTGATGCCAGGGATGCTCCATCTGGATGTGCAAAAAAAAAAAAGAAAAAACGAAGAAAGGGGGTGAAGGAACGGTCCTTCAAGCATGCAATGAGTTAGTGGGGTGACTTGCTCATGATCTTCGCTGGTGTGATCCCCGGCCTCTCGGGGATCTCTCCGGTCCTCTGGAGCGTTTAGGTGGAGGGACCGTCTGCCACACTGTGGGCGGTGGGGGCGGGGTGGCTATGAGGTCCTATTCGGGAAGCTGGGGTGCTCTAAGTTCCAGGGTGTTGCAAAAAGGCTTGAGGTCCTCTGGGTATCTCAGGGTCGCCGTCTTGCCCTGATGTTTGGCTGTGAGGCTGAAGGGGAATCCCCATCGGTAAGGTATGTTCTCTTCCTGGAGCACGCGCAGCAGTGGTTGGAGAAGCCGTCGTTTTTGCAAAGTGATCCAGGACAAGTCCGGGAATAGTTGGATGTGGTGGTCTCCTAGGGTTACTTTGCGTGCTAGGCGGGCTTGCCTCATGATATCTTCTTTTAAGGGGTACGATGACAGCCTGCAAATAATATCTCGGGGTCTGGCAGCGGTGCCCTTGGGCCGTAGTGCTCGGTGTGCTCTATCCATTTTGATAGTGTGGTTTGGGGCCGCCCCAATAAGGTCATTAAAGAGAGATTGTAGAGTGTTCTGGACATCTTCCGGGCCCTCTGCTTCTGGGACCCCCCGGACTCGGATATTGTTCCTGCGCCCCCTGTTGTCCAGGTCCTCTATGTGGCGCTGCATGTCTCGGAGGAGGGTACGGTGTTCCGACCCCTGAACTTGAGTTCTATGTATTGCAATTTTGGTTTCTTGGATTTCCTCCTCAGCCATCTCCACCCTGTCTGCTAAGTGTTTGAGCCCCGATTGGAGGGCTTGAATCTCTGATCTGCAGGTGGACTTCACTTCCTCGACTAGTTGTCTGAAATCGTCCTTAGTCGGCATTGCTTGGAGATATGCCTGCCACGGCGGGGGTATCTGGGGGGGGGTGCTCCTGTCCCAGTGTCCCGGGGTTGTTGTTCGGCTGATCATGGGGATAGTTGGGGTATAGGCTGGCTCCCCAGAGGGGATTTGGTGAGGTATAATGGGCCCCCTGGTATTCCCACGGGTCACTCCAGTCCAGGCTTTGCGGGGGTGGAAGATTCCTGGCAGGGGACTTTGGGGATTGAGGAGGGGGAGGGGGGCTTGCTGCCTGGGCATACGAGAGGGCTGGTGCTGCATGTGGGCCTTGTGGAGGAGGGGCCCTCGACCTGGATTGCCTCTGTGCCCTGGGTGATAGGGGGTCCGGTACGGTGGTCTCAGTGGGGGTAAAAGTTCCCGGCGATCCGCAGGTCAGGGGTGTGTGAGGGAGGCTTGGCAGGGATGGATGGTTCTCTCCTCCTCCAGCATAGGGCTGCGAGCTGGCAGCTGTTTCCGTTAGGCCCGGATCCGAGGCGGTACGGAGCAGCTGCGGGAAGGCCCCAGAGCACTGGGTGTATGGCTGAGGCCTCGTGGGGAGTCCCAAGATGGCCGCCGGAGATGAGGGGCGGCTGTCTGTGGGATGAAGCGTTGGCCCGAGGGGGGGACTCACCGCTCCCTGGACCCGGGGCGGCTCCCCGGTCATCTGCTGTGAGGTGCCTGGGCCCAGGGGATCCCGTTGTTGGCTGGGAGGCCGGGATGGAGTCCGGATGGAGGGCTGTGGCCTGCTCCGTGGCGCCGGCCAGCGCCATCTTGATCATTCTGCTCGGCGGGAGGTCGGGGTGATTAAAGTACTCCCGGAGGTCGGATGACGAACCCGGGGGGGGTTGCGAGGACCCCCGAGGCTTCGTGGAGCGGGTCGCTCTGGATCCACCCATTTTGGAGAGGTATGGCACCCTTTTTTTTTATTTTAAGCTGCGGGCTGAGAGAGAGCTGCAAGGTTATGCTGCCATTCAGGTCAGGTTCCGGCCACGCCCCCGGTATACATATTCTAACAGGGAAAAACAATCAACTCCTTTAGCCTGACATGTTTCAGGAATACCAATCCTTTCTTCAGACACCTAGTCCATTTAAGACAGTCCAGCTACCAGGTAAGAGGATTACCCTGCTACCTTTCCCACTCTGGAATGCAATTGCAGGCAGTAATGATCCTAAGCAATTTCTCCCCTTCCTCTCCTCTTCAGTATCCACCTGGGTCAAGTTTTGCCCACATTGGCATTTCCGAATATCAGGTATCCATACTTATTTCTTTGCATTTTTTATTCATCATTTTTTAGGCTATGTTCCCACTAATTTGGGACGGTGGCAACATCTGAGGAGAAACTCTCCCTTGTTTCTCCTCTATGTGGTTCTTTTCCTATACCTGATGACTTTTATGACCAGGACAGATGCTAAACTGTTGAATCTCCAGAACAAGAAATGAGGGAAAACAATCCAATGGGGACACATGTTTCTGTGACAACTTTCACAATATGGAAATTCTATTAATTTTGGAGAGATTTCCTCACATTTTGCTCCTGTGTCGTCAGGAAAGGAAGCAAAATCTCCACAGCGAGACATAGACCGCTAAAATTAACCTAATAGGGATTTTAAAACATCCCTACTATAAAAAAAATACTTAACATATACTGTATGCATACCTGGGTATTTTTGTAAATCAGAAGGTTTAAGAATGTGGATGGGTCGGGGTGGAGCAGGCAGCAGTGATATTAGTGGTACATGAAGCCAGAGAACAGAGCCTGAGAGTCGGTAGCCCTTGCTGCCCCTTTGAAAAGTGATCTGCAGTGGATGATTTTTTAAAGGGTGATTGACAGGTGACTGGGAGGCGATATGTTGCCTCCTCACTGTAGGAATTAAAGCTGATCTCCACGTTTAATGTCCCTCTAAATAGTTTGTTTGTGCCAAGCTAGTCCAAATTATTTACTGCACTAACATCCGCACTTGATGGGCACACTGTATTATCTTGCCTTCAACAGTAGTGGTGTTCTGTGGCCTTTGTGTCCTTTGCTGTCTCCTCTGGTGGTTGGCGGTTTTTGTCTGGCATGGGAGCTGCGATATGCTAAGGGAGATTTCCATCCTCGCATGGCGTTGGCGGCGGGGCAGACCGGACCCCTTCGGGGAAATAAGTCAGGGGTGAGACATGGCTGAGATCACTTCCTTCACTCACCAACACTATGCACACCACAGCGATTTCCACTGCTGTTCAGCTGCTTGTACATCAAGGTAAATACACTTTCCCTACCCTAGCACTCACCTGATGCTTCATCTGCATTCCCTGCACTTTTTTGTTTCATTTAAAACAGCCTTTTACACAACTTTTTAACTTTTTTCACACTATAGGGGTTGACTTCCCAGACAAACACATTTTTTCAGGATTTACTTTCTTACCCATGGTCTCTATGTCTGCTCCATTATTGGATCAGGTTAGTCCATATATGCTATTATACAAATAATTGTACAACTTTTGTCTACTTACTTTGTAAGGCTTGATATACATACTTATGTTAGAGCATACATGCTCTCATACAAAAATAATAATATACTATATAACTTGACGTTTATCTTACTACTAATTATGGCAAATCATTGAGACATATACAGTACATCTATGTTTACAGCTGATGTCTATCAAGTCACATTCTGGGACAATTAGGACCATTCACCTTCACCCATGCCATGTCTGCCGCCTGGCGTCCCCCCTGAGGGTATCCGTGTCTGCTTTCTCCCCCTCAGCTCCCGTGCCATTTCTGGCTGCTGCCGTCCATTTGGGGGTTCAGCGATGGAGACTCTGGTTTCGTTCATTGGTAAGTATTGGGCCGTTTTGCTCTGGCCCATTCTGCCATTGTTCTTACATTTACCACTGTGACACATCTTTTTGTCTATTTAGTGTGAGGGGGTTAGCTCGGCAGCGGGTGTGTGTGACCCCCGGGATGGGCTCCCCACACAAAACAGGCCCAGCAAACGGAGGTTGTGGTTTTCAAAATCAAAAAAAGGTGCGGTTTATTTTCTATTTACAGTGACAAAACACAGCAAAGCAAAAGAAACATAACCAAAATAAATCCTGGTCAAGTTGACCTCTGACTAAACATACAGGTTTCCTAACTAACAACTGGGATCAGCCTAGTGCTGTCCTAGTCCCTAAGTCCCTGGTTTTAAATGTCCAAGCAAATAGCCACACAGGCTTTGTCTCACCGCACAGGGGTTCACTCTCCCTAGACAGTCCACACAGGTCTGGTTCCAGGCATGAGCTAACATCTAATGAAGCTGGGAGTTCTTATAGAGGCCTAAATGAGCTGACAAGCTTCAGCTGGCCTCATCAACTCCCTGTCTGTACGACGCCCAGCCCTCTCCCTAGAGGTATGAGTCATCCATGAGCCCACTAGCCTTATACAACTCTCCACCTAGTTGTATAAGTCGGCGTAAAGCCTGAATCTGGGCGAAATATATCTACCCCCCTGGATGCAACCAGGTGACTTTACCTTCCTGCTGTCACATACCCCCCCCTCTTGTTTTAACCTCGGGGTTGGAACACCAGCAATCAGGCATTCATGTACTCGAGACAAAGCATCCACATTCCCCATTTGAACGCCAGGGCGATGCTTTACTGTGAAGTTGAATTCCTGGAGGGCCAGGAACCACCTATTCACTCTTCTATTTGTTTCCTTGTTTTGAGCCATCCACTTTAACGGAGCGTGATCCGTAACCATGTCAAAGTGCCTACCTAGCAGGTAGTACCGAAGGGAATCTAGAGCCCACTTCACCGCTAAACACTCCTTTTCAACGGTGGCGTAATTTACCTCATGGGACTTCAACTTCCTGCTGAGGTAAATGACTGGGTGCTCTTCCCCGTTCCAGACCTGGGACAATACTGCTCCTAACCCCACATCTGACGCATCACTTTGTACGACAAAGTCTTTAGAGAAGTCGGGTGAGTACAACACTGGCTGGCTACATAAGGCTTGTTTCAAGAATTGGAATGCTGCCTCAGCCTCGGGGGTCCATTTAATCATGACCGACCCTTTCCCCTTCGTCAGGTTGGTTAGGGGCACAGCCTTAGAAGCAAAGTGGGGAATGAATCGCCGATAATACCCAGCGATTCCCAGAAAGGCTCGTACCTGCTTCTTGCTGTTGGGACGTGGCCAACTCTGGATGGCCTCGACTTTGTTGAGTTGGGGTTTTATTACTCCCCTCCCAATGGTGTACCCAAGATATTTGGCCTCCTCCTGCCCAATGGTACACTTCTTGGGGTTAGCCGTAAACCCCGCTTCCCGAACAGAGTCCAGGACTGCTTGCACTTTTGGCAGATGTGAGGCCCAATCTGTGCTATGGACAATTACGTCATCCAGGTAAGCCGCAGCATACTTCCGATGGGGCCTCAGCATCTGGTCCATTTTCCGCTGGAATGTGGCCGGCGCATTCTGTAACCCGAACGGCATTCTTTTATATTGGAACGCCCCGTCTGGGGTTACAAATGCGGTTTTCTCTTTGGCCGACTTGGCCAGGGGGATTTGCCAATATCCTTTTGTGAGGTCAAGAGTCGTCATGTATCGGGCTGTTCCCAGCCGGTCGATCAACTCATCTATACGTGGCATGGGGTAGGTGTCAAATTTTGTAACTTTGTTCAACTGACGAAAATCGTTACAAAATCGCCAGCTCCCATCCGGTTTAGGCACCAACACGATGGGACTAGACCAATCACTTTGGGACTCCTCTATCACCCCTAAGTTCAGCATTTTCTGTACTTCCTCCCGTATTGCCTCCCGTCGAGCCTCTGGGATCCGATAGGGTTTTAACTTCACCCTTTCACCGGGCGGGGTAATGATGTCATGCTCTACCCCAGATGTTTGTCCCGGCAGCTCAGAGAATACCTCCTTGTTGCGAAGCACAAACTCCTTAACCTCCTGTTGTTGGGGTTGTGACAAGGTGGCTGCTATTCCAACCTCAGGAATCACGCAACCAGTTTGAGCTGGTGACCAAGTGTCTGCGACTAGGGACTCTCTATCCCTCCAGGCTTTCAACAGATTAACGTGATAGATCTGTTCGGGCTTTCGCCTTCCTGGTTGTCTGACCTTGTAATTCACTTCGCTCACTTTTTCCATTATCTCGTAGGGGCCTTGCCATTTGGCAAGGAATTTACTTTCAACCGTAGGGACAAGTACCAATATCCTATCCCTCGGGGAAAAGGTACGGGTCTTGGCTCCACGGTTGTACACTCTCTGCTGTGCCAACTGCGCTTGGGCCAAATGTTCCTTCACGATGGGCATTACCTGTGCAATTCGATCTTGCATCAAGGCGACATGCTCAATCACACTCCTGTGGGGAGAACTCTCACTTTCCCAAGTTTCCTTGGCAATATCCAACAGCCCTCTTGGGTGTCTCCCATACAGTAACTCAAAGGGGGAGAATCCCGTAGAGGATTGGGGCACCTCCCTAATAGCAAACATCAAATAAGGAAGTAAACAGTCCCAATCCTTTCCATCTCTATCCACCACTTTCTTCAACATTTGTTTTAGGGTTTTGTTGAATCTTTCAACCAGCCCATCGGTTTGGGGGTGATACACAGACGTAAGCAATTGCGTCACTTTGAACAATTTACACAGCTCTTTCATAACCCGGGACATAAAGGGTGTACCTTGGTCCGTAAGCAGTTCTTTACAAATACCCACCCGGCTAAAAACAAGAGATAGCTCTTTGGCTATGGTTTTGGCCGAGGTATTTCGGAGAGGGATCGCTTCTGGATAACGGGTGGCATAGTCCATTATAACTAATATGTACTGGTGCCCCCTAGCGGACTTGATTATAGGACCTACCAAATCCATGGCGATCCTCTCAAACGGGACCTCAATGATGGGTAGAGGGACCAGCGGGCTACGGAAATGTGGCATCGGGGCCAACCTCTGACACACAGGGCAGGAGGAACAATAATTTTCTACGTCCTTCATCACCCCCGGCCAATAGAATCTCTGTAATACCCTCTCTCGGGTTTTCTCTGTCCCCAGATGACCTCCAAGAATGTGCCCATGGGCCAACTCCAACTTCCTGTAAGGTTTGGGCACCACAAGCTGCTCAACGGTTTCTTCTGCCCTTTTTGCCACCCGATACAGTAGGTCCTTCTCTACGCTGAAGTATGGGTAAGTGCAGGTATTATCTGGGTTCACTACCTCGCCATCTATTTTCACTACGTTTTCCCGTGCCTTTATTAGGGCGGGGTCTTTCAACTGTTCTGTGGCAAAGTTTTCCCTGTGAACCTCAAGATCAGAAAACTCCACAGACGGTAGGTTTTCGTCTGAGGAGGTGGGCTCCTCTCCAGTTTCTTGAGTCTCCCCTGCCAATACTGATAAGGGAAATTCCGGAGAGTCCTCACCACTCTCAGGGGAGTTCTGGCTATCACATTCCTGGTACATAGGGGCACCAGTGAGGGGCTCAGGATCATCCCACAGTTCCCAGAACTTCGGAAAATCCCTTCCCACAATGGCGTCATGCGGTAACTGAGATACTAAGCCCACTGGATGAGAGAGGGTACCTTTGGGGGTCTCGAAACACACTGTAGTCACTGGATACTCTCGGGTGTCCCCATGCACACAAATAACAGCTACCTTGCTATTCCCAGAGACCTCTGTTTTAACTAACTCAGCCTTTATCAGGGTCACAAGGCTACCTAAATCCAGCAATACCACAACATTTCTACCATTAACACACATTTTGCATAAATGTTTCTCAGTTCCTCGAATGGCAGTGCATGCGACTGTCGCACACAGCGACTGACGTCTGCCCGTCAGAAAGTCACACTGCATGGGTTCCTCCACAACCAGGCAATTGGCTGCAATATGTCCCGCTTGCCGGCAGCGGTAGCAAACGATCCTTCTTGCCGCCTCTTGAGCCGCTGATTTCCCAGGCTGTTCTCGCCAAACTTGGGGTAGAGCTCCCACCCTCTCACTCTCTCCACCCTCACCCCTTGGAATCCTCTTATCCGCCCCTGGGGATGGTCTGGTCTTAGGGTGGAAAGTCCGAGTGTCTCTGGAAGAGGCCGTCAGGTTCTCTGTAGCCAAGTATTTCTCCACACGATCCACAAGACCATCGGCCGTCTCTGGGTCTCCATGGCTTACCCACTTTTGGATGGCAGTAGGAAGAGCTCTCAAAAACCGATCCATTACAACACGTTCCACAATCTTTGGTGCGGACAAAGTCTCTGGCTGTAGCCACTTTCTGCTCAGGTGAATGAGATCATACATTTGAGACCTGGGGGGTTTTCCAAGCTGGAAAGTCCAGTTATGCACACGCTGAGCCCGGACAGCCTGGGTGACACCCAGCCTTGCCAATATTTCAGCTTTTAGCATCACATAGTCTTTTGCTTGGTTAGGCTCTAGGTCATAGTAAGCTTTCTGCGATTCACCAGTTAACAGAGGAGCCACCAGTCCAGCCCACTGCTCCTCAGGCCACTTTTCTCTTTCAGCGGTCCTTTCAAATGTGGTCAAAAATACCTCTGGATCATCCTCTCCAGTCATTTTTGTCAATAAACGACTCACCCCAAAGGACGCGGTATTAGTGGGACGGCTTTCCTCACTGGTCTGCGGACGTTGCTGCATTACTGCTTCCATCTGTTGTTGTAGTCTCTGCTCTTGCTTCTGCAACAGGTCTATGAAGCGGGCCTCAGATTGCTGCTGGGCTCGTTGCTGAGCCTCCAGACTCTGTTGCAAAGTTGCGTTTGTCTGCTGCTGGGCTGCAAGGCTCCTTTGCAAACCTGCATTTGTCTGCTGTTGATTGGCATTTGCTAGAGCCAGCTGCTTCAGTATCTCCTCCATGCTGGCTTAAAAAAAACTGCCTGCATTCTCCACCAACTGTGAGGGGGTTAGCTCGGCAGCGGGTGTGTGTGACCCCCGGGATGGGCTCCCCACACAAAACAGGCCCAGCAAACGGAGGTTGTGGTTTTCAAAATCAAAAAAAGGTGCGGTTTATTTTCTATTTACAGTGACAAAACACAGCAAAGCAAAAGAAACATAACCAAAATAAATCCTGGTCAAGTTGACCTCTGACTAAACATACAGGTTTCCTAACTAACAACTGGGATCAGCCTAGTGCTGTCCTAGTCCCTAAGTCCCTGGTTTTAAATGTCCAAGCAAATAGCCACACAGGCTTTGTCTCACCGCACAGGGGTTCACTCTCCCTAGACAGTCCACACAGGTCTGGTTCCAGGCATGAGCTAACATCTAATGAAGCTGGGAGTTCTTATAGAGGCCTAAATGAGCTGACAAGCTTCAGCTGGCCTCATCAACTCCCTGTCTGTACGACGCCCAGCCCTCTCCCTAGAGGTATGAGTCATCCATGAGCCCACTAGCCTTATACAACTCTCCACCTAGTTGTATAAGTCGGCGTAAAGCCTGAATCTGGGCGAAATATATCTACCCCCCTGGATGCAACCAGGTGACTTTACCTTCCTGCTGTCACATTAGATACATCCCATCCGCATCCACCCCTGTTGAGCGAGCAATGATCTTGCAAAACGCGCGTCTGGTTTTCTGATGCGTGCATTTGTATATACTGCATTGTATAACGTTTGTATCAATTTAAAATTATTCCCTTTATCATGTGCAAATCCATTGGCTGAACTATTATGCTCTATTATTCATATATGTACATCAATTTTAATAAACATTTATACTGCTACTACTTTTGGTACTCAGTGGCAAACTGTGACCACCTCATTTAAAGTCCCAAGGACGACTCTTTTTCTGTATATGTATATAGGGATGGAGGTGCATCACTGGTGACTGCAGACCTTTTATCTTTGTTTCCACTGTATTAACTACAGTATGTGTAGCCTCAGCTTCATACAGTATACAGTGCTGTGACACACAGGGAAAGGGATAAGGACTTCCCATCTCACTCCTGGAAATAAAATATAGCGCACCGCTCAGCCATTCACAGAAGCTTTGTATTCTATGAATGAGATTGTGACATCACCCGCCTGCATTTCCCCTTCAGAGGAAGCTTTGTAATCATTCATAGAATACAAATCTTCCTCTGAATAGATATGTGGCACTCAGTCCGACTCTATTTTTTGTTCCGGGAGTGAGATGGTAAGCGGTAAGGTAAGTCCCCATCTCACTGTCAGAACACAGCGCTGTATACTGTATGCACAGTGGATATAAAAAGTCTACACACCCCTGTTAAAATGTTAGGTTTCTGTGATGTAAAAAAATGAGACAAAGCTAAATCATTTCAGAACTTTTTCCACCTTTAATGTGACCTATAAACTGTACAACTCAGTTGAAAAAACAAACTGAAATCTTTTAGAGGGGGTAAAAAAAACTATTTAAATAATGTGGTTGCATAAGTGTGCACATCCTCTTATATCTGGGAATGTAGCTGTGTCCAGAATTAAGCAATCACATTTAAACTCATTAAATAGGAGTAATATGTGTAATAGGAGCCAGTACACACCTGGCATCATTTAAAGTGCCTCTTATTAACCCTAAAAAAGTTTTTCTGTTCTAGTAGGTCTTTCCTGACATTTTCTTAGTCACATCCTACAGCAAAAGCCATGGTCCGCAGAGAACTTCCAAAGCATCAGAGGGATCTCATCGTTAAAAGGTATCAGTCAGGAGAAAGGTGCAAAGAATTTCCAAGGCATTAAATGTACCATGGAACACAGTGAAGACAGTCATCATCAAGTGGAGAAAATATGGTACAACAGTGACATTACCAAGAACTGGACGTCCCTCCAAGTTTGATGAGAAGAAAACTGGTCAAGGAGGCTGCCAAGAGGCTTACATCAACATTTCAGGAGCTGCAGGAATATCTGGCAAATACTGGATATGTGGTACATGTGACAACAATCTCCCATATTTTTTATATGTCTGGGCTTTGGGGTAGAGTGGCAAGACGGAAGGCTTTTCTTACGAAGAAAAACATACAAGCCCAGCTAAATTTTGCAAAAACACATCTGAAGTCTCCCAAAAACATGTGGGAAAATGTGTTATGGTCTGATGAAACCAATGTTGAACTTTTTGGCCATGATTCCAAAACACATGTTTGGCACAAAAACAACACTGCACATCACCAAAAGAACACCATAACCACAGTGAAACATGGTGGTGGCAGCATCATGCTTTGGGGCTGTTTCTCTTTAGCTGGAACAGGGGCCTTAGTCAAGGTAGAGGAAATTATGAACCATTCCAAATACCAGTCAATATTGGCACAAAACCTTCAGGCTTCTGCTAGAAAGCTGAACATGAAGAGGAACTGCATCTTTCAGCACGACAACGACCCAAAGCATACATCCAAATCAACAAAGGAATGGCTTCACCAGAAAAAGATTCATGCCGCGTACACACGGCCGTTTTTCTCGTCGGGAAAAACAACATTTTTCCCATTCGACGAGAAAAACGATAGTCTGTGGGCTTTCTGTCGTTTTTCTCGACGAGAAAAACGGCATTAAAAACGACGAGAAAAATTAGAACATGTTCTAATTTTTCTTGTCGTTTTTTCCTACATTTTTTCCGCGGCAGTGTTTCCCATAGGGAAACACTGCCGCAGAGCCCACAGACGGTCGTTTTTCTCGACAAGAGAAAAAACGACGTGAAAAACGACCGTGTGTGGGGAACAAGCTGTTCCCCCGTTTTAAATGACATTATTCACGGCGGTTTTTTAACCGCCGTGAATAATGATCGTGTGTACGCGGCATAAAGGTTTGGAATGGCCCAGTCAGAGCCCAGGCCTGAATCCGATTGAAAATCTGTGGGGTGGTCTGAAGTGGGCTGTGCACGGGTGATGCCATCGCAATCTGACAGATTTGGAGTGTTTTTGGAAAGAAGAGTGGGCAAATATTTTCAAGTAAAGATGTGCAGTGCTGAGAGACTCATACCCAAAAAGACTGAGTGCTGTAATAAAATCAAAAGGTGCTTCAACAAAGTATTAGTGTAATGCGGTGTACACACGATCGGAAATTCCAACAAGAAAACCGTGGATTTTTTCTGACGGAATGTTGGCTCAAACTTGTGTTGCATACACACGGTCACACAAATCTTGTCGGAAATTCCAACCGTCAAGAACGCGTGACGTACAAGACGTATGACGAGCCGAGATGAATGAAGTTCAATAGGCAGTTTGGCTCTTCTGCTTGATTCTGAGCATGCATGGTTTTTTGTGCGTCGGAATTGCATACAGACGAGCGGATTTTCCGATAGAAACTTTTTCCGTCTGAAAAATAGAGAACCTGCTCTCAATCTTTTGTTGACAGAAAAAGTCTGATGGAGCCTACACGTGAATTTCCAACAAA
This sequence comes from Rana muscosa, assembly GCA_029206835.1. Classification (NCBI taxonomy): domain Eukaryota; kingdom Metazoa; phylum Chordata; class Amphibia; order Anura; family Ranidae; genus Rana; species Rana muscosa. The sequence continues at coordinate 147,473,800 of CM055120.1, forward strand.
AAGCACACATCGGACTTTTCTTGTCGGAAATTCCGATCGTGTGTATGCGGCATTAGGGTGTGCACACTTCTGCAACCATATTATTTTATTATTGTATTTTTACTTCCCTCCACTTAAAAGATTTCAGTTTGTTGTTCAACTGAGTTGTACAGTTTATAGGTCACATTAAAGGTGGAAAAAGTTCTGAAATGATTTATCTTTGTCTCATTTTTTTACATCACAGAAACCTGACATTTTATTAGGGGTATATAGACTTCTTATATCCACTGTAGCTGAGGCAGTAAATAGTTTGTGCCAGCTTGGCCCAAACAAACTATTTAAAGAGACATTAAATGTGAAGATCAGCTTTAACCCTGAGAAGGCTAAACCCCTGTGCCACAACTCTAATGGGACATGTTTGGTGGTGAAACTGCCTGTTGAGTGCAGTGGGGTGTCTTCATTTCTGCTGTAGCAGGTGTACATCCTTATGAGATGTACTTCTTTAAAATGGTTCTAAAGGCTCATGGTTTTTTACCTATGTGCAGCAGCCCCACCAGGCTCTAATACATCCCTGAGCCTCATGTACATGAGCACTTTGGTTCCCCGGGGATTCTCACTTCTCATTGGCTGAGGCAGCAGAGGGAGCCATTGGCTCTATGTGTGAATAGAAATGCAGAGCAGCAGTTTGGGAGCAGCTTTCTCTGGGAGCACTCGGCAGAAGGGAGGGCCGGGAGCGCTGGCGGGGGACCCGAAAATAGGAGGATCTGGGCTGCTCTGTGCAAAACCATTGCACAAGCAGGTGAGCATGACATGTTTATTAAAAAAAAACAAAAAAAAACACACAACACGTGAGCCTTTAACCACTTTTACCCCCTTCCTACCAAGGCCAATTTTTAGCTTTCAGCGCTGTCACACTTTGAATGACAATTGTGCAGTCATGCAGCACTGTAGCCATATGACATTTTTATATTTTTTTTCACAAAAATAGAGCTTTCTTTTGGTGATATTTAATCACCACTGGTTTTTTTTTTTTTTTGCTAAACTAACGAAAAAAGACCAAAAATGTGAAAAAGAAATAGTTGCTGTTATAAAATGTTACAAACAGGTAATTTTTCTCCTTTAGTGATGTGGGCTGATGAAGCTACACTAATGGGCACTAATAGGCAGCACTGATAAAGAGGCACTGATATGCGGCTATAATAGGCACTGTTGGGGCTACACTGATCGTCAGGATACTAATAATCAGTGCCCTGATTATGAGAGCAGATGTCCCCTTTCACACTAGCCAGTTACTGTCTCTCCTCTCCTCTTGCTGTGACAGCATGAGGAAAGGAATGTGTTTAGATTTTTTTCTTATTTTAAGGTACGCAACAGAACACAATAGTATGACATTGCATCACGTTATGAAAACATCCATTGGTAGAAACATGCAGAATGAATATGGACGAAAGTGCAAATTACACTAGAAATGAAATACAAAAATAATAAAATACCACATTGTTATGATATAACTCCAGTCTAAGGGCCAACACACCCTTATAAAAACTACATTGCATTGTAGACGAAAACTTAACGGAAGACAGTGATAACATGTCCATACTCAGAAGGAGGTACAGTTAATAATTACATAACCGCTAGAAGGCAGGGGTAGTACAATGACCCCTCTATGTTAACCATTTGCCAACCAGCCGCCATCATTATACTGCGGTAGGTCGGCTCGTCGGTGCCTTTTAAATGGGATAGCAGGAGCGCGCCCGCTGCACAACAGGAGTGCCGATTATCATGGTCAACGGTCGTGATGACCGCCGGCCACGAGCGATCGTGGGCACGAGAGGCAGAACAGGGACATGTGTGTGTAAACATACACATCCCCATTCTGTGAGGAGAGAGAGAGATCGAGTGTTCCTACGAGCTGGGAACCACGATCTCTCATCTCCTATGGTGAGTCCCATCCCCCACAGTTAGAAAACACACATAGGGAACACAGTTAACCCCTTGATCGCCCCTAGTGTTAACCCCTTCCCTGCCAGTGACATTTACACACAAATTTTTTACATTTTTATAGCACTAATCGCTGTATAAATGCCAATGGTCACAAAAATGGGTCAAAAGTGTCCGATATGTCTGCCATAATTTCGCAGTCCCGATAAAACTCGCAGATCTCTGCCATTACTAGTAAAAAAAATAATAATAATAAAAATGCCATAAATTCCCTATTTTGTACATGCTATAACTTTTGCGCAAACCAATAAATATACGCTTTTTGTGAATTTTATTACCAAAAATATGTAGAAGAATACATATCGGCCTAAACTGAGGAAAAAATGTGCTTTAAAAAAAAAATGGGGCTATTTGTTACAGCAAAAAGTACAAAATGTGTTTTTTTCAAAATTGTCGCTCTTTTTTTGTTTATAGCAGAGATGATCAAGTACCACCAAAAGAAAGCTCTATTTGTGGGAAAAAAAGAACTTAAATTTTGTTTGGGTACAGCGTTGCACGACTGTCAGCAATTGTCAGTTAAAGCGATGAAGTGCTGTATCACAAAAAATGGTCTGGTCATTGAGCAGCCAATTCTTCCAGGGTTGAAGTGGTCAAGGGATAACATTCCATAAATCCATAGCAACACTACCTTGAAATCAGAGCATACCGGGTAGTTTTTCTAGAGAATGTAGAGTGGCAAAATAGCCAAGAGAGTCTAAAAGAAAGAAATAGAAGAAAAAAAGGGGGGGGGGGGCAGGAGACGAGCTCCAAAGGTAGAGAGCCTCGAGTTAAGAAAAAGTTACATATCCAGGCTTATGGGGAAAATGCCTATGGAAAGCACGGAGGTGGGAAGGAGCATGTATGTCCGAGGATGAGACCCAAGAGTGTTCCATCGTACCGTAACTCCTATATATGAGCAAATTTTGGTTACAAGTGGTAAAAGTGGAGTAATCTTCAAGGGGGATCCAGGTGACCAGAGACCACCTTCCGCAGGAAGAATACACTAAGGTAAAGGGGTGGGGTTACTGATATAAGGGGGAAACCTTTATATCAGTGCCCCCTTACATTATTGTATTCACTCCCCTCTCACATCAGTGACCTCCCCCTCAGACTGGCCTGGCAGCACTGTCACTGACCTCCTCTCAGGTGCAACATGCAGGGATCTGCCGGCTCCAGCTTGGTGGCTCTGGTTTCATCCTATAGTCTCCCCACCACAGTCCACACATGTCTGACTTCTCCCATGACCCCCATCCCGGCGGCACTCCAAATCTTGACTCCTCTCCGGACTCACTCAGAGACTGCAGACATGATACAAGAGATGGTCAGAGACTGCAGACACTGTACAGGAGATGGTCAGAGACTGTAGACATACTACCGGAGATGGTCAGAGATTGCAGACATGATACAAGAGATGGTGATAGATTGTAGACATGGTACCGGAGATGACCAGAGACTGTGGGAAATGATACAAGAGATGGTCAGAGACTGCGGACATGATACAAGAGATCAATGCAGCCTTACCAGTGCCCATCAAAAGCAGCTTCACTGTGCTCATCAATGCAGCCTTACTGTGCCCATCTGCAGCCTCTCTGTGCCCATCTACAGTCTCACTGCGCCAACACAATGCAGCCTCACTGTGCCAACAATTCAGGCTTACTATGCCCATCTGCAGCCTCACTGTGCCAACAATACAGCCTTACTGTGCCAACAATGCAGGCTCACTGTGCCAACAATGCAGCCTCACTGTGACCATCTTCTCCCTCACTGCGCCAACAAAGCAGCTTCACTGTTCCCATCTGCAGCCTCACTGTGTGAACAATGCAGCTTCACTGTGCCAACACAGTGCAGCCTCACTGTGCCAACAATGCAGCCTCACTGTGCCAACAATGTAGCCTCACTGTGCCCATCCGCAGCCTCACTGTGCCCATCTGCAGCCTCGCCAGTGTCTTGATTACACAGAGCAGGTATCCCCTCCCGCTGTGTCATGGAGCTGGGGTCTGAACTGTTTGGCGGCTGTCCACTGTAACAAAGCCCCTCCTCCTAGACGTCTATCATTACAGCTCCATGACACAGCAGGAGGAGATACCCGCTCTCTGTGTGATAATACAAGTGGAAGGAGGGAGAGTAGGACTCCGCACTTGAATCAGTCCTGGGTGCCACTGCAGCCGCAGCTCAAATCGGCCCCAGGGCAGGCGGCCTACTGGGAAATTTTCCGATATCCCAGTAGACCAGTCCAGCCCTGCTTGGAATTGGATTATCTCATGGTGAAGAGCCCCCACAGCCATAGTAAACGGAGCAGTTTCATGAGTCATATGGGCAAGCTGGAGAGGTCTTCGATCAATATCGTTGTGTCGGTGAGGTGTCATCTGTGCTGCTGCACACTGCTGTCAGAGTCATTGTGAGAGTCAATTTTGTGTGTGTGCCTGCCCATTCTAATTTCTTACCCTCCTGAGTCCTGTCCCTAAGCTACTTACTTACGTTGCTTTAATATTTACCTTATGGGCACTTTCACACTGGGGCGGGGGGCATCGGCGGTAAAGCGCCGCTATTTTTTGCGGCGCTTTACCGTTGTTTTAGCGGCACTTTTCGGGCCTGATAGTGGGGCCTATTTAACACCCCGCTGGCAGCCAAAAAAGACATAAAAGCGCCCACAAAGGCTCCCTTGATTTCAATGGCAGGGGCATTTTGGGAGCGGTGTATTCACTGCTCCCGCAATGCCCCAAAGATGCTGCTTGCAGGACTTTTTTTCTAGTCCTGCAAGCGCACCGCTCCAGTGTGAAAGCACTCGGACTTTCACACTGCGGTGGCTGGGGAGGAGTTTTTCAGGCGTTTTTCAGGCACTATGTTTAGCTCTTTAGCGCCTGAAAAAAGCCTTAGTGTAAAAGTAGCCTAAATCACATTGCTAATTGCATATTGTACTTGTTTGTAGCCTAAGAAATTTGCACTTAAAACTGTAGTTATTTAAAGTTTGGAAATACCAGTAAATCAGGGTTGCCAACTTTCAGTAAATTTATGAACAGTTTGTAAAATCTGTACTTTTTGCATCTGTCCATGAATGTCTATTACGGACATGTAGGCTGCATGTTCATAACTGACATTCATGGACGGATGCAACAATTATGGATTTTACAAACTGTTTGTAAATATACTGAAAGTTGGCAACCCTGCAGTAAATGTTGGGTGCCCTGACAGTAAATTTCAATCTGGAAGGTTGATAACATGCTTGGGGTGATCAGGCAATACTACTACGCTATACTACTACGCCTCATTGCACTGTCCCTGCTATTCACAACACCACCACTATCACTTCTCTAACTTCCGTCTATGGAAAAAGCCCGCAGCGTGTTACGTCACGCCGCGCCAGCGCAGCCCAGCCATGGTAACCTGGACGTGGGTGCGCTCCCGGAAGTGGAGAGCAGTACGCCGCGCTTCCCCCCAGACGCCGCTTCCGGTTGGAGAAGGCTCTCTCCGCCGGGATGTTCCCGTGACCGGCACCAGCCCGCCGCCTCTATAATCCCCCGAGCCGTGTCCCCCTGGTCCCCGGCGTGCAGCCTCGGAGCCCCGACCATGTTGTGAGGAGGAAGAGGAGCAGGGAGCCGGCGCCGTCTTCTCTCTCCGTTCTTTTAGCGAGGCCTGTGTGGATTCCTCGGCTTTGTTTTTATAGGGTCCTTCGCGCCCCCTCCCCGGTATCAGCGCCTTCTCCTCTCCACCGCCCCGGAGACATGGCCTCCTCCTCCGGGAACGATGACGACCTCACCATCCCCCGGGCTGCCATCAACAAGATGATCAAAGAGACTCTGCCCAGCGTGCGGGTGGCCAACGATGCCCGGGAACTGGTGGTCAACTGCTGCACCGAGTTCATCCACCTCATCTCCTCCGAGGCCAATGAGATCTGCAACAAGTCCGAGAAGAAGACCATCTCCCCGGAGCATGTCATCCAGGGTAAGTGGGAGGGGAGGGGGGAGATATCATCAGGTCCCCGGTCTGTGTTTCCATCCTCTCCCCCAGTGCAAGGACCCTCTGCAGGCTTTACCTAAAACCTCCTCCCCATGTGATGCCTTCCAATGAAAAGAGGAACTAGAAACTGACCTCACAACTCTGAGATCTCCATCAGAGATCAGAAATCCCTCTGCTGTCACCCATCCCAAGCGAATCACACCCTGAGCTATCATGGTGGCTTTCTTACCAGTGGATAGAAGCTGCGTTGATACATAGAGGTACATTGAGGTCTAGAGATGTCAGCCCCCCCAATCAGATGTTTGATGGCTGGGCACCGCCAGCCCCCCAATCGGATTTTGATGGCTGGGCACCGCCAGCCCCCCAATCGGATTTTGATGGCTGGGCACCGCCAGCCCCCCAATCGGATTTTGATGGCTGGGCACCGCCAGCCCCCCAATCGGATTTTGATGGCTGGGCACCGCCAGCCCCCCAATCGGATTTTGATGGCTGGGCACCGCCAGCCCCCCAATCGGATTTTGATGGCTGGGCACCGCCAGCCCCCCAATCGGATTTTGATGGCTGGGCACCGCCAGCCCCCCAATCGGATTTTGATGGCTGGGCACCGCCAGCCCCCCAATCGGATTTTGATGGCTGGGCACCGCCAGCCCCCCAATCAGACGTTTGGCTAGGTTCACACTATTGTGGGTTCAATACTGCATTTCTTTAGCTCTAGCAGATGGTCAGGGGTGCCAATAATTTCTAACACAAAAAAAAACACAGCATGTCTTCAGGTGCATAAAACCACATTGTGCAAATGCATAATGAGTTTCTATTTTGTAAAAGGTTATGATTTTTTATATTTTTTCCTTGTTTTCGATGGGTACAGTAATTGAATGGGCTGCTGTGCCTGTGCAAGCACAAGCTGCACCACCCGCAGTAGTGTGAACCTAGCCTTGGAGAGCCAGGGTCTGTCCATCGGATATCTGAGAGTCAGGGGGCGGTCAGACCCCTATCAGAAAACCCACTACTACACTGATCTGAAGCATCCCCCACTTAAAGGGTGAGATCACCTTAGGGAACATGTTACATGTTCCACCTATTTTTGGGTGGAACATGTTCCCAGTGTTGCACTGTTTTCCCAATCTGCTGCCTGTAGTGATGGTGAGCTCAGGATTTTCTCCCCGATCTCTCGCCAGGCCACGTCATTCATTCAGAGTTTTGTGAATGGGAAAACTACAAGTACTGACATCCTTTGCTGCTGTTGGCTTGTAGCTCTTAATGAACTGCCAGGGCACTGTTGAGTTCTCTAGGTAGTTTATGGGCAACACCTGTCATTTGTTCAACTGCCTGATCATACGAGGTACGAGCAGACAGCTTTATACAGACAGTCTGCAAGAACCATGCATTGCACCTGTGATCTTCTGATCATGGGTGCAATGCTTTACAGGGGACTTCTAAAAGCAAAACCAAAAAACACTTTTTTGCAGGGATAAAAGGCATTTTTTTGTTTTGAACAGTGAACCTATCCTTTAAACATTCTGGTGTCTTTCTTACTAGTCTGAAAGAAAGAGATCATCTACATATACTTTGGCTTTCATCACACAGATGTATCTATGCGTACAGCCATGTGAAAATCTATCTTTGCCCACACGGATTGGACTAGCACTCTGCGCATCCACGATCAGACATTCCCATTCATGTTTATTGGAACACATGGCTGCACTGACACAGCCGCGCCTCCCAATTTGACAGCTGTGTGGGTGCGTGTTTCCAACACAGATAGCGTGCATATAGAGACACACACACACACACACACACACACACACACACACACACACACACACACACACACGTCAGATTGGGGCCAGCAGCTGTGTCGCAATAGACATAAATAAGACTGCCTGCATGCAGATGTGTGGAACACCTTTGCATCCCATGCGGGCAAAGATAGCTGTTTGCACATAACTATGCCCTTGTGAACAAGGCTGTATATTCTTGTCTTGTTAGTAGGTGCTTAGAGAATTTGTGAGGCAATTGGAAAATATTCAGTCCCTATTTATCTGAATCTTATATTACGTAGTTTTCTATGTTTTGAAGATGCATTTTTGGTTTTGAAATAATTTTATGCTCATCCACTATAGTATGACACGTTCAATGAGAATCGACATATGTTAAAGAATGACTGTATTTAATGTACTTAAACATGAACAGAATAAACTCTAGAGTGCTGAGAATTGTTTAGGAGCTTTTATTCTGTTATCATGGTTGGGCTAAAAAGGAAAAAAAAAAAACGATCAGCTGAATGCAGTCATCCTTCTACATATGGTAATTTATACTGACTGTAAGTGGGCCAAACCTACACCTAGGACATGTCTGGCTGATGTGTGGGCAGACTTAACACATTGGTATTTGAATTTGCTGTGAGCAATGGTAAAGTGCAAAGCACAGAGGGGCTGATTTACTAAAACTGTGAAGTGCAGCTTTGCACATAGAAACCAGCTTCCCAGTTTATTTTTTTTTGTCCAAGCTTAATTGAACAAGCTGTAGTTAGGCTGGGTTCACACTGGTCCGACAAACGCTCCGACATTGGGAGCTCAGGTCGCATGACGTGTGAAAATCAATGTTTCCCTATGAGAGCCGTCTTAACTGGTCCGACACAAGTCGGTCCGACTTTGAAAATGCTCCCTGTACTACAGGGCTCGACAAACCCCGGGCGCCAGGTCGCCATTGCGACTAGAATTAGCGACCTGGGGCAGCACAGCTGGGGGATCCTGTGTCTCCGCGCCGCGGGATCGCGTCGGGCCGCGCCGGCCGGTAATTGAGGCCGCGGCTTTGCGGCCTTCTGCAGGCCTATGCTGCCTTCTGTGAACTAGCGCCATCTTGTGGTGGCAGTTGGTATGACAACCAGCAATGCTAATGGAGTTTCCCTGTCTGTTTGTTTTCCCTGCCATCTCCTTCCCTCTAATTAGAACCCCCCAAACATTATATAAATTTTTTTATTCTAACACCCTAGAGAATAAAATGGCGGTTGTTGCAATACATTCTGTCACACCGTATTTGCGCAGCGGTCTTACAAACGCACTTTTTTGGGAAAAAATACACTTTTTTCTTAATAAAAAAAATAAGACAACAGTAAAGTTAGCCCAATTTTTTTTTATATTGTGAAAGATGATGTTACGCTGAGTAAATTGATAGCCAACATGTCACGCTTCAAAATTGCGTCCGCTCGTGGAATGGCGACTAACTTTTACCCTTTAAAATCTCCATAGGCAACGTTTAAAAAATTCTACAGGTTGCATGTTTTGAGTTACAGAGGATGTCTAGGGCTAGAATTATTGCTCTCGCTCTACCGATCGCGGCAATACCTCCCGTGTGGTTTGAACATCGCTTTCATATGCGGGCGCTACTCACATATGCGTTCGCTTCTGCGCTCGAGCTCGGCGGGACAGGGCGCGTTCCTGGCTCCTAACTTTTTTAGCTGGCTCTTAGATTCCAAGCAAATTTGTCAAGCCCTGCTGTACTACTTTGGTCCGACTTTGATCCTACTTCAGCCCATTGAATATCATTGAAGTCGGATCAAAGTAGGATCCTTGTCCTAACCATCCGACATGGTGATTACAGCAGCAGTAAAAGGAATTTATCTCACCCTGGGATTGTTTTGATTGGTCAAAGGACAAGTCAGACTAGCACAAAGTCGGATCAAAGTAGTATCCTGTTCATGAATGTCGGATGGATGTCGGATCAATGTAGGACTGATGTCGCAGAGCAAAGTAGGATGAAAGTTGTATGACTGTCGTGTCGTACCAGTGTGAACCCAGCCTCAGAAGCTGATTGGCTACCATGCACAGCTGCACCAGATTTTGCACTCTCCAGTTTTAGTAAATCAACTCCAAAGTGTTATATCTACCATCTTTATATCTGCTTAACACTACACCTGTAGCCCAGGTTCACACTGACTGTGGGTTAGAAATCAGCTGAACTCACACAATTTCATACCCGCATGTCAGTTCGACTTCGGGAGCGATTTCAGAGACCTCTGTGCAGGTTCCTGCAGAATGTCTATTGAAATCACCCCCCGACGTCGCCAAAAGTAGTGCAGAAACGACTTTTTGGAATCGGTGTGGCGTCGCACCGATTTGTATGGTGCTATTGCCGGCAATAGTTGCCAATTTGGCATACGATTTGAAATGTCAAATTGCATGCTAAATCGGTCCCATGTGGGCAAATGGCTATAACATGACTAAGATATCTTGGCCCAGACCATAAAGTGGTAGTAAACCCACTTTTTCGTCTTTTATTTATTTATTTATTTTTTTCCTACAGGTAAGCCTGTAATGAGGCTTACCTGTAGGTACTGTGAATATCTCCTAAACTTGCACTGTTTAGGCGATTTTATTTTAGAGTGCATGCAGCCGGTGAAGTTCCCAGTGCATGCGCTCTGAAGGTCCGTCATACCTTGCCAGACCTTCAGAGCCTGTGTGCCGTAAACGGAAACTCCCTCGTGCATGTGCGGGAGTGATGTCATTGAACCCCCCTCATGTAGCTGAAGGCCGCTAACCCGGAGGGAAGCCCTCTCAGCAGTGACAGCGTGGAGCTGGAGGGCTTAGTTTTAAGGTAAGTCTCTCAAAATGTGCTAGTATGGGATGCATACTAGCACATTATGACATTGCTTTGCAGGGGATTTTTTTTTTTTTTTTCTAACTGGTTTTCTACCACGTTTAACATTTTGTAAATTAAAACATGCACTCTTCTAGAGATCGGGAACTCAAGGCTCCCCATGTGACAGTACTCTGTGCCCAAGCTTACCTATTGATAGACATCTAGGGTGTGTGTGGACACTTCTGTGTTTTAATGTAGAACAACGCATATGTCATAAGTAGCAATATTTTCCATGAGGCTTTTTAGATCCCCAAGTGTGTTACATTGCAGTTTGAAGAATCCCTTTTTTGTTTTTTAAAGTGGTTGTATACCCAAAATGTGTACAAGCACCTACAGGTAAGCCTACATTAAGGCTTACCTGTAGGTGCTTGCAATATCAACGAGACCTACACAGTCTCGGAGATATTTGCAAAAAAGACTGTACCGCTATCTACGGCGCATGCGTGCCGTAGATAACAGCGCAGGCGCACTGAGCGCGGCGGCTCTTGAATGGGAGCCCGCCGGTCACTGCCGGAAATTCGCGCATGCGCGGGGATCGTGCTGTTCCCCGCGCATGTGCGGGAGTGACGTCATCGCCGCTCCGGCCAATCACAGCGCCGGAGCGGCGATACCCGGAAGTCACTCCGGGTATCATGGATGCGACGGAGGACGTGTCCGAGGACCGCTGCGGGGGCTTCGATCTAAGGTAAGTGATTGATAATGAACTAGTATGCTAGTCATAATAGCTCATTATACCTTTGCCTTGCAGGTTGACAAAAAAAAAAAAAAGTTTTGCGGTATACAACCGCTTTAAGCATTTTTATGCATTGTGATTCCCAAAAGAATTTGAAAGCATAGGAAAAAAAAATGAAAATACAAAATAAAACATTGATAGATGTGAATCTGACATAAGTCTATGCAAACTATTAACTTTTAGAAAGTCATCAGTTTCATGTGAACTTCTGCAGGCTCTAATGACATGAGAGATATATACTTGTGTATGTAAATAGCTGGGTGATGTATACATCACAGGGTTAGCAGGGTTTATGAATACACTGCCAGTAAAGGAAACCTTGCATATCTGTATGTGAAACACAGTAATAAAAAGGAAGCAAGTGAAAGTGTTATTCAATTTAAAGTTAAATATTGGATGCGAAAACTCAAAAATGAAAGAATTTTTTTTTCCGACATATGGGCCCTTCCTTGTGTGTCATTGAGTAGGCTCACCACTGTTGCTCCATAGCTGACGTGGAGAGAGAAGTGTGTTGTTTTAGAAGCTTGTGATTTTTATGTACTCTGCCAATAAAATGTATTATGTTAACTGTTCATTTTCCTGCTTCTGCTGATGGCTAACTCAGAGCAGCCCTGTCTGCACATCACTCAGCAGGTGGCAGTCTGCCCATTACATTCCCCTGAGACCTGTTGATAGGTTCCACTTTATAGAGTTAGTAATAATATCACATTTTGTGTCTGTATAAATCATAAGCCTGTTGACAGCTTGCTAGATAAAGCAACTGCATTTAGTCTTAGCATTGGAGAGTCAAATATTGAATATTTGTAGGACCAGGTTTTTATTGCGTGTGTTGGGTTAACACTAACAGACTGTTTGCATAGATTAAAATAATAATTACATTTTTTTTATTTTGCTTGGTGAAAGACCAGTGTACAGAATAAGGTGCTGTTTAGTCTAATTATATGGCGGCAGTTTAACTGTACAGAGATACTGAGCCCAGAAGGCAAACGCATCATCCAAGATCATGTGCAGTTTATGTAAATATATTCACCTGAACTGTTTACACTGGGTTCCACAAGAACGTAGAACATGCCTTCTTAATTCCTCATGTAACTTGTCTTTATGTGTATTTAGCATCAATAAACTGCATGATCATTTTCCTTCACCAGCAGGCACTCATTTACTGAAGTTTCAGTAGATTGAACTATCACTGCTTTCACTAGTGAAAATGTGTTTGGTTTCGATCTCTGCATATAGCAAGGGATATTTTTAGTAATCCGTTTCTCTTTTTTTTTTTTTTTTTTTTCTTGAGAACTGGTAGTGGTGAGTTTAACACTTTCAACGCTGGTAGAAGGCCTAACATTTTTCTCTTATCATCGATGGACCGACACGGCGGCTCTTCATCACTGAACGTGTGGGTATATGTCCCTGCTTGCAGGAGAAGACCTAGGCAGAATGTTAAATGTTAAAACATTCTAGAACAAACCAGAGCTGAACAGCCCTGCCCAGGGGGGCGGTCCCTCCGGACATTACCCTCCCACCTGCAGCTAGCAGACCTCAGTTTTTTTTTCTGCCTAGCAGAAGAAGACGTGGCTCTCTCAGGATCCAGTCTCCTGGAAGATTTTGCTTTTAAATTTTATTCCTTTGGGAATTTTATTTTGTTTTTGAGACCTTCAATCAACTGTCGGCTGGGCAACAGGTTGGGTACACTGGTATCCTCGTAGTCTTCCCTGTCCGACCATCGAGCGTGCTGATCTTCGCCTTGTCTGCGTGAGACTCAGTCCACGACATGCTCCAGGGGTGGCCGGGTTGCTTTCATGCTCCCGCGGTCCTCTCAAGATTGAACAGTACCTACTGTATCTTTCGCGGTTGACCGGGCCGACAGCTACGCAGTATGTCTCTGTGATAGGTCTATCTGAAACAAGCCAGTGAGTCCCTCTATTGGCACCGAGGGTGTTCTCCAAGGTGCTTGCGGGACGGGCAAGTAGTCTCTCCTGCTGCAAGGTGAGTACATGCTGGCTGTGTTTCTGTGTGTGTGGGGGATTCTCCCTGTCTCCCCCCTGTTCTGCTGCTCTCTGCACCCTGTTCTGCTGCTGTGCTGCGTGGGGATGCTTGGGGGGGGTCACTCTGCCCTGGGGGGGGGGCTGCTCCATGGCTGTTAGTCACTTGGGAAGTGTTCTGGGGGAATGTGTGTTTTTTACGTGCGCCATTGGCGCAATGTTTTAAATTTAAAAAGTGCGCCATCGGCGGCCATTTTGCCGCGGCTCAAATCAGTTATACAGGCGCCCGGCAGCCATTTTCTTGTTGCCGCAGCGTTTTCAATTTCGTTTTCGGCCTCTAGCGGCGCTGCCTGAATGGCGCGGAATCCACATCTCACAGATTCTTCACTCTCCTCAGGCTCGCGCTACAGCGCGGCTCATACAGCGGTGCCGAGCAGTCCCTAGGGGTGGTGAGTACTCCGGGTATCCCCTCCTCAGCCCCAGCACAGTCAGTGGGTGGGCTGTATTATTCACTGTAATGGTGAATAAGGTCACAGAGGGTGGCAACATGGAGTCTGGTTCACCTGTTTCTTCACACTTGTTAGAGACAACTGGCAGTGCTCCTGCACCTGCGGTCCTTGTGGACCAGCTGTCAGCAGTCCTGTAATCATTCTGACCAGGAGGGAAGCAGTGTGTGAGCGCAAGGTAGCAAAAAAGCCTCTCTCCCCACTTTATTTCCAAAAAAAAATAGGGGGGTGTGCGCTGATTCAGGTATGGGCCTAGCCACTACCGCTTAGGACCCTAGCTCTGAATAGCTTTGGTTTTGAACAGGACATTCCTTGCGAGGAAGACTCCAGTTCTGTGTCAGTAAATGACATGGCGCTTGTTAGAGAACTCATTGCTGCTGTGAGGGACACTCGCGAGCTAAATGCTGCGGATGCAGAACCTCAGGCGGACAGTCTCCTCTGGTTCCTTAGGGCCGGGCCTTCTAAAGTTTTTTTCCATATGTACCTTTCTTTGACCAGCTCATTGATGAGGTCTGGGGAAAAAGCCGCAGAAGACTTTTATGGTCCCGCGGCGTTTGCCTACCAGAAACCCCTTTTAAAGATGCCCTACTTAAAACGTGGGCTTCTCCCCCAGTGGTCGACCCTCCAGTCGCCCGGTTGAACAAGGCCACCACTCTCCCGATGGAGGGGACTCCTGCATTTAAGGACCCCACTGACAGGAGGTCAGAAGTGGTGAGCAGAGCCATGTTTGCCTTGTTGGGGTCCGCCCTACGGCCTGTGGTAGCGGCGACCCTTGTGTCTCAGACACTTACGGGTTGGGCAAATTTTTTTTGCACCAAACTGTACAGGAGCATAATCTTCCTTCAGACACTATTGCTCTGGCCCACCAAATGGTGCAGGGCCTGGTTTATGTTGCGACGCCGCGTCTAACGTGGCGTCGCAACATAAACCAGGCCCTGCACCATTTGGTGGGCCAGAGCAATAGTGTCTGAAGGAAGATTATGCTCCTGTACAGTTTGGTGCAAAAAAATTTTGCCCAACCCGTAAGTGTCTGAGACACAAGGGTCGCCGCTACCACAGGCCGTAGGGCGGACCCCAACAAGGCAAACATGGCTCTGCTCACCACTTCTGACCTCCTGTCAGTGGGGTCCTTAAATATCTCAGGCCCTCTGTCTTGGCGGTGGTATTGCGTTGTCTGATCTGGTTGAAATGCTGGTCTGCTGACCTAGCTTCTAAAAAGCCTCTGACGAATCTACCATTTAAAGGTGGTAGGATTTTTGGTGCTGCGATGGATGACATCATCAAGGATGTCACGGGAGGTAAAAGCACTCTTCTTCCTCAGGCTAGCAAGGGTAAGGAGGCCGCTGTAAGCAGGGTCCTTCCTTTCCAGCAAAAAAGTTTTTTTTTTCGTCAGTCAACGGGGGAGGCCATCCCAGACTGACAGCGGTGCGGCTGGTGAACACAAGCACCCCTGGGTGCGTGAGCCAAACAAGCCGGCTCCCCAAGCCCGCCTCCGCGTGAAGTCTTGCCCCCACCCGACTCTGGGGTAGGGGGGACGACTTTGCAGGTTCACGGATCGGTGGACCTCCCGGATCTCCTACCAGTGGGTGGGCGAGGTGATCACCTCGGGTTACAGGATAGGTTTCTGTTCCTGGTCCCAGACAGATTCTTCCCTCAAATCTTCCTCTCCTTCCTGCCCGTCGGGCAGCCCTATGGGGCCTATTCAGGATTGCTCAGGTCCAGAGTGATTGTGCTGGTTCCGTCACAGGAGAGGTTTCAGGGATTCTAATCAAATTCGTTTGTCGTCCCAAAAAAGGGACGGGGTTCGGCCTATCTTGGACCTCCAGGTCCTGAATGCCTTCGTGAAGGTGCAAAAGTTCCGCATGGAATCCATTCGCACAGTGATCAGTACACTCCGTCAAGGGGATTTTCTGGCGACCTTGGACATCAAGGACGCCTACTTGCATGTTCTGATCTGCGCAAGTCGCCAGAAGTTTCTGCGCTTGCGATCGTCGAAGTCCACTATCAATTTGTGGCTCTTCCTTTCGGCCTAGCCTCGGCACAGAGGGTGTTCACCAAGGTGCTTGTGCCGGTTCTAGCTTGCTGAGACAGCGAGGCATTGCTGTCGTGGGCTATCTGGACAATCTCTTCTTCTCAGAGCAGGAAATGGCTCAGAATTAGAAGACAGTGTGACTATTGTCGGTCAGACCCTCAGGGACTTCGGGTGGCTCCTAAACATTCAGGAGTCAGTCCTGGTCCCGACTCAAGATCTGGAGTATCTCGGTCTGATTCTGGACTCCTTGGAGGCAAAGGTATTCCTGCCTCCGGGGAAGCTACTGACACTTCAGTCTGCAGTGCAGGTGCTGACATCCCAAAAAATGGTCGTCAATCCGTTTTTTGCATGAGTCCTGGTACTCATGGTGACCTCTTTCGAGGCCGTTCCGTATGCCCAATCACACACCAGGGCATTGCAGAAGGAGATCTTGTTCCCTTGGATTTTCCGATCCAGGTGAGTCACCTGGTTAGGGCGTCCCTGACATGGTGGTTTGGGCCCCCGGCTCTTTGGTCCGGGAAGTCGTTCCTCCCCGTCCAATGGACGGTGTTCACTACGGATGCCAGCCTGAAGGGCTGGGGTGTAGTCTGGGGAGTCCTGTTGGCCCAAGGGCTTGGACTCCGGACGAAACCCGTTTGCTGATCAATGTTCTGGAAATACAGGCCATCAGACTGTGCCTCTCCTTGTGGTCTGAGAGATGGCAGAATCGCTCCATTAGGATCCAGTCGGACAAAAGTCACGGCTGTGGCGTATGTCGACCATCAAGGGGGGACTCGGAGCTCAGCTGCGGCTTCTGAGGTCCCCCGTACCCTGAAGTGGGCTAAAAGAAGCGTGCCGGCTCTGTCGGCCGTTTACATTCCGGGCATAGAACTGGTGGACTATTTGAGTCGCCAGACGAGTGGAGAGTGGTCCTTGCACCCGGAGGTATTTCAACTCCTTTGCCACACAGATGGTGGGGCACGCCAGAGGTGGACCCGATGGCCTCTCGACTCAATCGCAAGTTGTCGAGATTTGTGGCCAGATCCAGGGATCCTTGGGCGGATGCCTCAGAGGCGTTAGTGGCCCATGGGGTCATTATTACCTGATATACGTTTATCCTCTGCTGCAGTTGCTCCCTCGCCTGCTGCGCAGGGCGGCGACCGAGGGAATTCCGGTGATCCTCATTGCTCCGGATTGGCCTCGGCTTTACTGGTACGCCGATCTGGTACGTCTCGTTGCGGCCGTTCCCTGGCGGTTGCCAATAAGGGAGGACTTTCTGTCTCAAAGTCCTATATTTCATCCTGCCTTTACAGTCTCTGGCCTTAACGGCATGGCTGTTGAAAGCCAGGTGTTGAGAGACCGAGGTCTCTCGGATTCGGTCATTTCGTCCATATTAAGGGCACGGAAATCTCCGTACCTGGAAAGCTTACATCGCCATGTGCGAAGAGCTGGACTGACGTCCTCGGACGTATTCCGTCCCTAGAATCCTGCGTTTCCTGCAGCATGGAGTGGCCCAAAGGCTCGCTTTGAGTATCATTAAGGGTCAGATTTCGGCCTTGGCCATCTTCTTTCGGCGACCGCTAGCGGGTCATTCCTTGGTTGGCACCCTTGTGCAGGGGGTTCGCCATGTGCTCCCTCCTGTCAAGTCTCCTCCCCCCCCCCCGTGGGATCGATAATTGGTACTCTCGGTTCTCCAGGAACCTCCTTTTTGAGAATTTTGGGGATATTCCCCTCTTGACTTTGTCTCAGAAGGTGGCCCTTTTAGTGGCATCACTTCTGTTAGACGAGTGTCTGAGTTGGCGACCTTGTACTGCAAGTTGCCATATTTAGTCATCCATAAGGATAAGGAGGTGTTGCATCCGCGACTTTCTCTTTTGTCAAGGGTGATCTCGAATCGCATCCCAGAGTGTGCGCGGCACACTTTGAATGTGGTACGAGCCTTGCGGGTGTGCCTGTCTGCTACTGCTTCTATTCGGAAGTCTGACTCTCTGTTTAACTGTCTCTGGTCAGAAACAGGGCCAAGCGGCTTCGTCTGCCACCATTTTCTAGGTGGATCGCACAAACCGTCTTTCAAGCCTCCCTTTCCGGTTACGGCGCATTCCACCAGGGCAATTGGTGCTTCCTGGGTTTTCCGACATCAAGTGTCGGTTGCACAAGTGTGCAAGGCAGCGACCTGGTCGTCTGTTCATACCTTTTCTAAGTTTTATAGGGTTGATGTGGCTGCATCTCCGGATGCTTCCTTCGGCCGCAAGGTATTGCAGTTCACTGTTTAAAGTGGCAACTCCTCCGTTGAGGAGCTCTGCCTTGTTTGGAGTGAAGAAGTTTTTTTTTTTGTTTTTTCCGTTTATACTGCTCCCATCCCTCTTGACACTGCTTTGGGACATCCCACACGTTCAGTGATTAAGAGCCGCCGTGTCGGTCCATGGATGATAAGAGAAAATAGGATTTTTGTACTCACCGTGAAATCCATTTCTCTGACATCCATGGACCGACACGGCACCCACCCTTCCTTTTTTAAGTTTGTACTGCTTTGTTACGAACTGAGGTCTGCTAGCTGCAGGTGGGAGGGTAATGTCCGGAGTGACCGCCCCCTGGGCGGGGCTGTTCAGCTCTGGCTTGTTCTAGAATGATTTAACATTCTGCCTAGGTCTTCTCCTGCAAGCAGGGACATATACCCACACGTTCAGTGATTAAGAGCCGCCGTGTCGGTCCATGGATGTCAGAGAAATGGATTTTACGGTGAGTACAAAAATCCTTTTTTACTGAGCATCCAAAAGAACACAAAATTAGAATTCTTACATTTTGTTAACTTTTTAGAAAGCAACTCTGTATGTAAGACCATGGGGGAAAAAAGACTGATGTTTGTTATTAGTACATATATTTAGTCATTATCTTTTTAGTTCAACTGAGTACCTCCAATGTACTTCTCCTGGCCTGTTCCATAGGCTTATGCACAGACCGTTTTTTGGTATGGCTACTATTTGTGTTTAGGGACTATTTGAAAGATGGAGTTCGTTGGCACGTGCCTATAATATTATAGTTCGGATTACCTTTGCACTACCTTGAGTATAATGGCTAAATTTAAGGATTAAAAAGACAGTCCACTGCCTAGCAAGGTTCAGTATATTCGATTTGTGCTGCCTCCTTGCCACGGGAGTCCACCCTAGGTAAGTTTCCGTGGCAAGTGCCCCTTTAGGCCTGGTTCACACCTATACACGTGTGGGTTTTTTTTTTTTTTTTTTTTTTTTAGTGCGTTCTTCAGTTTTACAGAAACACACTACAGTCTATTAAAATGGTTTCCTATTGATTTAGTTCACATCTGTGCTTTTTATGGAAAAGGCCAGGGATTGTTTTCTGGTTTTTGGTTCCATAGACTTCAATGGATCAAAAAGGTGTATTGGAAAATGCACCCGGAATATGCAACCTGCATAAGTGAGAACCAGGCATGAATTCTGAGTATTCTAATGTAAAGAGGGGTTACATGCTCCCCCATTCCTCAGAAGCCCAGTTCTAATAGAGCAGCAGAGTGAGTGGTCCAACAAAATGGGCAGGTAGCAGGGCTCAGTAGGTGCATCTGGTTCACATAAAGTGACAGTGTCTTTAAAAATAGGAATGGGTTAAGGCAGACTGGTATGACCTGTTCCTAAACGTTACTTGGCCAGGTAACCAAGTCTCAGAGCAGTGTTTTTTGCATTTATTTATTATTTATACCTTGTCATTGTCATTTCAAGTTCAGCATCATTTTACAAAAACCCTTGATGCAATTCCATATCCCCTTAATAGATCATACCAGCGCTCCTCCTTTTTAAATTCTGCACCTGCTCCCATTACACAGGCAGCTGTGGGGGGCTCTCCACAAAAACAGCTGGCTCCATGGTCCACTTTTGCCCTTCCTCTTACAAAGACCACTGTTATGTTCTGTTAAAGAAATATGGAGTTACATAGGGTGGCATATTTTGGAAAATGTTGCTAAAGGTGAACTTGACTATCCTAAAGTAATAATGCTTTTATTACAGTGATTGTAAACTCTTACATATACTCTGTATAAGTCATGGGCCACGTGTGATGCACAGAGATACATAAGTTCCTGTTTATAGCCCTTTCTTCTCTACATCTGTTCAAGTTGCTGAATTTATAAAGCTTATCTGAGAGTTCAGGAAGAAGGGGGGTGGAGAGCTTAAGTTACACTCTCTGCAGAGCTCAGTGAGGCGAGCTCTAAGAGCTGATTGGAGGGAAGGGACACACCCCCTATACACAGGTACAGAGCTGAGGCGCTTAATCGGCTGGAGATCCATCCTTGTCACCATTTTTCTCTTGGTGTTAGGAAAACTTTTCAGAAGTGATTCATGCTGATAGGGGAACAAAGCAGCAGACAGAAATGAAACTTGGTGCTCCTGATTGAGAGAAGTACATACTATAGATGGATATGCTGTGTTCATATTTCATGTCTGAGGTTTACAACCACTTCCTGTGTCTCCCTCTCTGCACTGACCACGATTATCATGGCTGCTGAGCCCTGACTACCGTGGTCAGTTTGCATCCCTCCGTCATCCGCAGCTCTCCTCTGTCCCCCTTACCCCTTCTCTCCCTGCCTATAAGCTCCTTGTCTGTGTCCCTCTCTCCGCCCCCTGCCTTGATTAGCAGAAATCAAATATTAGAAATTGTCACGGCCAGTCTCTCTGTTATAACTAGTCAGTAACACACAGGTTTAATGTTTTATGAAAGCGCAGCTTGTAAATGGCGATCTTCAGGCCAGTCTACTACTCCGATCCCCGTGCTACAGCGGGAGGGGCTGAGCGACCCCCCCACATCAGAGGGAGATCTCCGTCCCTCCTGCTGTAGCCCGGGGATCGGAGTAGGAGACCGGCCGGGAGTCACATGACTGGCCTGAAGCCCACTCTAAAGTAGTATTTACAAGCTTGGTTTTCATAAAACATTAACCCTGTGTTCTGACTTGTTATAATAGAGGAACTGGCAGTGAATTATATGATTGTGGTAACAGCCATTTTAGGGTTTCCCTTTTATCATAAGCTAGCAAATATTTCCCCAGGTGTTTTCCAGGACAGCATCCTCCCACCTGGACAAGAAATGCATTTTGAAGTCAAAGGTTAAAGTGTAACCAAAGGCAAAACTTTTTAATTTTTTTTTTTTTCTTTTTTGATATGGTAAGGGAGGGTTATAACCCCTGTCAGTTTTTTTTTTCTGTCTGTGTCCCATTGCAGAGATTTTCCTTTACTTCCTGTCCCATAGCCGAAACAGGAAGTATGAGGAAATCCCTTCAAAGCAGGGGGAATCTTGGTGTGTCACCAGAACTAATGTCCCCATTGGAAGATTTTCCTCTATTGTTGTTGTGATGTCAACCCAAAATTTGGGATTTTCTTTCACATTTGATAACTGTAAACGGGACAAATAGGGTGGATCTCCCTAATGAGTACACAGTCAGAAATTAAAACTGACACCCTATCCATATCTGAAGAAAATAGTTTTGCCTTTTTATATCTATACTTTAAGGGCTCTTTTCAACATCCTCTTCAGTTTTTTTGTTATGTTTCCTCTTTCTGCTGGAGACACGACGTGTTAGTAGAGATGGAGACTCTGCCTCTCATATGCTGTTTTTTCCCCCACCCTTTCTATGCTCTTTTCCCCTGTGATTTGCCAGGGTTCCCTTCATTAATGCCTGCTTCCTACCCTCCAGGTAAGGGTCTGCTAGACCCAAAGGTGATTGTACAAATTCCAAGTTTGGAAGGGGGAAATAGTTACTTCTCTGTAGTAAAAAAAACACAAAGCTCAAGCCCCTAAATAAGTCCATGAGCCATGTTTTCTCAGGCACGGCAGGCAAATAATTTGAATGGGCTGCTATGGCAGCGTTTCCCGCAGAAAAAGATGCATACACCTTTTTCCAAACGCGCACCCCATTGGAAATTGCGTTTTTCACATGCTTGGGGGGAGCTATTCAGAATGAATGCCAGCCGCACGTGTTTTCACTGCGGGAATCACTGCGATTTGAAGGGGCATTAGAGCCTCACTCTGTAGTATGTGGCAGACATCATGTTTCTTTGGGCAGAAAGTAATCGGGGTTCCTTCTGCAACCAATTTGAAAGGTTCCCACAATTGCCTGGCAGATTTTGTTCACCTTCGGCAGTTGCAGGTGGTGGAATGGTATCTGCATTCAGGGGTCTTCAGAGTGATCAGAGTACCAGCAGGGCCTTCCCCAGGGCATTCTGTAGTCTGCTGCAGGACCCGCTAGGGGGGGTCCAATCTTCACTCATCAGTGTGCTCTGCCACTAAAAACCTTCAGGGACTCACTGCCCTGGATCTGTATAGCACCCTACTGGTCCACAAAGCAATTCATGGTAGAGGGCCTCATTCAGCAGTGTTGATCTTCAACCGTACAAGCTGTCCCTGTGTCATCTGGTGCGGAGTCTGGGTACCTTACTTACCTCTGAGCAATGGCAAGCCTCAGGATAAAGAATCTGAAAAAATCTAGTCTCTGCACAGACTTGACCATCAGCTTTCAGACACTAGCAAAAAAACTGAAGCCTAATGGAAAGGGGTTATGCCTAGGAAGAGGGGAGAAGGACCTTGGGTGTCATTTTTTATGGTCAAATTTTGGTTTTCAGGTCACTAAATGTTTTACTGCTCGCCTCATAAAAATTGACTATATGTGCATGAAAACATCCTATTTTGAATTTAAAAGTCAACTCGCAAAGATTGTTTAAACTATAATCACAATAGCCTGAACAGTAATAAATTTTAAAAAAAATCCCCTACTTGGGGATTGTCATCACGTGTATGTATGGGTTGTTTATTGGCTAAGGCAGAAAATTGTTCATTATAAAGATTAATGAGTAAAAATGCAGATCTGCTAGGAAAAAGGCTTTAAATAGTTAATCAACCACTATATTTGGATAAAATAAGAATTGCACACCAAGTTTAATATTTTGAGAAATTTATCTTGAGATATAATAATGAATTGGTCACGTAACTTGGTGTATTTGACTCTATCCTATTCCTTATTTTGCTTGTGAAAACTGAAAAAAAAATTCTCTGCTTATTTATTTCACTGTTTATTTTTTAAGGCATCTGGCCAGTAATAGTTGCACATCTCCAGAAATACACAGGTAATAGAATACAGTAGAGGGAAGCATATCATATTGGGATCATAATTTTTAAAAAGTACAGTCAATTTATTTTCACACAGCTGATGAAAACTGAAGCTGTTTTTTCCCGTAACGGAGTGTTTGTCAACATAGAGCGCTGCAGTACATAAAAAAACATGATGGCTAATTCCGGCAGGTGTGGATACAGCACCCATGGGGGAACTGTGACATTGTATTCTTTCTGGATGCTTGCTGGAGGCATCCTTGTCTGTCAAGCCTCTCTGCTTGTTAGAGGAACCTCACCCCTCCTTTCTTTGTATACTATATCTTGGGTTGTTGCTTGTGTTTTTTGTGTGTCTGTTTTTTTCACCAGTTGGAATTCCAAGTCTTTGGATATTTTTAATACATTGTAAAAAAAATGTGGACAGGGGACCATGGCAAGCAGCTTTCAGTAGATCTTTACTTGACAAGTTTGGCCAAATAATGTACAGGGTAGTTGAACCTGGATGTTTGACAGAGCTGAACTGTAATTTGTATAAGCTATAGGAGCTCTCACAGCAAAAAATCAAATATGTAATATTTTGCAGCAGGGTTGATTTGATTTATATCAAGTTGATTTAAATCGCTTGTAAAAAGGCTTGATTTCTAAATCGACTCTCTCTTTAAAAATTTCTGATTTAAAGAGGAATTAAACCCCCCCCCCCCCCCGAAACCTTACCCTGCAAGAGAAAGGCATAATGAGCTAGTATGCACAGCATACAAGCTCATTATGTGGCACTTGCCTGGGATTGAAGCCCCCAAAGTCCTCCTCGTCCCCCCCCCTTCACCGCGATGTCACGCGCATGCGTGCTGGGCCGGCATTCTCCCATTCAGAAAACCGGCAAGCTGTGCGCATGCGCTGTAGTCATCGGTGCAGTGTTTTCTGCAAATATCTCCTTAACCGTGTAGGTTAAGGAGATATTTCTTGCACCTACAGGTAAGCCTTAATCTAGGCTTGCCTGTAGGTGCAAGTTGTCAAAGTGGGTTTACAACTACTTTAAATCAACTGTCATCTCTGTCCTGCAGCGGCTCCTCTTCTGACCCGCTGTTGACTCACGGACAGTCCCATTCACTTTAATGGGACGGCTGGTGATGCGACATTGACTCCACAAGGTGAGGGACGTGGCAGCAGCAGGTGAGTGGATACCCGCTAACAGGCACTGCCATGATGGGTCTGAAATAACAGGTGCTCTTTAAATGTAAGGTCTCATTCTTGCTGGTAGTTAGAATCTTTAATCTTTGCAAACAAAATGAAGGTTTCCTATTTGGAATAATAAGCTGTCGGGTTAGCAATATCAGAACAGATTCGATCATCTCTCAACCACTGCTTTCAGGAGGACTTTATTCCCTTTCTGTCTCCCATGTATGGACCCCATAAGGCTGAATTCACACTACAGTGGTTTGAATCGTGGGCAGATCCACAGCAAATCAGATTTGACAGCGCCGAGGTGTGAATGACAAAACACGGGACTCGCATTTCAGATGCTATTCATTTGAATGACGCCTCAAATTGCAGTGCCAGTCTGCCGTGATGGTCGCACTGCTTTTGCGGCAACCCGCATCGCGGGACACATGTCGCCCAAAAAGGAGCTACTCTTGGGCGACGTGCGTCCTGCGATGCAGGTTGCCACGATTGCAGTGCGATTTATTTCGTGACAATCATGACAGACCACGATTTGAGGTGTCACTCAAATTATTGGCATCTCAAATGTGAGTCCTGCGTTTTGTCATTCACACCTTGGCGCTGTCAAATTGCGGGCAGATTCACTGCAAATCTGCCCGCGGTTCAAAACTCTATAGTGTGAATGCAGTTTATGGGTGCACCGGCTTTTATCTCTAGGTGTCTTAGGTAGGCCATCATCCAAGCTTACGGTCTCAAACATCAGTTTCCACCCTTCCCGGTCAAGGCCCACACTACTAGATCTGTGAGCGCTTCTTGGACTTTTTATCATCGGGCTTTTGTTTCCTAGGTTTGCAAGGCTGCTGCCTGGTCTTAATGGTCTAATGCCAGCATCAGTTTTGATGTCCTTTTTTAGCCCCGGTTCACACTTGTCATGCGACTTTGAATTCAAGTCGCATGACAAGTCACACCCCATTAAATGCAATGGAACCGGTCCAATCGGTGCATCTGAAGTCGCTCTGACTTAGAAAAAGGTTCCTGCACTACTTTGGTGTGACTTCAACACAACATGCATTGATTTCTTGAAGCCGCAATGAAGCCACACAGGGATGTGTTAGCCCCCAGTTTTTCTGTTTAAAGGAACACTGTACCTAGCAGGTGTCTGTTAGAGTAACACTTAAGTGACAACTTTGAGTCTGCTGGGTTATCACATCCCCATCCCCTGATGGGTGGCACCCAGACATCTCAAGCCTATATTTGGTTATTTATTTCAGGTATTTATATAGCGGCGACAATTTATGCAGCGCTTTACATATGTTTATATTACTGTGCAGAAGTTTTAGGCAGATGTGAAGAATAGCTGTAAAGTAAGAATGCTTTCAACAATATTTAAATTGTTTGTTTTTATCAACTGACAAAATGCAAAGTGAGCGAGCAGAAGAATCTAAATCAAATCAATATTTGGTGCGACTACCCTTTTGGCTTCAAACCAGCTTTAAAGTGGTAGTAAACTCTGTACTACCACTTTTATCTACAGGTAAGCCTATAATAAGGCTCGCAATGAGCCGCTGACTGCAGCGGTGCATGCCCAGCGGAGATTCTCTGCTAAAGGCCCGGCAGCCGCCGGACCTTGCTGGAAAGAAGTCTCCTGCGCGCATCGCCGCTCCAGCCACTCGCAGCGCTGGAGCAGCGATACCCGGAAGACACACCGAGGAAAAATGACAACTCCCTCGGTGTGGACCAGGTAAGTTACCCACGCCTCGTTCTAAGGTAAGTATTTCATAATGAGCTAGTATGCAGTGCATACTAGCTCATTATGCCTTTTTGACTTTCAGGTATGTAAAAAAAAAAAAAAGCAGCAGCGGGTTTACTACCGCTTTAATTGTTAATCAAGATGCCCCGAAATTTCAGCCGCCGAAACATTTTGGCTGAAAATTGTGTTATCCGCGTACAGCCGATAAGAGAAAAGTGCCGATAATGCGTGTTTATTGCAAATTCGTGGTGAGTTTACCCTGAATTCACTGTACTTTCGCTGCACAGTGAACTCAAAACGCCACTGGCTGTCCCTCTCCTTTATCCTGCGATAACTTACAGTATAAGTGTTTAAGTCTATGCCTCTAAATACCACCCTCCTTCTTCTTTTTTTTTTTTTTTTTTTTTTTTTTTTATATCTTCAGGCTGGTCGCTCTCCTACTACGATCCAGGGCTACAGTGGGAGGTTCGATCGATCAGCGCGGCGGTCTTGTTACCTCCAGGCTGAAGGAGATCTCGGCCCCTCCCGCTGTAGCCCTGGATTGTAGTAGCAGAGAGGCCAGGAGTCACGTGACCGGGGGGGGGGGGGGAGCATTTAAAGTTGAGGTCCCACAATTTTTTTTTATTAAAAGCCAGCAGCTACAAATACTGCAGCTGCTGACTTTTAATAAATGTACACTTGCCTGTCCTGGAGTCAAGAAATGTTGGCAGCCGAAACCGAGCAATCGCTCGTCTCTCGGCTGCCCCCGCCGCCATCCTCTGTGAGGGAAACAGGAAGTGAAGCGTTGCGGCTTCACTGCCCGGTTCCCTACTGCGCATTCCCGGTGGTCCCCGCTGTCTCCTGGGACCAGTTTGTTTCCCAGAAGGCAGCGGGGGGGGGGGGCTGGGGGGAGTGGAGTGACTTCTGTGGGAATATCCTTCCACCTCTCTCCGGAAGTGGGTGCAAATACCTGTATTATACAGGTATCTGCACCCCCCTCCCCCTTGAAAGGTGCCAAATGTGACACCGGAAGGGGGGGAGGGTTCTGAAAAGTGAAAGTTCCATTTTTGGGTGGGACTCCGCTTTTAAGACATAGATTTAAGCAAACACTTATACTGTAAGTTATCGCCGGATAAAGGAGCGTGGCTGCCAGTGAAAGCGTTTTCTAAGGTAACAACCACTTAAAAAACTATCTTCAGTATAAAGAAGAGCAAGGTGTCCTGGAAGTGATGGTTTGGGCCCCCACAGAGCCCTGATCTCAACATCAGGTCTGTCTGAGATTACATGAAGAGACTGAAGGATTTGAGGCAGCCTACATCCATAGCAGATCTGTGGTTAATTCTTCAAGATATTTGGAACACAACCTACCTGCCCAGTTACTTTAAAAAAAACTGTGCAATTGATGCTGTTTTGAAGGCAAATGGTGGTCACCCCAAATATTAATTTTTGATTTGGATTTCTCTTTCCATTTTGTTGATAAAAATAAACTAACACTTCTATTTCTGAAAGCATTCCTAATTTACAGCCTTTTTGCACAGTAGTGTATATTGTACATTCACATCAGTCCCCTCCCTTAATGATATTAAAATCTAAGGTACCTTAAGCCTTGTACTAGTGTGTGTTTGTTTTTTGTTTGAACGGAAAAAAATAAAAATAAAATCTTGGATTGGAGCCACTGTACTAATAATCCAATATTATTATTATTAGATTATTACTGCTAAACTATTATTACTGCTAAACTATTGTGTTCTGACAGGGAGAGGCCCCTCTACCAGGGCCCATTTAGACAGCAGCCAATGTATTCACTAGCATGTCTTTTGAATGTGGGAAACCCGCACAGGGGGCACATGCAAACTCCAGGCAGGTAGTGCCATGGTTGGGATTTGAACAGACGAGCCTAGTGCTGCCTTTAAAAAATAAAAAATATGAAATCTACACAAGGTAGGCTTTTACAGGTAAATAACATTGTTTAAAATATGATAAATACATATTTTATGGGAAGCTTTTTCTTAACATGAGCAGAAAGTATGCCACACGTTAAAGAGGAAGTAAACCCTGATGGGTTTTACTTCCTCTTTACTTCCCTGCAAAGGTAAAGCATAATGGGCTATTATGCATCGCATAGTAGCCCATTATGTGTCACTTCCCTGAAACCGAAGCCTGCGATGTCACCGCTGTCCCCACTAGCAGCGAGCGTCCATCTTCATCCCTCTTCCTTCCAGTGCCGCAAACTCTGGCTCTGTGACTGGCTGGAGTCGCCAGTCACGGCACTACCCCCTTTAGAAATGGCACGATCGCCGTTTTGTAAAATGCGCCTGTGCCGTAGACATCGGCACATGGCTCTATTGTAAATATCTCTTAAACCGTGGAGGTTTGGGAGATATTTCCAACACCTACAGGTAAGCTTTAAAGGGGTTGTAAAGGAAACATCCGACAATACCAAGCCCCAGTTTTACTTACCTGAGCCCTCGAAAGTCCCACGCTCGCCCCTGACATCCTGCTCTTTTCTCTGCCTGCCCGTTGATTGGCTACACTGGATGGATTGAAAGCAGCGCAGCCATAGGCTCACGCTGCTGTCAATCACATCCAATGACTAGACGCACCGGGGGGCGGGGCCGAGTGATACAGTGAGCGGCAATACTGTGTCACGGGAGCGTGCCCGCAAGAACGCATCACCATGCGAGCTCGCTCTCATGAAGGTGATGAGTTCTTGCGGGGAGAAGCCAAAACAGCCGCCAAGGGACCCCAGAAGATGCCGTTTGGGGCCACTCTGTGCAAAACAAGCTGCACAGTGGAGGGAAGTATAACATGTTTTATTTAAAAAAATATATAAATATTTTCTTTACAGCCCCTTTAATCTAATCTAGGCTTGTAGGTAAAAGAGGGTGTTGACTTTATAACACTTATCCTGAGTAGGCTTTGGTTCTGTGATGTTTGATGTGCGCCATCTGCTGTTCATAGGCTAAATTTCACTGGTCACAGGTCTTGTTTGTATTATACAATGTTAGAATTGAGATATAATCATCATTCCTTCATCTATCCATTATAACTTGTTCTCTGTGACCTACAATGCTGATTTTTTTTTTTTTTTTTTTTGCTTTTATTAATCTGATTCATTAAAGCTTAACTCCAAGAAAAAAGCTAAATACAAAGTTGAAATCCCATATGTGTAAGGTTTTACCTGTATGAGGATTTGTCCATCTGGTCCTGAGATCGACACCACTATGCTTGGTTTGCTCCTAGTGCTGCTTCCTTCCTCTGCTAGTCTGAGTTCTTCTGTTGAGGGGATTAAAAGTGGCTGATCGAGAGTTAGGTGGGTGGGGAAGTGATAGATTTTACTGCTCTCCTGGACTCTGCTAGAGAGAATGTGCAAAACATTTGGCTGAACATATTTTCTAATTAATACATAACTGCATTAAAGTGTCAATAAAAACGCTGTCAGTACAATCCTGTATTACATGCTCTTCATACTCCATCACTATGGGATTCGTTTTCTGTATTCTGCAAATAACCTGATTGATTCTGCTGTTCACTGTCCATCCCTCCTTGTCTATGTCCCCCCTACAGCCTGAGATTGTGTAGACCAGCTGTTGCCACATCTACTAAGCATGCTCCATTTTTAGTTCCCTTCTAAGCTGTTAATTTTCTCCTTTTTTTTTTTTTTTTTTTTTTTTTTTTTTTTTTTTTTCTCATCTGTGCAGCCCACATGACTATAGTCTCACACATGTGGGTGTATATGCAGGGATAAATGGCAGCCCAGTCCCTCCCTCCTTCATGCCCACTAACCAACTGAACAGTATGGGGGCAGAATATTACATGTTGGTTGATGCAGGTGTCGCCTACCTGAAATTCTGAGCACATACAAACAGTACACAGACTGAATTGGATGGGGGTGAAAGAGGCTGTGATTTGCAGAATCTCCCCTAGATAGCCCACACCATGTTTATGCACAAAAATAAAGATTTGAATTCAAATACATTATTGTATAATTTTACCTTTTATTTGATATTATTTTTCCTCTGTATTCCAAAGGCTTTTTTTAAACATGTGATCGGCAGCAGAGGACTAGAAGTGCCTCCGGCTGATGTTTCCCTGCAGACAGGCTGGGAAAAAGCCTGGTCACATGACAGCTGTATATCAGTTATTAAAAAAGGTACTTAGCTTTTTTATTAAAATAGTGTCGTCATTCATATACATAACGAGAAGGAATAATGTAAATGAAAGTGTGTGTTTTTTTGTTTTTTTTTTGTATCGCTTCAATTGTTGATTTTTAGTATCTGCTTTGATTTCAGCTTTAAGAATAGAACATTTTAGCTGTTTTAACACGTGGTTTTATTTTTTCTTTGTTTTTTGTTTTTTTCTCTTAGCACTAGAAAGTTTGGGATTTGGTTCCTATATCAGTGAAGTAAAAGAAGTCCTGCAAGAGTGCAAAACAGTAGCATTAAAAAGAAGAAAGGCCAGTTCACGTCTTGAAAACCTTGGCATTCCCGAAGAAGAACTTCTAAGGCAGCAGCAAGAATTATTTGCAAAAGTAAGCATTCTCTGCTATTATAGCATTGCTAAATCGGCACATTGGAAAATTGAATGTGTTTTTAGGGCGTATTTAGCCAACATTATCTGTCCTTTGTGGCTAACAAGTCAGCTAGCCAGTGCAAAGATTGCCAAATAATGGTTTGTTTCTTGTTCATACGTAAAGGTTTTGCCACACAGGGGAAAAAAAATAAAAAATAGGCAGACGCGAAACTGCAGTTTTCAATCTGCACCAGATTTATTATAGACCTCCTTTTATGATTTGTTTTTATAGTTGTATACTCTGTGTGTGTTTTTTATATCTTTTTATCTTCCTTTTTACTTCCCTATAAATCTCAGTCTAATCTAAATAAAAAGAAGGAAGATGCTATGTTGATTGCCTTACTTTAGCAGTCAATTGGCATTGTGTGGAAAGCTACCCATAGACCATTGGGTCATTTTAAAGCTTAGCACACATGGGTCAAATATTGGGCAGCCTCACCTGATTCAATAGAAAGCGGTCGACATTCGGGCTGTGTGTACGGCAGCCGGTCCGACAAAAGCCAGCCATTGGGCTGGCTTCTGTCGACGGGGTATGACTGAAAAAGGTCTGCCTCTCGGCTCCTGATCAGCATTCCTAGCCAACGGCTGATAGCGCTGACCGGAGTGTTCTGGCAGGGGCCTCCCCCCAGTAAGAACATAATAGCTCAGCGAGGGAGATTGCTGTACGAACATCGGATTGTAAGTACAGCGGCTCCTCCTGAGCACTTCAGTGTTTTTTTTTTATTCAGCCTGCTGGGATGGACAAAAAAAACGTACCAGTGTGTGCCAGGCTTAACCCTTTCCCGCCGAGGGTACGCACATATGCGTACTCGGCTTTTGGGGGTTATTCCGGGATGATGCCTGCAGCTGCAGACATCATCCCGGTACCGTTGTTTAGAGCCGGCGTTTGGCTTTCCAGGTATAACAACCGATGCGGCTAAAAGCCGCTCGGTTGTTATACCGGAGGAGCGGGAGGGGACATCCTCCCGCCACCTCCACCGCTCTTACCGGGCCTCCCGTCCCACCGGGAAACCCGATCCACCACCTTGGGCGCCTAGAGACAGACTGAAACAAAGCCGCGAACGGCTTTGATTCAGTCTCTTCACTGTAACCACGGAAGCGACGTCATGATGTCACGTCCGGGTTACTCGCTGTTTTCGGCGATCTGAATACTTTGAAGTGCAAAGGAGGGATTGGGGGTCTTTTAGACCTCCGATCTCTCCATAAAGAGTACTTGTCACCACTTAGTACTGTCACAAGGGATGTTTACATTTATAAAGCATGACATGTTTGGTATCTATTTACTCGGCGTAACATCATCTTTCACATTATGCAAAAAAATTGGACTAACTTTACTTTTTAATTTTTTTTTTAATTCATGAAAGTAAATTTTTCCAAAAAAGTTGCGTTTAAAACACAGCTGCACAAATACTGTGTGACATAAAATAT
The DNA here is from genome assembly GCA_029206835.1 of Rana muscosa. Classification (NCBI taxonomy): domain Eukaryota; kingdom Metazoa; phylum Chordata; class Amphibia; order Anura; family Ranidae; genus Rana; species Rana muscosa. The sequence goes on from CM055120.1 coordinate 147,505,577, forward strand.
TGCAACGATCGCCATTTTATTCTCTAGATTCTCTGCTAAAAAAATATATATGTTTGGGGTTTCTAAGTAATTTTCTAGCAAAAAATACGCATTTTAACTTGTAAACCCCAAATGTCAGAAATGGGCTTAGTCATGAAAGGGTTAAACACTTAGTCCAGGCCAGTTCTGACTTTTCTCTTCTAGATGTTAAACATCTATCCTCCCTTCCTTTTTTTATTTATTTTTGCTAGAAAACTACGTGAAACCCCCCAAACATTATATATTTTTTTTTAAAGCAGAGGCCCTAGAGAATAAAATGGTAGGTCTTGCAATTTTTTTTTTTTATTATTATTTAACCCAGTATTTACACAGTTGATTTTCAAACGCTATTTTTTTATTTTTGGGGAAAAAATATGTTTTTAATGAATTCTAATGCACAAAAACACAATATAACACCCAATTTTTGGGTAAAATTTAATGGATACCTACATGTCACACAAAAATTGTGCACGTTCGTGAAAGAGCGCCAAACTACGGTACCTAAAAATCTCCATTGGCGCCACTTTAAAAGCCTTTACAGCAGGGCTTGACAAATTTGCTTAGAATCTAGGAGACAACTGAAAAAGTTGGGAGCCAGTTTTTTAAATCATCTGCCCAGCGCCCAGAACTGCATGTCTGGGCCGTTGGTCAATAAGAATTGCTCACGCCTGATCCGAAGCGAAAAAAGACAGAATATTTAAGATTTTGCAAATAAGTTATTTTTGATGGGGCACAGTGAGGCTGCTGTGTGTGTGTGTGTGTGTGTGTGTGTGTGTGTGCGCGTATGCAAACCCCCCCCAAAAAAAAATTGAGCACTGGCCGCCAATGACTTGGGCAGTGGAGTTCTGGCTTGGTCGCCTGTGCTCTACATACACATAGGCTGACAGAGCATGCTGGGGCTTGTAGTGCACCATACCAGGGAAATCCCAGCAGGCTGCTGTGTTGGTAGGGGGCACTGGAGGTGACAACACATTCTCTCTTCATGACTGACCCACCTGTGTGCTGCTTTCTTTTCAATCAGGAAGGAAGGTTGTCCTGGATAGCTGTGGATCCCCTGTGGAGGGATGCAAACTTGCATCATCCATGGTACAAACACGCTGATCTTTCATCCACTATCTAGCTGCTGGACTTTCCCTTTGCAAGGCACAGAGCTGCCAGGGATTGGAATGTGGGCGGGGCTGCTGGTACACACGAGGAGAAGATCCTGCTCTCTCTATCCTCTCCTGTCTGAGTGTCCGTACGAGGAGGAGGAGGGGGGCGGGCTGTCAGTGCCGGGTCTGGGCAGTGTGACAGAGAGTAGACGCTCTCTGCTCATAAATGCAGCCAGCAACCCTGGAGTGATATCCCGGGCTTCTGGATGTCGGAGGTGGGCGGGCAGTGAGAGCAAGCCGCGCTCATCACAGCATCGACCACCAGAGGGCGCTGGTTCGCAGAAAGCACGTATTTTCTTTCCGGTAGGCCACAAAGACGGGGCCTCAATTTTGGCCAGCCCAGGGCGCGATTTCCGGTTGCAATTGCGACCTGGCGCCTGGGTTTTGTCGAGCCCTGCTTTACAGGTTAGCAGTTTAGCGTTGGGTCTAGTGCTAGAAATATTGCTCTTGTTCTGACATTCGCGGCAATACCTCACATGTGTGATCACTTTTTTGCCATTATAAGAAATGTAAACATCTCTTGATAAGCAGAGATACATACTCTACCAGGACATCTGGGGTCTCCTCTTCACTTTTTAAATCTTCGGATCAAACTTGGATTGGTTCGATCCAAAGCTGGCAATGGCAGGTAAACGGACAAGCTGGAAGTGACGAAATCCTTGTTGCTTCCGGTTTCTGATGTCGCACACTAGGAGGAACGACATCCGTTCCCACTGTGTTTCAGGAAAAAGATGCGGTTGGACGCATCCTTACCAGGTTCCTCGATCGCCGCCTGTAAAAGTAATTCAGTGGCTCTAAAGAATGATATCTCGGTTAGTGACCTCACCCTTCCCATCCAACGATATTCAGGTATGTCCTTTTGACGGGAAGTGGATAGTCATATTGGCTATATCAAGCAGATGGTGTTGAAGCTTGCCCAATTCTTGCTACCTCCTGCACATTTGTATCCAATAGGGAGGCTGCCAATCACAGTGATGGGACTGTAGGAATGTGTGAGGGCAGATTATACTGGCAAGCCATATTACCCCAAAAATTTTGAACTCAGAGCTACATGTCGGACAAAAAAAAAAGTATGCGGGGGGCATGGCTATTAGCATTGTCACTACATTCACATGCCTGGCAATCGGCCACATCTAGGCCTGCCCAGTGCTTTCTGGATTGACAGCACTGTCTCTGCTGCTAAAATCTTCCCCTGTGAGCTGCAGTGTCTGGGAGGGGGAACATGTGAGACACAAATGTAGATGGATTTGGGTCAGTCAGGGAGGTAAAAGAAATTATTTTGTTCTGCTTTGTAACGCTATTTCATACTTTTTAAGACTGTCATACAATGGACTTTAGTTGCAATTTAAACATAATGCTTTATTCACAGAAAAATAAATTAAAGCAAATGGTTCCATGATAATGTTTTGTTGTAGCTCTACAATTGAGTGCAATTTCTAAAACTGTATTCTGTTTTCTTCTAGGCCAGACAGCAACAAGCAGAGTTGGCCCAACAGGAATGGCTTCAGATGCAGCAAGCTGCACAGCAGGCACAACTCGCAGCTGCTTCAGCCAGTGCAAGCAACCAGGCAGGCTCATCACAGGACGAGGAGGAAGATGATATCTGAATCTTCCTGGCTGCGTCTTCTATCCTCCTGAGTAGTTCTTGCCTGCACAGTGAAATCCGTGATGGGGGAAAAAAAAAACACAAAAAAAAACGCTTACCTGGATTTTTTTTTTGTGTGTCTATGGTGGACTGGTCAATTGGTATTGTAGGGATGTCTGTAAAGTCTCTGCTCCTATGTCCTACACATGTACAAAACCCCTTTTGAACTTTCAACTCACTTAAGGTTCAGTATCATATCAGTAGAGAATTTTTAATGGTCTTTATGGAATTTTATATTAGCAATGAGTCATTTACTTGATCAATAAGCAGTGTTAAACCAAACTACAACTTTATTAAATAGTGAGATTTATACAGAAGCTCTAAAAACCTATTTGCATTTCCCTTTTAACTAAACTTAAAGACAAAAAAAAAAAATCTTAGGAGTTTTTTTAATTTTTGGGGAGGGTGGGGATGGGGATGTATATTGTTCTGACAGGAATACAATTAATTTCATTGTAAATGTTTAACATTTTTCCTCTTTGGAATATGGGCCATAGAGTTTTGTATAATGTGCAGTTTGGATGCAAAGCTGTGTAAGCATCCTATCTGATTGTGTATATATCTATATATGTGCCCATACTGAATCCTGTGCTGCAGTTATCTCTTGTAATGTGTCTTATTTTTAACAGCCTGAGCTGTAGCGGAATACTACATTTTACAAGTAAAACAAAGCAAAATGTTATATGAGGAGGTGTAAACCCTGGTGTGTGTGTGTTCAGCAATGTTGTCTCGAGCAGTTGTAGAGAAATGCATACTTACTGTCCTGTTGGGTCAGCAGAGATCATCTTTTAGGATTTACATTTACAGTTAACTTTGTTTTTAAAATGATTATGTCCTTGATTTGACCATTAAATCCAAGCAGTGGTCAGTGATTTGCACAGAGGGTTTCCAAGGTGTTTCTGGGCCAACGTTATTAAGAAACTTGCCAGTGTGCTTAAGTTTTGGATTCCTAATTTGGATTAGTGTTTTTGTTAAACAATTATCTACTTGTTGGAGTACAATGTGATTCTTATCTGAGGAAGACACGCAGACTTAACCAAGGAATAAGTGTGAGGACCTGAGTGCAATGTACAGTATGCATAGTTGGCGATCAGATTCTTATGGTGGCCTGACATTGGTGAATTTTTATTGGTTGCTATGGGATACAGTGCTCTGCACTAAATGCTTTCCACCTTGTACTGTTTATTGAATAAGGCTATTTAGTCCTAGTTTAACTGACCTCTATACCCTGGATGAATTGTTTACCCATGATGACCAGGCAGATCTCCACTGTAATTTTTCCACTGCAGTTTAGAATGTAAATGTTAGGCTGGCCATACACAAAGCAAATTTCTTTCCTGCAACCACGGTTGCAGAAAAGAAATTAGCTTGATTTCCCCATCAACGCAGACAGTGTTGATACAGGAATCTCTCCTGCCAGGCCATTGTCTTCTCCCGGGGGGGGGGACATGAGAAGACCGTGATTATTGCTAGAGGCTATATCGGCCACTAGCGATGAGGTAAAACCTGTCATGCTGGTTGTACACAAGTTGATCGATCAACTTGGTACATTCAGCCTGCCCACGGTTCAAATCTTGGCTGGTTTCTGCTGAACCGGCCAAGCTCCATACTGTGTATTGTCTGGCTTAGTATAACACTGTTTCTGCATTTAAACAGTGTTGGGGCCTTATTACAGACCTATTGTAAAAACACAACCACACTCAGTCTTGGTCGCTTAACCAAAGAGTTCATGCCGAGCTGCTGATCACCCAACACTGCCTGAATGTCTGTCTAGAAACTGCCCAGATACCAGCTGCCTTGAGAGGCCATGGCTCTGTTTTTTGCTACAGTAGTAAACATTAGGGGATTAGATGGTGGTTGGATGGCAGGGATTCGAGTTTTCACTATAGGTCTTCTGTAAATAGAAATCTAATCTCCAAACTTGTTCCCTTGTTGATAAAGAACTCCAGGAATGGGGCAGACGGGCTACGTCCTTAGATTGGAGCACAGCAAGTTGAAAACTTCATTGTCCTAAAAGTTGCAGAGCCAGTGCACACTCCCTCCTGAGCTGTAGCTGGCCTGTTGGGGCAATTCCCATACATGTTTCCCAGGTTATCAAGTACACCTGGCCAGCTGCGGAGTGGAGCACAGAGAGTGCTAGTGCAGGAGCAGCTAAGCAATCTTTTTGAAATTGCTGTACTGAACATTTTGTTTATTCTCTGCTGTGAGGAGCGTGTGTTATGCAAGTCAAAATTAACTATACTAAAACGGTCTTTTCTCATGCCAGAGTTGTGGGGATAGATGTATTGCACAATCTGTGGGTTTACCATAGGAATTCATGTCCTAGAGATTTATTTTTACAGCCCATTTCTTTCATAGATGAGACTTCTTTAACCAGTATTAATACATGGGGACACCTCAATATCTTGCCAGTTATCACTTGCCATATTCCTCATTAGTTTTATTTAAGGGTAGGTTCAGTTTAAAAGGAAACTCCCAGTCTGCTTGTTACCTTTTATTCTTAGTAGTACATTAAAGGTTTCCCTAATGGTCAACTACAGCAGGCCCTGCTGTCCCCCCGCTGTTGGTAGAGTTTTGAAGACTAAAGTCAAACTATTCAGATGAATTGGTCCTGGGTGTGCCCTAGTCAAGTAAAGCCTGGAGAGCCATGGGAGTGTAAAGAACACTTCCATTGTTACAGCGGGGTGGAATCTCAGTGAGATGGGAAATTTTTAATTGCACAGATAATCTTAAACTATCCAGAGTTCATACAGTTCTCTTTCCAAGTGCAGCCTCTGCATTCTGTCTCCTCAACTGCTCTCTCGTTTATGTTTTAGAAAGGACACCCTAAAGTAAGTGCTAAAGAGTAGACCTTTAAAACCGAGTCACCCATGTCTGGGAATGGTTTCATTGCAATTTTTATAAAAGGAATTTTGTGCGGTTTCATTCACCGGTCCTGGTGCGATTCAGGTGTGAATTTTTAAAGTGTATGACACTTGAAATCGCCCCTGAACCAGACTTAAAAACGTACAAGATTCTTTTTAAGAATGCACTGCGCAAATATGTGAACCAGCTCTATAGAAAGCCGGATCGGTTCACATGCTATGCGAATCAGATGCAGTTCAAAACGCTTTCAATTTGCACATATGTGAACCGATCCTAATCGGGAGAAGACTACTTAACTGCTATAGCTCCTGCACACAACTTTCTTTTTAATGCAGAGAATTCTAATCCGTAGAGCAATGTAACTTCAATACGGGCTGTAAAAGAAATGTTGCATGATGGCTTCATAAAAGAAAGTTTAAAATCTGTATTATAAGCTGTTTCTAGAGAATGATTATTAGAGAAGTGCTGTCAGTTGAGTCTTTTTATGTAAATACTGCACACTTTACCTGTTTTGGTTGGAATTTCATATCCGTATCATCTTTTCATCTCTCAGCTTTTTTTTTTTAGTTTTTTAGTTTTTTCTCCACAGTCAAAGCACAAAAATATGCCTGATGCTTCCTCCATACAACCTGGAAATCCCTGGGATTTTGTGTCATAATTTATACTGGTGCTGCTTAAAGTTTCATGTTTTACCAGCCAAGTCTAATAGCTACAAAACAGAAGTATCATCAACTTTGCATTGTCTGTTTTTTTTTTTTTGTTTTTTTTTCTCTGACAGGTTTGTTTACTGCAGCAGAAACTTACAGAAAGCACAAGGTGGTGTATTGTCTCTACCTTTTTAGTTTTCCTGCCTGAGAAATCTTGGGTGCCAGTTTTGAGATGCTTCTAAAATCAGAATTCATTGACTGGTGCATTTGACTTAAAGTGGACCTCCTACTGACTTTCATTTGTCTTGCTTCAAGCAGGTTTTGCATTCCCATAGACTTGTATGGGAATTAATCCACCCCCCCTTTCCCCAGTCCCTAAAATGTTTACTATAGGTGGCCTCCAGTTAAGACTTCAAGACTCTTGCATTCCCTTAAAGGGGTTGTAAACCCTTGTGTTTTTTCACCTTAATGCATCCTATGCATTAAGGTGAAAAAACTTCTTACACTGACCCCCCCCCCCCCCCCCGTTCGTTCCCTCGACGGAGGCGTGCTCTTCCTCTCTGCCCTGGGTTCTTGGCTCTTGATTGGATAGATTGATGGCAGCGCAGCCATTGGCTCCTGCTGCTGTCAATTAAATCCAATAATGCTGGGGTGCGTGGTCAAGTCCGGGATTCTGTGTCTATGGACCCAAATGCTGGATTCGGGAGCGTGCCCGCAAGGTAACCCCCCCCCACCCGGGACCCCAGAAGACTATGACCGGGGACACACTGTGCAAAACTAACTGTACAGTGGATGTAAGTATGTTTGTTTGTTTTATTTTAAAAAAACACAAGGTTTACAATCACTTTAATTCAGCAAGTGGCCCTTCTAGCCAATTGCAAAGGCGTGCATTGCCGAGAAGAACTTTTCAAGTCTCTATAAAGTTGTTACCGTGTTCCCCAAAAATAATACCGGGTCTTATATCAATTTTGGCAACAAAAGATACAGTAGGGCTTATTTTCGGGGTAGGTCTTGCCATGTAATGTGCTGTCTTTCCCCCTCTCTCTCTGCCTGACAGGAATCCCCAGTGTGAATGGAGTTAAAATGCTTGTAAAATTCTATAATCCACTCTATTACAGTAGTATATAATGTACAATGTGTGTGTTTCTGTAACATAATTGTGCCAAATACCTTCGTTAAAGCGCTGTTCTGTGCCCCGCCGGAGCTCTCTTCCCTGCAATTATATTACAGAAACACACACATTGTACATTATATTCTACTGAAATATAGTGGATTTATAGGATTTTGCAAGCATTTTAAACTAGGTCTTATTTTCGGGGAAACAAGGTATCTACTTGGTGAGTGGTGGGTTTATGAGCTACTTGGTCACTCCTACAAGGGAAATTTGTATGCAGGCATCTGTGCTTTTAACTTTTGCTGCCAGTTTATTAACCTGTCTGGATCTAAACTGTTTTACTTTAACTCATGAACTCAACATAGTAAGAAATGGAGGCAAATTGTGATAACTTAATGCTATTAGTGTAGATTAAAAAAAGAATACTATGAATATATCTATAATTCACCAGAATATTGGCGAGCCCAGGGTCAAACACAAGCAGGACTAACCTCTGTAGAGTTGTTATACTCTCATTTCAGACTGTCGCTTTTGATCCAACTTTTTTTTTTTTTTACTTTTTTTAAGACCACAAGATATCATGAATTGTAAGGAAGATGAGTTTTAGTCCATACATTGAAACTTCTATTTTTGTTGCATGCTACTTGGGAGCGCTAACAAAGTTTGGGGCATACATTTCTTTTCTCATGACGTGTGATATGGGTTAATAACCAAAGATACTCCTGTCTAGCAGAGCCTGATGAGTTTCACCATGCAGTGTTGATGCCCCTGATACACAAACAGCCTCTTTCCTTCAAGTGTAAAAAATATTTCACAACCTGATTTTCAGTGTGCAGTGTTTTAAGAATGTCACTGCCTCGATTGTTATGTAATGGTTGGATCCTTTTGTGTAAATTTTTTTTTTTTTTTAAGTTCTGTATTTTTTTTGTTTTTCCCACCACATGCTGTATTCTTCAAGCAATAAAATGTTCATGTTTTATAAAGGTTTTGTGTTTTTCTAGAAGAAAAAACTGACGCTGTGTACTAGAGCTGCACGATTACTGTATGTACTCCAGTATAAGCAGAGTTTTTCAGCACTTTTTTTTTTTGTGTGCTGAAAATGCTCCCCATGGCTTATACTCGCGTCACCTTTTTGCGCCTGAGGTACCGGGCGGCCGTAGGTCCCCTGGACCCCAAACTTGGCACACATGTAGCCCCACTCTTCCTCTACAAGTGTGCAAAATTTGTTGGCCGGGGAGCACCGATTTTTCAAAGCCGGGCACCCCTTCCATAGACTCTTATGTTAAACGGTAATTTCTCCGGTAACTTTGGGGACCCGGTACTGGCCGGCCGTAGGTCCCCTGGACCCGAAACCTGGCACACATGTAGCCCCAGTTCTCCTCTACAAGTGTGCAAAGTTTGCTGTCTGGAGGACCTACGGCCTGGGTAGCACCGATCTTTCAAAGCCGGGCACCCCTTCCATATACTCCCATGTTAAACGTAAGTCTAGTCATGGACACAGTAAGGCACAGTGAGGCATGCAGGTGGACACCCTAGGCTTGTACTCGCGTCAATAAGTTTTCCCAGTTTTTTTTTTTTTTTTTTTTTTGTGGTAAAATTAGGTGCCTCTGCTTATATTCGGGTCGGCTTATACTCGAGTATATACGGTAATCCTTAAAAAAAAAAATAAAAATCTCAAATCAACCCCCCTCATGATCTGAATCTGCCATTTTCACGATTCATGTAACAAGCGCAGAGCTGTTCTTTGCTCACAGCTGACGGCTGTCAAAAAAAGGCAACATGTGTAGTTGGCTCTTTTGACAGTACTCTGGCAAAGTTTATCATAACATTGCTCAGCACTGAGAGATAAAGGGAAACCTTGTATCATTTGGTTCTTTTAGAGACCTCACTTTCGGTCTGCAAGTGAGGGTAGTTAAAGCGGTTGTATACCCTATTTTTTAACTTTTACCTACAGGTAAGCCTATAATAAGGCTTGCCTGTTGGTAAAAATATCTCCTAAACCTGTACGGTTTAGGAAATATTCCCCTTGCAATGAGCCGCTGACTGCAGCGGCGCATGCGCTCCGAAGATTCTCGGCTGAAAGTCCGGCAGATGCCGGACCTTGCCGGAAAGAAGTCTGCATGCGGGAGTGACGGCATCGCGGCTCCAGCCACTCGCTGTGCCAGAGCCGCGATACACGGAAGACACGCCAAGGGTAAAATGTCCGCTCCCTCGGCGTAGACCTGGATCACCTGCGACGCCTCGTTCTAAGGTAAGTATTTCATAATGGGCTAGAATGCAATGCATACTAGCTCATTATGCCTTTTAAGGGACCGAAAAAAAACCTGTCAAGTTTACTACCGCTTTAAAGTGGATGTAAACCCTCAACTATACCCAGTGAAGTGAACACGTCAGATGATACTCAGATTAAACAAAGCTCCCTACATAAGTTTTACATGTATATCTGCTGTCTTCACCTTTTTATATACTGTTTAGAAAATATACACTGCAGATATATGTGCCCAGCTCAAATTTCAAGAATCCGGTTTACATCCACTTAAAGACTAAGCATTTTTCAGACACTTGTTGCTTACAAGTTAAAATCAGTATTTTCTGCTAGAAAATTACTTGGGACCCCCAAATATATATATATATATATTTTTAGCAGAGACCCTAGAGAATAAAATGGCAGTCGTTGCAATATTTTATGTCACACTATTTGTGCAGCGGTCTTTCAAAAGCAATTTTTTGGGAAAAAATACACTTCAATTGATTTAAAAAAATAAATAAAAAAAAAACAGTAAAGTTAGCACAAATTTTTTGTATAATGTGAAAGATGTTACGCTGAGAATGGTGATCTTTATTCTAAGCAAAAATAAATAAATCATGATTCTCAATTTATCCCGAATTGTGCAGTTCTAATGTGTACTTGACATACTTGTAAAGCACAGTTGTATTATTGTGCCTGATGAAGGAGCCCTTGAAGAGAAAAGAAACATCACTGATCTATTTTTGTGACTAGAAAGAAATCCGAGGAGGAGTGGATGATCAGGTAATATATGTTCCAGTTATGATTTTGCCTTGGGAACTATACATGGAATGTCATCACAGCACTCAGAGGAAATTTTCAAAGACCGTTTGAAGTGCACCATATTTCTGCCTTGCCACTTGCAAAGTAAGTGAGGGGTAAATACCGTATTTATCATTGTATAACACGTGCCCTACCTCCTAAGAGGGAAGTTTCAGGAAAAAAAAAAAACACCTTTCCACAGCCCCCTGCGTATAACCCGCAGGCACAGTTTACCCTCTATTTTCAGGGTAAAAAAGTGAGTGTTATACGCAATAAATACAGTACTCAGCAAAACGGCAATTAAAAACTTAATAGAGGGTCTAATGTTTCTCTAGCCTGTCAAATGAAACAAAGTTGCTGGCTTTCCACTTCAAAGGGTTTCTGAGTAGCCTGTTGTGCTGTGATTACATTTTAAAGGTACATTTACAATTCTTCCTGAAAAAAAATGCTCTAAACTTGTGTTTAACCCTAGGTGCATCAAGCGCTTGAGCAGTGAAGTGATACTAAAGGTCTTCTTTTTTTCTTTTTTTTTCCCCTTTGTTATACTCATCTGCTCTGTGCAGTGGTTTTGCACAGAGCAGCCCAGATCCTCCTTCTCGGGTCCCTATTCAGTGCTCCTGGCCCCTCCCTCCTGTTGGGTGCCCCCACAGCTCCCTATCTCAATTCAGACATGGAGCGGTGGCCTGCCCCCTTTCAATCCTCATTGGTTCATTGACTTTGACCGTGCTGCTGTCTTAGCCAATGAGCAGGTGAGTCCCAGACAGCAGAGTCTCATGCAACATTGCTAGATCTAGACGGACCTCAGGCAACTACTAGGGGGGCTGATGGGTGCTGCTGCACACTTTTTTTTTTTTTTTTTTTATCCTAATGCATAGATAAAGATAAAAAAAACCCTGCCTTTACACAACCACTGTAATTCATTTCAGTGGCCAGAATAAATGATTATTCTGGCTACTGGAATTTATTAACACCCAAGCACTTGACACGCCTAGACACATTTACATGTCTCTGGCCTTTTTTCTGCCATAATGCTTCTGCAAGGAGGAAAGGCACCTAAGAGATGAGCAAACGCCCTTTTGTGTATGAGGCCCAATGGTAGTATCTTGCGTACTTCTCTCCGCAAAAAATTCTAGTAACCTGTGTGCAAGCAGCCATTGTTTTATCTGTTGGGGTTAGTGGTAGTTTTAAAGCAGTATTAATCTGTGCTGTTTTAACTTTGCTCAGATTCAAACAGTTGGTGGTGGTTGTGGTATACTATATAGCTGAAATCACTAAACAAATAGAACATTGTGTAACCATAGGAAAAGCATACAGTATTTTTCATACATCATGGGACACAGAGTCAGGCATTCATTACCTGCTGGGTTATACGCCATCTCCAGGTGAATGGACACTGGTAGATCAGAGGTCTTTAGACAGGAAGTGATCCCCTATATAACCCCTCCCATACAGGAAGCACTTCAGTTTATTACCGGTGTCTGCAAGGTGGATGGCACGGTTTGTTTGAGCTCCAGATGTCTAGTCCCACAAACGTTTCCAAAATAAATCAAGGGATTGACAAATCGGATCCATTTGACACAGGCTTCATATGCTTAGATAAATGGTACCTGAGCCGCGCAAAGAAGACTCAAGATCCTGCAAGGTTTTGCCTGTAATGCGGCCTCCGGGTGCTGGACCATGCAAAGTGGAAGCGCTAAGGCATTCCTGCAGGGTGCTGTACAGGTCCAAGGGAGTGGACCCTAAACATGTAAAGGGTACCCAGTCCTTGAAGGTCCTCAAGCGACAGGCACATGCCACAAAGGGTGAAGATTGGGCCCTTAGTTTCTAAGTGGCCCTGCGCCTGGACGGGTAAGTGAAACCCCTTTATTATTATTGTGGGGTGTCCCAGTGATTGTTACAATCAGTCAAGCTAGCTAAAGGCTGGACACCTGTGTGCGGTGACCATATGGGGGAGTTTTGGGCTAGCTGTGGGTGCTTGCAAAGTGTACTTTTTTTTTTGCTTGTCTGGCTGTTTTTTTTTTTTTACCTGTATGATGGTGCACAACGGTGCACAATTTTGCCTTGGTTCTCCATGGCGCATGTGCGTTCGCAACAGTGCCGTCAGGCTTAGCAGTTTGTTTGCACGTGCGATATGGCCGCCAAGCATTCGCAAAAGCGCCGCTGGACTTGGTTTGTTTGGCGGCCATGGCGTACATGCCTTTGCAAAAGTGCTGCTGTGCTTAGCAGTTGTTTGGCGGCCATAGCGCACGTGCATTCGCAAAAGCGCAGCTGGACTTTGCAGTTTGGCGGCCATGGCGCACGTTGCTTCGCCGTACAGGCACAGTAACCTTTATCTGGGCGCACAAAGATTTGCATTGTACCTGAATAGAGCCACGCCTGTTCGCCGGAACCATGCGCACGCACAGAACGTTCCGGTGCACAACCAGCTTATTTAAGCTATGTATGCCAAGCATGCAGTGCTTCCAGAAGGCAGCTGTGGGACTAGCAGCGGTTTATTTCTCCTTACCTGGGTCATGTGAGTTACTAAGTGTTGCTTGGCAGGCTAAAGGTGCTTGGCAGGATTGTTGCATAGGGGCTTCAGCCACTTTAGCCCCGGACAATTTGTCAGCTTAAAGACCGGAGGTCTTTTTACAATTTGGCACTGCGTCGTTTTAACTGACAATTGCGCGGTCGTGTGACGTGGCTCCCAAACAAAATTGACGTCCTTTTTTCTTCCACAAATAGAGCTGTCTTTTGGTGGTATTTGATCACCCCTGCGGTTTTTATTTTTTGCTCTATAAACAAAAATAAAGTGACAATTTTGAAAAAAAAAACTATATTTTTTGCTATAATAAATATTCCCAAAAAATATGAAATTTTTTTTCTCCGATATGTATTCTACATATTTTTGGTTTAAAAAAAAGAAATCGCAATAAACGTTAATTGATCGGATTGCGCAAAAGTTATAGCGTCTACAAAATAGGGGATAGTTTTTATGGCATTTTTATTAATTTATTTTACTAGTAATGGCGGCGATCAACGATTTTTATCGTGAATGCGACATTAGGGCGGACACATCTGATACTTTTGACACATTTTTGGGACCATTGTCATTTTTACAGTGATCAGTGCTAAAAAAAATGCACTGATTACTGTGAAAATGACACTGGCAGTGAAGGGGTTAACCACTAGGTGGCGCTGTAGAGGTTAAGTGTGCCCTAGTGAGTGATTCTTACTGTAGGGGGGATGGGCTGTGTGTGACAAGACAGTGATCACCGCTTCAGATTACAGGAAGCGGTGATCATGGTCACTAGGCAGAGCGGGGAGATGCGATCGAGTCCGCGGGACCAGCGGTCAGGCTCGCGGCGGGCGTCCTTCTGCCTGTCCGTGCCATGCTGTCGACCTATATCGTCGTGCGCTGGTCGGCAAGCAGTTAAAGGGTCTCCCTTCTGAGGTGTTTGAATACTACACCCAAGTACTCTCTTTTTTGTGGCTATTAAATGTCTTAAAAAAAGGATTGAGACTAACACTACACGGAAGAGCACACCTATGTAGTCAGTAGTTCCTGATGAACCTAGTCGTATCCCTAGTGTATCGTCTGAAGGACCAGAGGCTTCCAGGCAATCTGAGCCGCTGCGTCTATCTGGTATTGTGCCTACAGTCAACGTTGCTGCTTCACCCTTTATCACCAAGGATGAATTGTCCTCAGCCCTAGCCAGGTTAGAGCACAGGATTGCTGGCATGATTGCCTCCATCCCGCAGAGTGGCAAGAAGCGTGACAGATTCCCCTCCCTGGAACCTCCTAGTTTGGAGCAGGAATGGGTTGAGAATGGGGAAGGGCTAAAGGCTCAGGTTTCAGTGGAGTGCCGGGCAGTTGAGTCTGCTTCCGAGCAATCTGGACAAAAGGAGATCCAGTTGATGTCTGCCTCTCAGTCGCAGAGGCTTTCATCCTAAATCTGACTGAAATGGTTTGTTCTGCCTTTAAGTTGCCTCTTAAAAAGCAGGGGTGACTGAGCCCCCCTTGTCCTCTTGGGATCCCTGAGGCCACACAGGCTTTCACCCTACACCCCCTGTTGGAACAGGCGGTGTATGCTGATTGGGAACATCCTGACAGGATTTTGTTTCTCAAGAGGTTTTCCCTTTCATATCCCATGGATCAAAAGTTTGTTAAAAATAAAAAAATATGGAGCATGCCAGCCGTAGATGCAGCTGTCTCTTCCTTAAACAAGAACTTGTCCAGTAGATAACGCACAGGGCTGGAAAGACCCTGTTGACAAGAAATTGGAGTCGTCATTAGGGCTTCCTTTTCTTTGGCCAGTTCAGCTATTCAGCCAGCTGTTGCAGCAATTGATATTTGCCAGTCCGTAAAGGATCAGGTAAAACGGCCTGATAGGCCTAACCAGGAGGAGGACAAAAGAGAAAACAAGCAGCACCAACCTAAGTGCAGTAGTGTTATCACATGTTTTAATTTTAGTAGAAATGCACTCATTTTGAGTAGAATAAAAGCAGGCACATCATGATAATGTCCAATGGACATTATTATGCTCCTCAGGCATGACGAAGGAGCACGCATGTTCCGAACGCGTGCACATTACTAGCATCATCCGACTGCAACCAGGGAATCTTGGACTGACGATTTCCCCCTGCGCATTGTTTGCTCTAGCCTGGGACACCGGAAGCCACCGGCGCCGCCAGACAAGAACTTACAGCACTAGAAGATCGCCTCCTTGGAGCTTTGCTGTCCATTGGACATTTATCATGATGTGCCTGCTTTAGTTCTGCTCAGAGTGCATTTCTACAAAAATGTGGGGGCGTGGCCAAGATGGAGACCTGAGTAGATGCACATAGCGGAGCTCTGCTGGCTACCTGGCATTTTATCCTACCCAGGCGGGTTTAGGCTCCGTTTGTGGTTCCCTTCCTCTGGCAGATGAGACGCTGCACACGCAGGGGAGGTTCAGGTGGAGGAAAGACACTCCGGTTCCCTCCCTTGCCCGAGATCCCTGAGGACTCTCCCCCGGCCTGTGTGCGGCCTCGTGGTGAGCGGCAGACTAAGATGGCGTCTCAGACGGTGCAGGCAGAGGAGGCCCCGCCGCAACCCAGCTATGTGGCTGATATGGCAGCCATAGCGAATTGCCAAGCAACACTTACCTCCAAGATTGAGGCTGTGCAACTAGAGATGGGCATTATGAGGCAGGATGTGGACAAGATAAGGTCCAGGGTCTTGGAGGCTGAGCGGCGGGTTAGCGACAGTTACAGGTCACTCCTCTGACCTCCGCGCCATGCATAACCGAATCAAAGCGCTGGAATACAAGGCTGATGATGCCGAAAATCGTAACAGGAGGAACAACCTCCGGATTGTTGGTCTTCCGGAGGGTCAGTCCCCTACCGAGTTTATAGAGGGCCTGCTGCCTGAACTCCTGCCTGATGCTCACTTCTCCCCTTTCTATGCGGTAGAGCGTGCGCACCGGATCCCCCCGCACATTTATCCTCCGATTCCTCAATTTCTGGGATAGGGATGAGGTCCTGAGGGCCGCGAGGAGTAAGGGGGAGCTCCGGTTTGAGAACACTAAAATCCTCATCTTTCTGGATTATTCGATGGAGACCCAGAAGATGCGGAAATCATTTGACCAGGTCAAGGCCCAACTCCGCGCCCTAGATATCCGATACAACATGATGTTCCCTGCGCGCCTCCGGGTACAAGATGGTGAAACTGTCCGCCTCTTCACATCACCACGGGAAGCCTCCTCTTGGATTGACACCCTGCAACCTCGTCGCTGACCTGGCAGCAGCCTTCCTTCTATGGGTGAGGTGTCGCGATTGCCTGTCATGCTGGTGCTCCTTGCTAGTGCCCGCCTTGCTGACTTTACTTTGGCTGGACCCCTGAGGGATCTGGGCTCTGCTGCTTGTTTGGGGTATCCCATGCAATGATGGGGTATGCCTTAAGCTCCCTTAATACCTCAAGTACAGTCCTCTCAAGCGATGTGCCCCTGCTTGCAGGAGATGGTTTTTTGTCTGACTTACCACCTGTTGTCCTTAAGGAATTACAAGTTTTAATGGTGGCTTCTTGGACTGCTCCTGTTTTGGCTCCTGAACTTTACATTACTACTGTGCAATGCCTTGGAGATATAATCGTAACAGGAGGTAACTATTGCTACCTGCTTTGATATGTACTTTGATGTGGTGGCCAGCGGCTCTGGTGCTGAATTAGCACCTGGACTAGTGTGTGGACTCCTCTGGTCCACGGCCCTCCTCACTAGTTACTTGTTCTAAACGGACATGTTGTCTGGGGGTTGGGGGTATATGATCTCCATGATTGGAATGGGGTGGCGGGGTGGGGGAATATGTTGGGACCTGGTTGTTATACTGCGGTTGCAGTGGGATGGGAAGTTTCTAATGTTGTTCTTGTGTGACATGACATGCCTGAACATTTTCTTTTGCATGTTTATGGGTGTTGATATGGTGGGGGGGGGGGGGGGGTTCCTGTGTTTGTTCTTGGATCTTGTGGATGTATGTGCATGTGGGGGGTGAGGCTGACCCTAATTGGTATCCGCCCTGATGACTCAGGTCAAAATTGTTTCCTGGAACACTAGGGGCCTCAACTCTGCAGTCAAGAGATTTCTGGTGTTCCAGTATCTTCAGAGGGTCAACCCTCACATCTGTATTCTCCTGGAGACTCGCTTAACGGGCTAACGAATTCTTGCTCTGTGCAGGGCCTGGGTTGGAGCGGCCTACCACTCCACCTACTCCTGCTATGCCCGGGGAGTGAATATCCTGATTAGGAAGTCTCTGCCATTTCAGAACATTGATGTCCGCACGGACCCCGGGGGTAGATACGTGGTGCTCCACGCCCGTATTTTTGATAAATGGTTGGTCTTGGCTGGGGTGTATTTACCCCCCCCCCTGGCACAAATACTACATGACCTAATGGGGATAATTCTGGGATTTGATGCACCGGTGTTTTATGTCTTTGGGGACTTCAATATGGTGCCCTCCCAGGTTATGGACAGGCTACATTCTGGGGCTCAGCCCTCCTCGGACCTTCCCCGCTGGGTGGATGCATATGGGCTGACGGACGTATGGAGACATTTTCACCCCCCATACTAGGGAATATACGTGCCATTCTGCTACGTTTAAAACCTTGTCCCGCATTGATCTAGTATATGCCTCTACTGCGGCCCTCAACTGGGTTAGGGATGCTAGTCATCTATCTAGGGGCATATCGGATCATGCGCCTGTCTGCCTGGATCTGTCACCTGCGGACTCTGGGGGTTTGAGGCTGTGGCGCCTTTCCAGGTACTGGGCCATGGATGACAGGATACAGGAGGATATGGCGGAGGCTATTTGCAATTACTGGTCTGCTAACGGGGACTCAACCGGCTCTGGCGTGCGGTGGGATGCCTTTAAGGCCTGGGTTAGGGGGGGAATATATCTCCCGGATATCACTATTGCAGAGGGAGGGCGCAAAGGAATTGGTTGACAGGGAGGAGGAGGCTAGTGGGTGTGAGAGATCCTATGCTGATGCCCCTACAGATGCAGCATACTCTACATGGCAACAGGCCCTTAGGAAGCTTTCCCTATGCCGGATTGACCAGACCAAGAAATCTATGCTGCACTCTGCCCAACGGGTTTTTGAACATGGAAACAAGAATGGGCAGTTGCTGGCGTGGCTCTCTAGGGGATTGACCCTGTCTACACACATAGCGGGTGTGAGCGATGAGGGAGGGACGGTACTCACTTTCCCGGGCAATATTAACGATAGATTCTCCCAATTCTTTCAGGGAGTTTACTCCTCGAAGGCCCAGTACTCGCCCTCTGAGTTGCAGGTCTTTTTGGACTCTGTCCCCTTCCCTACTCTTGATGAGACTATGAGGGCCGACCTTGAAAAAGACATTACCCTGGAGGAAGTTCAGGGGGCCATAAGGGGGTTGCAGGGTGGGAAGACCCAGGGGATTGACGGGCTTCCGACCAAATTTTATTCCCAGAATATGGAGACCCTTCCCCCGAAACTAACAGCCCTTCTTTCAGAGTTTAGCACCCAGGGTGCCCTGCCGGACTCCATGGCGGAGGCGGTTATTGTGTTGGTGCCCAAGCCTGGTAAGGATCCTTTAGATTGTGCCTCCTACAGGCCCATTTCCTTATTGAACGTGGACGCTAAAGTCCTTGCTAAAATCATTGCGAACCGTCTGTCAGGAGTGATTGCTGAGCTGGTCCATGTAGACCAGACTGGGTTTATGCCGGGTAAGGGCACCGACATTGATATTCGTAGACTTTTCTTAAATCTTTCTGTGACACATGACCGTATCGGATCCCGGGTAGTGGCCTCCCTGGATGCGGAAAAGGCCATCGACTCGGTGGAGTGGAGGTATTTGTGGGAGGTCCTGGGCAGGTTTGGCTTCGGTCCCCGTTTTTTATACACTGGATTAGGATGCTGTATGGGGGGCCGGTGGCGAGGGGTGTACTAATGGTTGGGTCTCGGAGCCCTTTCCACTTTTCAGGGGTACTCGTCAGGGGTGCCCCCTTTCCCCTGGCCTCTTTGCCCTTGCGTTGGAACCCCTGGCGATAGCGGTCCGGGAGTTCCGTGCGATAACCGGGCTTTCGATTGGGGGGCTGGAGGAGAGGCTATCCCTCCTACGCGGATGATGCCCTCTTGTACCTGAATGACGCTGGTCCCTCGCTGCTGGCCGCCCTGGAGACGTTCAAGGTTTTTGGGAGGTTTTCTGGAGTCAGAATAAACTGGTTCAAGTCGGTGCTCTTTCCATTGGAGGCTCAGGCTGCCGCTCTGGCTAGCCCATCCCCCTTAAAGTGGGTTACTGACTTTAAATATTTGGGAGTAGTGGTGACAAGGGAAGCTGCCCAATACTATACCCGTAATGTTTTCCCCCTGCTGACCACCCTAAAGGACAAGTGTTTGGCTTGGTCGGGTCTCCCCCTGAACCTCATAGGCCACGTTAACATTTTTAAGATGGTCCTGCTACCGAAGTTTAATTATATCTTTCGGAACAGCCCGGTCTGGATTCCGGCTTCCTTCTTCAGAGCTGTTAATGGGTGCATCACCTCCTTCCTGTGGAATGGGGCGGTCCCCAGGCTTGCTAGGTCTACCCTTCATCTTCCAACGCGACTGGGGGGGCTTGCTTTACCAGATCTAATGGTTTACTTCTGGGCAGCTGTCCTGGTGACGGCACACTGGTGGGTGGTGGGTGACAGATCTAATGTGGCAGTGTGCCTTGAGGCTGCCTGTCTGGGATCCCTGATGGATCTGAGAAACCTGGTCTATAGAGGGGCGGAGGCATACCCTACGGTCCCGGTCCCCACTAAAACTACCCTTAAGGTCTGGGCGGCTGCTAGGAAACGCTTCTCCCTGCCCAACAGGTGGGCCCCCGGTTCAGCCCCTGTGGGGTAATCCTAGATTGCCACACTTTAGGTCAGTTCCTGACCCGCAGGTCTGGGCCAGATTCGGGGTGAAAACACTGAGCGATATTATGCCAAATGGGGTACTCTTAACCTTTGCTCAGCTTAGCAGACAGTTTCAGTTGCCGGGCTGGATGCTCTTCCGATACCTCCAGTTACGCCATGCCACTAGAGCGCAGTTTCCCACTAGACCCCTGCTGGAACTCGACCCAGTTGAATTGCTATTGGCCCAGGAAGACCTCAAGAAGCCGCTCTCGGAACTATATGGGACATTGCTTAAGCTAGACACCCCAAGACTGGACAGACTGTGGGATAGGTGGAGGGCGGACATACCATCCCTGGGTAGAGAAGAGTGGGAGGATGCGTTGGAGTGCCCTAAGCTCGTGATTTCCTCCTGAGACAAACTGACACAAATCAAGCTGCTGCACAGGGTGTATTTTACACCAGTTAGGCTCCATAGGATCTATCCAAACAGGGACCCCTGTTGCACTAGATGTCGGGTACACCCTGGTACCCTTATACATCTACTTTGGGAATGTCCTAAGATACAGGTGTTCTGGAGGGAGGTTTTTGAATTAATTAACCTGAAGTTAGACTTGGCGAAGGGGGACGAATCGCACTGCCCTTCGGAAATTCATGGAGGGACCCCTGGAGGGCGAGAAACCCGGCTGTGAAGCAATTTTCATGCTTTTCAAAGAGCTATTCATCTTTGTCCAGGATTGATCCATGCATATGCTCTAATACTGCTGAACGCCACATTTCGGGGATGATATACGCTCCCAGAAGTGTGTCGGATCACTCTCCACTTATTGTGTCCCTAGAGGTGCATCCCCCCTTCCACGGTGGCTAAGGCTCCGTGGAAGATGAACGCTTTTTGGTTAAATCTCTTTTCTTCCCATGAGCGCGTAGAATCCCGCATTTTAGATTTTTGGTGCATCCATGTGGCCTCTGATTGGAAGGCCTTTAAGGCTGTTCTGAGGGGTCTATTTATTACAGAAATCCAGGCCATTAAGAGGAAGACACATGCTCAGAGGGAGGGAATAGAATTGTTGGCTAAGAAGCTAGAGGATACTTTTTTTTACAGACCCGTCTGAACCAAACAGGGAGGCGTGGCTTTCGGCGCAGGATGCTCTGTACCGGATCACGTCCTCAGGGGCGGAAAGGAAGCATTTTTTTCAAAAGGCAGCTTTCTATGAGGAAGGAGCGCACACTGGACGTATGTTAGCGACTATTGCCCACTCTCAGCAGCTGTCCCCTTCGATTGGAGCGCTACGCGCTCGTACTGGTAAGGTGACTAACTCCCCGGACCAAATTTTAGCAGAACTTGTGAGTTTCTACTCCTCTTTATATGAATCTAAGCGAACATACTCGTTAGAATCTTTAGACGAATACTTCTATCATATCCTCTTACCTACCTTGTCGGACTCCGCTAGGGAAGCACTTGATGCCCCCTTGACCCTAGGGGAGCTGCAGATGGCAACTAATTTTATTCCCCAACTCGAAAGCTCCGGGGGATGACGGGCTCCCTGTTGAGGTATACAAACAATATGGAGAGCAAGTGTTACCGCACCTACTGAGAGTCTTTAATGCCGCAAGAGAGACTGGTACCCTCCCCCAGTCTATGACTAGAGCTAACATTGTACTGATTCTAAAGCCAGACAAGGACCCTTTAGACCCGGGATCGTACAGGCCCATCTCCCTCCTACAAACTGACGTAAAGATCCTTGCCAAAGTCCTAGCAGTAAGACTGAATAGCGCCATATCCACTATTATTCACTCGGACCAGTCCGGGTTTATGCCTCAAAAGTCGACTGCAATAAATCTGCGGAGACTTTTCCTTAATATCCAATCACGGGCGGACAATGTCGGAGATCGTGCATTGCTATCCCTGGATGCCCATAAGGCATTTGACAGCGTCGAGTGGGACTATCTATGGGCGGTAATGAGGAAGTTTGGATTTGGGGGTGAGTTCATCCGGTGGGTACAGCTGCTGTACTCTTCCCCAGTAGCGGCTATACGAGAGGGGGGAGGATTTCACATACGTTTAACTTACATAGAGGCACACGGCAGGGCTGCCCCCTCTCCCCCCTCCTTTTTGCCCTGGCTATTGAGCCTTTGGCTGCCATGATCCGGGATTGTCCCTCAGTGCAGGGATTTCTATATGGAGATCTTCAGGAGAAGATCATGCTATATGCAGATGATACTATGCTACTCCTTGGGGACACGTCCACTTCACTGACTGAGGCCATGACTATAGTGCGGCGATTCGGTATGTACTCGGGTCTGGTTATTAATTGGACCAAGTCCTCTCTCCTTTTGTTAGATCGTGAGCCTTCGGCATCCTCTCCGACCATGCAGGACATTCCGGTAGCCACATCCTTTAAATATTTGGGCATCCAGGTTACTGCCTGTTTGCTGGAATATGTCAACCTAAATCTCACCCCCCTGATCAACTGCTGCCGTGATCGGGTCAAGGTGTGGAGCAAGCTGAGGTTGTTCCTGGTGGGGAGGGTGAACTTGATAAAAATGATCCTTATGCCGCAACTGCTGTATGTGCTCCACAATTCCCCCATGGTTATTCCCCTGAAAAAATGTAAGATTATTAACTCGATCTTTCGATCACTTATATGGCTCTCCAAGCCCCCTAGGGTTAAACTTGAACAACTGCAGCGCTCTAAGGACACCGGGGGATTGGCATTGCCAAATCCATGGCTGTACTATTTAGCTTCCCAAATGCAGCATATTGCACGAGTTGTGTCCCCTCGACAGGACCTGCCACTGAATTTGCTGGACTCCTCGGTCCAGCTGCTCAGCTTCACGACTGGGGGGGGATGGCGGATGGTCTGGAGGCCCTGAGGTACACTAAATCTAATAAGCTGTTCCCCACGTATGTACTTATGCAAAAGATATGGAATAAGGTCAGAATGCTTCAGGGGGTGACTGGATTTACTATTTACAGCCCTATATGGGACAACCAATACTACAGGGAAATAGCTAAATTACCGTATGGTCTGAGGTGGACGCAGTATGGGGTGTCGCATATGACTCATATATTTAGGGATGGCAAATTAAGGTCCTTTCAAGAGCTTAGTATGGAATTTCGGCTACCGGCCTCTATGCAATTTTACTATCTCCAGCTTAAACATGCAGTTGACGCGCAGAGGGAGATGGATGTTTGGTCCTTAGACTCGGCGTCGGTTTTCAATTACCTGTTTGAAGTAACTACGTATAAGGGATTTATTTCTTGTTGCTATGCCAGGCTGCTTAATCTCTTTCTGCAGGGCGCTCCTCTGAAGGCAGTGTCCCTGTGGGAACAAGATGTGGGCGCGTTTGAGGATGAGCAGTGGGAGGAGGCTTTGCAGGCGGTCCCCTCGTGCTCCCTGAACGTGGCATACAGATTGTCACAGCTTTATATCCTTCTGAGGGTCCACTACACACCGGCTAGATTAGCCCGTATGGGGGTGACCACCGATCCGTCCTGTACCAGGTGCTGCAGAGATCATGGTGATCTTATCCACTTGCTGTGGAGATGCCCGAAGCTCCACTTGTATTGGGTACGGGTCATCGACACTCTTAATGGCGCTTTCCATGTTCTGATACCATTTGATCCTAAAGCTTGCCTGCTGGGGATACTAGATGGCCTCCAGTTGGGGGATATCCCCAAGCAGGCGATCGGAAGGGCCTTATTTCAGGCCCGTCTGATGATCTTGAGACACTGGAAAGATACTGAGCCACCTACGGTGCAGGAGTGGATCACACAGATGGGGGTTACACTTCGGTTAGAAAAACTTGTGTATCAGCGTAGAGGGACTAGTACTAAATATAATAAACTATGGGACCCGTGGCTGAGTGTCCCGGGTCTGGCACCTATGGACTTGGTACATGATCGAATATTTTGTTGAATACTTTTTAGAGTACACTGAGGTGGGACGTAGGTTGGGGGTGGGTGCATGCTATGATAGTGGGGATACCGATGATTCATTGAAGGGAGTGTGTGTGTGTGTGTGTGTGTGTGTGTTATGACGGGTATGATGAATATGGATGTGCTGCGTCACACTGATTGATTATATTGTTGGATATCTGGAACTCTATGTATGTGTTTTTTCTTTCTTACTTCTGCTCAATAAAGACCTTTTTGTTTGAGGGGAAAAAAAAGAAGTTGGACTTGGCGCTTCCCATGTCGCCGGAGCTGGCCCTGCTAGGGGTTCCCGGACAACGAGCAGAGGCCCCGCCATAGAAACCTGTTGATTGCATATTTATTATTTTATGCCAAAAAGTCTATTGTTTGCAAGTGGATATCCCCCAGCCCTCCATCTGTGTCCTCCTGGCTGGCCATGTTTGATGCTGCTATTCCAATGTACAGGCTGACATATATTAGCAGAGGATGCCCCTGGAAATTTGACAAGGTGTGGTTGCCATGGATATCACCTTGATCACTCCTTCCGTGACTCTGGTTGGGGCCCTGTGGCCTCTGGGGGGGGGAGCCCTGGGACGTTTTATGGGGATCTGGGGGCACCTGGCGACGATCCGAGGGTCCCTGGTGCCTTCACCCTTTGGAAAGTTTGGCCCTGGTTAGTGTTTGGGATAGCAGGGCCCCACCCCCTGCTGTATTATTCCTTACTGTACTTAGTGCCTGCTGAATGTATTGATTTACATGTCACTAGTTGTATTGTCATGTCCTCGGCTATGTTGGCCGAGTTCTGTTTCTATGTTCATGTATAGATATCTGCTCAATAAACACAACCTGATTGTAAAAAAAAATAATTAAAAACGTGATAACACTACTGCATTTAGGTTGGCGCTGCATGTTTTCTCTTTTGTATTTCTCCTAAAGGTTTTTCTACCCTTCAGCGTGCTGCCTCCTGTTTTGTGTCAGTTACATTTCCCTGTGGTAATATACCCAGGCTACAGACTCTGCCATTTTTCAAGGAACTGAATTCTCACCAGGAGTCACTTTTCAATCAACTGTTCACTGACTCTCCACTGCTATATTTAATTGTGTCCCAGCCCTGGAAACAGTTACCCCCTTCCCTCCCACCCTGTTCACAACACAGCTTTGCCCATAGCTGACACTCATAGCGCAAGAATCATTATCTTTTTCCTAACCAGGAGGAGGCTCTGCCTGAAAGTAAGACCGATATTCCTGGAGCGCTGTGTTTTGCTGTTGATGCCTTAAAAAGGATTCAATACAGCAGGTTTCTCGTTTGGCTCTCTTGTCTGTACATATGCACAGACTTTTTTTGTCTTAAGAACTGGTCAGCTGAGCTTCCTTGTGAAAAGTTATTGGCAGGCTTCCCTTTTCATGGGGAACGTTTATTGGTGATCATTTGGACGAATATATCCAAAAGATTTCCGGAGGGAAGAGATCTCTACTTCCTGTGAAGATAAGCACCAGACGTCCCTCGTTTAAAACTTCAGGGACTGCTTCCTCAAATGTCTCAGCGCCAAGGCAGTTCCGCCAGCCCGCAGAGTGCTAGGGCCAGAGGCAAGGGCCAGGGCCAAAAAAAAAGCCCAGCACCAAACCCTCCTTTTGAGGAGACGCCCCCACTCCATTGAGTGGGGAGAAGGCTGCTACACTTTATGGACATTTGGCATACAATAGTTTAGGACGAGTGGGTCACCTCAATTATATCCCGCGGTTACAAGCTGGAGTTGCGTGGGGTTCCCCCACAGAGATTTTTTTAAGATCCAGCTATCCCTCGGATCCTCCCAAAAAAAAAAAAATTGCTTCAGGCACTACATCATCTAATCCATCAAGGAGTGATTATACATCTGAAAGAGCGAACCTGGTTTACAGTTTAAAAACCAAACAGGGTTACAAGGCCCATTTTTGGACCGAAGATCCCTGAACCAGTATCTACTAATCCAATCCTTTCGGGTGGAGTCTGTCCGCTCAGTTGTAGCCTCGCTCCAGATGGGAGACTTTTTAGCCTCCATCGATATAAA
This sequence comes from Rana muscosa, assembly GCA_029206835.1. Lineage (NCBI taxonomy): Eukaryota > Metazoa > Chordata > Amphibia > Anura > Ranidae > Rana > Rana muscosa. The sequence continues at coordinate 147,531,399 of CM055120.1, forward strand.
AGACGTGCATTTATATGTACCTATCTTTTAGCCTCATTAGAGGTTCCTGCGATTTGCAGTAGGGGAAAGTCATTTTCTGTTTGTGGCTCTACCCTTCGGGCTTGCTACAGCTCCCAAGGTGTTCAAAAAGGTCCTAGCACCAGTACTGGGTATTTTAAGGGCCCAAGGGATCCTGGTGCTCGGTATTTGGATGACCTCCTGCTCAGAGATCACTCATTACAGGCTCTAGAACAGAGCATAACATGTAGGATGCGGTATTTGAAAAGCTTAGGCTGGATCATAAATACCGAAAAGTCAGCTTTGAAACCAGCTCAAAGTCTAAAATATTTAGGTCTGATCCTAGATAGGGTCCAAGCAAGAATATTCTTGCCACCTGTAAGGATCTGTGCCCTGAAGGATCAGGTGCGTCAGATAAGGGGTACCAGACAACCCTCCATTCGGCTCTGTATGAGTCTTCTTGGGAGGATGGTATCCTCTTGAGGCAGTGCCCTATGCCCAGTTCCATTCCAGGCCTTTACAACAAGACATCTTGTTGGCTTGGAACAGAATATGACAAGCCTTGGATTCTCCAATGTGCTTATCTCCTCAAGCACGCTTAAGCCTAAACTGGTGGTTGCAGGATCAGAACCTGCGAAAAGGAAAATCCTTCCTCCCGGTAATTTAGAGAATACTGACTACAGATGCCAGTCTCTCAGGCTGGGGAGCGACCCTAGAAGGGCTCACAGCTCAGGGAAAATGTTCAAGGACAGAACAGATCCTGCCCATTAACGTCCTGGAATTACGGGCAGTACGACTGGCCCTACGGTCCTGAATGGTGGAGCTTCAGGATTACCCTATCAGGGTTCAGTCCGACAATGTCACTGCAGTGGCCTATATAAACCACCAAGGCGGTACCAGGAGTCGTTGAGCTCTGAAGGAGGTGAACTACATTCTAGCCTGGGTAGATGGACATGTGCCGATTCTATTGGCAGTCTATACCCCGGGAGTAGAGAACTGGAAGGCAGATTATCTCAGCCGCCAGCAAATCTGCCCGGGGAATGGTCCCTACACCCAGAGGTGTTCCAGGAAATTTGCCAATGTTGGGGGTGGCCAGAGGTCGACCTACTGGCATCCAGGTTCAACAACAAACTACAGCAGTTTGTGTCCCGACCAAGAGATCCTCTGACAATCGGAGCGGAGGCTCTGGTAGTTCCATGGAGCCAATACTCCCTGGTTTATGCTTTCCCTCCGATCTCTCTCCTTCCACATTTGTTGCGCAGGATTCGGAGAGAGGGGGTTCCAGTCATTCTGGTGGCACCAGCCTGGCCCAGAAGGCCCTGGTTCCCGGAGATTGTGAGACTGACAATAGATGGTCCATTGGCGCTTCCACGTCTCCCCGATCTACTGTATCAAGGTCCTTCAATTGATCATTCAGACCTACGGTCTGAAACGGAACGCTCCTCCCTTTAGGGTGAGCGCTCATTCTACCAGGGGTGTAGGAACCTCCTGGGCTTTTCGCCATCAGGTATCTGTGGCTCAGATTTGTAAGACTGCTTCCTGGTCTTCAGTGCATACGTTCACAAAATTTTATTAAGTGGATGTTCGAGCAGCCGAGGATTCAGCTTTCGGCGGGCTGCCGTATAAGTTCTTATAGCTATTGTTTGACAGGGTGTCTCCCTCCCCTCAAGGCTATTTGCTCTGGGACGTCTCAGAAGGTAATGAATTTTAGCCTGACTCTGTGTCCCATGATGTATGAAAAAGAAAATAGGATTTTTTGTCATACTTGCCTGTAAAATCCTTTTCTTTGAGTACATCATGGGACACAGAGATCCCTCCCCCCTTTTTTTGAGGGTTCAGTGCTTGCTACAAAACTAAAGTGCTTCCTGTGTGGGAGGGGTTATATAGGGGATAACTTCCTGTCTAAAGACCTTTGGTCTACCAGTGTCTATTTACCTGGAGATGGAGTATAACCCAGCAGGTAATGAATATTAGCCTGACTCTGTGTCCCATGGTGTACTCAAAGAAAAGGATTTTACAGGTAAGTATGACGAAAAAAAATCCTATTTTAGTAAATGTTAAACTGAACTGTGCCATGTATTTGTCATGTTTGTAGCCCACATATTTTATAACAGAAATTTGTGTTTTTCAAATTGTTGATCACTTGAACTTGCTACATTGCTGACTGCCATGGTCTCTAATACATAGAGTAACTGACCTGGAAGAAGCATGCAGCTAATTAACCACTTGAGCTCCAGAAAGGTTTTACCCCTTCATGACCAGGGCATTTTGTGCTATTTAGCACTGCGCTACTTTAACTGGCAATTGCTCCATCATGCGATACTGTACACAAATGAAATTTTAACCATTTGTTTCACACAAATAGGTTTCTTATGGTGGTATTTGATTCCCACTGGTTTTTTTTTTGAGATTATATATATATATATATATATATATACATATACATATATATACATACACACACACACACACACACACAAAGGCCAAACAATATTTTTGCTTTCTGTCAAATCAAATTTCGTCATAAATTCAGACCAGAATTGTATTTTGCTATGTCTTTTGTAAAAGAAATCTCAATAAGTGTATATTAATTGGTTTGTAATTAAGCTGGGTTCACACTAGTGTGAATTGGATCCGGGTTTCACCACATCCGATTCGCATGACAGGATATTGACAGACTCTCTATAGAGCCGGTTCACATATCCCTGCGGCGGCTGCAAAGCGAATTGCATAGAGATCTTTTTTGCGTCTTTGGCTCTGTTTCAGGGCCGAATTCGTGCAAAAATTTGGCCCCGATCGTCCCTGAAATGGATCCCCGCTGCGGATCCCCCCCATGATCCCTGATGCGAGCCGCATTTGGCTTAGATGTGAACCCAGCCTAAAAGTTATAGCGTCTACAAACTGTGGGATATATATTTGAAAATTGATCAATTCTTGATGTACTGACAACCTATCTCTTGAGGCAACAAAATGACCCCTTTTTGGAAAGTAGACAGTCTAAGGCATTTAGTTAGTGGCATTGACAGTTTTTTAAAGTTGTAATTTTTTTTGTCACAATTTATTTTGAAAATAAAGAAATTTGCATATTTTTTTTTTTTTTTCACCTACTATCACCAGTGCACTAATCTGGCGCTAATCAGGGACAGTCAACAATTAAGAAAGTCAATCATAACCGCTTTGTTGACATTGTGGTCATGTGATTGCTATGCAACCACATGATCACAGGGCCCGAGTACCGGGATCTGCAATCAATCCACGGGACAAAGTGGTTATGAGGAAGGGGGTATACATACAGTACCTAATTTGAAAAGATTCATTCTAAGTATATGTAAAACCTAACCTCAATCTTTTATTCTCATTTTGTCTATTAAATATACTGTTAAAAGGGTTTGTTATCTTTGCAAGAATTTATCGTTTTTAACCACTTAACAACCGCTCACTGTATATATACGTCGGCAGAATGGCACCGGCAGGCACAATCACGTACAGTGTACGTGATTGCCTTTGTATAGTTGGGGGGTCCAATCGGACCCCTCTCCTATACAGTGAGCGGTGGCTAAGTGTCCGGGAGCGTTCCGGGATGAGGGGGCAGCCATTTGTTTCCGGCCACCCCCTCGCGATCGCTCCCGGCGAATGGAAATGCCCCCTCTGTCTGTGTCAGGCAGAGGAAGCAGGAGGAAGTGATGTCATCTCTGGTGCGGCGCTCACATATACCGAGCGCCGTACAAGAGAAGACATCAGGTCAGTGCACACAACACTACACTGACACCAGGACACATAGGGACATAAATCCCCCCCCCCCCCAGATCACCCCCCTAGCCCCCAGTCACAGTGTCACTGATTGCAGTGACCATTTATTTACTGATCACTGCAATCAGTGACATTTGTGACTGTAAAAGTGTCAGTACATTCAGTTTTAGGTCCAGTGTAGCCCCCTAACCCCCCCTAATAAAGGTTTAACCCCCTGATCACCCCCCAGGTAACCCTTTCACCCCCTATCACCACTGTCGCTAAGCGATCGTTTTTCTAAACGCTGTCTTAGTGTCGGTGATGCAGATCGGTAGCCAGTAATTTTTTTTAGGTTCGCCGCAGGTTTTTATAGCGTCAGGTACCCCCATATATTATCTAATAAAGGTTTTAACCCCCTGATTGCCCCTAGTTAACCCTTTCACCAGTGATCACCATATAAGTGTTACGGGTGACGCTGGTTAGTTAGTTTGCTTTTTATAGTGTCAGGGCACCCGCCGTATATAACCCAATAAAGGTTTAACCCCCTGATCGCCCGGCGGGTGATATCAATTAGGTTTTAGCGTCAGAGAGGGTCTGCGTCACACCCCAGGCAGCGTCAGGTTAGTGCCAGTAACGCTAACACCCACGCGTGAAGCATACAACCCCCTTAGTGGTATAGTATCTGAACAGATCAATATCTGATCTGATCAGATCTATACTAGCGTCCCCAGCAGTTTAGGGTTCCCAAAAACGCAGTGTTAGCGGGATCAGCCCAGATACCTGCTGGCACCTGCGTTTTGCCCCTTCGTCCAGCCCAGGCCCCCCAAGTGCAGTATCGATCGATCACTGTCACTTACAAAACAAAAACACACAACTGCAGCGTTCGCAGAGACAGGCCTGATCCCTGCGACTCCAGTGCTGTAGGAGGTGATTTCACCACCACAGTTAAATAAAAAAAGCATATATGCCGAAGCATTGGGGCAGCAGGAGCGGAGGAGCGATTTTGCTCCTAATGCCGCGTACATACGGTCGAAATTCCGACGGAGGCTTGCCCGTGGAAAAGTCCGACCATGTGTGTGCGGAATAACTTTTTTGCGGGAGGATGCCCCGATGCTTCGGCATATATATAAATGGTGCGTGTATGCCCATCATTGGAAGTGGGTGGATGAAGGGCGGTATTCTAATGGTGGGCATACCCACCGATCAATCTCTTTTTTCGTTCAGCCAACTGGCTGCATGAAAAAAAAAAGATTACAATACATGTCCAACAAGGACCAGCAACGTACTGGTATGTTGCTGGACTTTGAATGTTTATACCAGAATGATGCCTGCGGGTTTAGGTATCATCTTGGTATCATTCTTTTCAGCCTGCGGCCGGCTTTCATGTAAAAGCAATCCTAGTGGCTAATTAGCCTCTGGACTGCTTTTACAAGCAGTGGGAGGGAATGCCCCCCCCCCCGGATATAAAAAGCGCCATTGGGAAAGCATTTTATCACACCGATCTTGGTGTGGTCAGATGCTTTGAGGGCAGAGGAAAAATCTAGGGTCTAGAAGACCCCAGTTTTTTCAAAAAAAAGAGTACCTGTCACTACCTATTGCTATCATAGGGGATATTTACATTCCCTGAGATAACAATAAAAATTATAAAAAAAAAAATACTTGGAAGGAACAATTTAAAAATAAAATAAAAAAGCAAAAATAATAATTAAAAAAAAAAAAAAAAAAAGCACCCCTGTCCTGCCCTGCTCTTGCCCAATGGCGAACGCAAGCGGCGGTCTGGCGTCATATGTAAACAGCAATTGCACCATGCATGTGAGGTATCACCGCGAAGGTCAGATCGAGGGCAGTCATTTTAGCAGTAGACCTCCTCTGTAAATCTACTGGGGTAACCTGTAAAGGCTTTTAAAAATGTATGTAGTTTGTCGCCAATGCGCGTTTGTGCGAAATTTTAAAGCATGTCGTGTTTGGTATCTATGTACTCGGCCTAAGATCATCTTTTTTATTTCATCAAACATTTGGGCAATATAATGTGTTTTAGTGCATTAAAATTAAAAAAAAGTGTATTTTTTAACCCAAAAAATGCGTTTGAAAAATCGCTGTGCAAATACTGTGTAGAAAAAAAAAATGCAACACCCACCATTTTAATCTGTAGGGCCTTTGCTTTAAAAATATATATAATGTTTGGGGGTTCAACATAATTTTCTTGCAAAAAAAAAAAATGTTTTCATGTAAACAAAAAGTGTCAAAAAGGGCTTTGTCTTCAAGTGGTTAGAAGAGTGGATGTAAGCTTCCTAATGTTGTGTATAAAATGCCAGAACAGTTCAAAACCCCCCCAAATGACCCCATTTTGGAAAGTAGACACCCCAAGCTATATACTGAGAGGCATGTCGAGTCCATGGAATATTTTATATGTTGACACAAGTTGCGGAAAAAATACAATTTTTTTTTTTTTTTGCACAAAGTTGTCACTAAATTATATATTGCTCAAACATGCCATGGGCATATGTGGAATTACACCCCAAAATACATTCTGTTGCTTCTCCTGAGTACGGGGATACCACATGTGTGAGACTTTTTGGGAGCCTAGCCATGTACGGGACCCCAAAAACCAAGCACCGGCTTCAGGCTTTCTAAGGGTGTAAATTTTTGATTTCACTTCTCACTGCCTATCACAGTTTCGGAGGCCATGGAATGCTCAGATGGCACAAAACCCCCCCAAATGACCCCATTTTGGAAAGTAGACACCCCAAGCTATTTGCTGAGAGGTATTGTGAGTATTTTGCAGATCTCGCTTTTTGGCACAAAGTTTTGAAAATTGAAAAAAAAAAAAAAAAAATTATATATATATTTTCTTTCTTCATTTTCAAAAACAAATGAGAGCTGTAAAATACTCGCCATGCCTCTCAGCAAATAGCTTGGGGTGTCTATATTCCAAAATGGGGTCATTTGGGGGGGTTTTGTGCTATTTTGGCATTTTATGGCCTTCGAAACTGTGATAGGTAGTGAGGAGTGAAATCAAAAATTTGCGCCCTTAGAAATCCTGATGGCGGTGCTTGGTTTCCGGGGTCCCGTACGTGGCTAGGCTCCCAAAAAGTCCCACACATGTGGTATCCCCGTACTCAGGAGAAGCAGCAAAATGTATTTTGGGGTGCAATTCCACATATAACCATGGCATGTGTGAGCAATATATCATTTAGTGACAACTTTTTGTAATTTTTTTTTTTTTTTAGTCATTATTCAATCACTTAAGACAAAAAAAAAAAAAAAAAAATTCAATGGGCTCAACATGCCTCTCAGCAATTTCCTTGTGGTGTCTACTTTCCAAAATGGGGTCATTTGGGGGGGTTTTGTACTGCCCTGTCATTTTAGCACCTCAAGAAATGAGATAGGCAGTCATAAATTTAAAGCTGTGTAAATTTCAGAAAATGTACCCTAGTTTGTAAACTCTATAACTTTTGCGCAAACCAATAAATATACGCTTCTTGACATTTTTTTTTACTAAAAACATGTGGCTGAATACATTTTGGCCTAAATGTATGACTAAAATTGAGTTTATTTGATTTTTCTTATAACAAAAAGTAGAAAATATCATTTTTTTTCAAAATTTTCGGTCTTTTCCCGTTTATATCGCAAAAAATAAAAATCGCAGAGGCAATCAAATACCATTAAAAGAAAGCTCTATTTGTGGGAAGAAAAGGACGCAAATTTAGTTTGGGTACAACATTGCATGTCCGCACAATTTACAGTTAAAGCAGCGCAGTGCAAAATTCTGAATTCACCTCTGGTCCTTTAGCTACGAAATGGTCCGGGGCTTAAGTGGTTACGAGAGCAAAACACATACAGTGCCTTGCAAAAGTTTTTACCCCCTTGGCATTTTTCGTGTTTTGTTGCCTCACAACCTGAAATTAACATGGATTATTTGCATCATTTAATTTACAGAACATGCCCACAACTTTTCAGATGTTTTTTTTTATTTTTTTTATTGTGAAGCAAACAACAACTAGGACAAAATAACAGAAAAAGTCAAATACTTGTAGAGCCACCTTTTCCAGTTATCACAGCTCCAAGTCACTTTGGATAAGTCTCTATGAGCTTGCCACATCTTACTACTGGGATTTTTGCCCATTCCTCCTTGCAAAACTGCTCCAGCTCCTTTAAGTTGGATGGTTTGCGCTTGTGAACAGCAATATTTAAGTCTGACCACAGATTTTTTATTGGATTGAGGTCTGAACTTTGACTAGGCCATTCCAACACATTTGCATGTTTCCCCTTAAACCACTCAAGTGTTGCTTTAGAAGTGTGTTTGGGGTCATTGTCCTGCTGGAAGGTGAACCTCCATCCTAGCCTCAAATCACACAGTGTGGTACAGGTTTTGCTCAAGAATATCCCTGTATTTGGCACCATCCATCTTTCCCTCAACTCTGACCAGTTTCCCAGTCCCGACTGCTGAAAAACATCCCCACAGCATGATGCTGCCACCACCATGTTTGACTGTGGGGATGGCAGGGTTTTCGTTTATTTTCTCCAGTTTCATTGAGAATTGCTGTGATCCATCGGCCTCCTGGACCAGTATCAAGCTTCCTTGATGACTTCTCTGCCTGGCTACCCTGCTTTCTCTCTTCTGAAATTCCAACAATCATTCTTGGTGACTTCAACATCCCTGTTAATCGTAACACTCCCGCTACTTCTAAACTGCTAAGCCTAACCTCTTTTGACCTAAAACAATGGACACATCCTTCTACTCACTCTGTTGGCAACTGCCTTGACCTCATATTCTCCTACCTCTCCACACAACCTCTCCAATATTCCTTTTCCTCTTTCTGATCACCACCTTATTAGTTTCACTCTCCCTGTCTGCCTCCTCCTTGCCATCCAACTACAAAACTATTACCCGTAGAAACCTTCGCCATCTTAACCCTTCTCTTTTTTTTCTGCTACAGATTGTCTCTACAACAAAATCTCATCCTTGTACTGCCCCAACTTGGTCACTTCTGTCTACAACAGTTCACTGTCATCCACCCTGAAATAAACACATGGAAGTAGGAGAGGGGATCCCCCCCCCCTTTATTCCCTTTTTTTTTTTAAAGTTTGTTTGCTTTTACTTAAGTTAGGGATTCAGGCCATGGTGGCCACTACACATAATTACGGGTAATTAATATTAACCATGAGGCACAATATACATATACTTTTTTTTTTTTTCCCCCACACTTAAAGTGGTTGTAAACCCACTTTTTAAACAAAGACCTACAGGTAAGCCTAGATTAAGGCTTACCTGTAGGTGCATGAAATATCTCCTTAACCTACACGGTTAAGGAGATATTTGTAGGTAAATGCGGCGACGCTGACGTCACCCCATTCACAAATTCGGCTAGGTCGCAACATTCGACGACGTAGCCGAATTTGACAGCTCACGCGCGCATGCGCGGAGTCACGTCTTCGCCGCTCCGGCCAATCACAGCGCCGGAGCGGCGCTGTGATTGGCTGCAGCGGCGATACCTGGAAGTAACATTCCGGCTATCGCCGCAGCGATGGATGCGGCTAGAGGAGGGACACGGATGACTTCGGGGGCCCCGATCGAAGGTAAGTGGTACATAATGAGCTAGTATGCTAGTCATACTAGCTCATTATAGCTTTGTCTTGCAGGTTAGAAAAAAAAAAAAAAAAACACAAAAGGGTTTACAACCACTTTAACCACTTAACGACCGCCCACCGCTGATTTACGTTGGCAGAATGGCACCGACAGGCAGAATCACGTAGATCTACGTGATCGCCTTTGTGCAGTTGGGGGGTCCATCCGGACCCCCCTTCACTGCAGTGAGCGGCCGTTAAGTGTTCGGGAGCGATCAGGCATGAGGGGGCGGCCGCTCGATTCCGCCCCCCCCTCGCGATCGCTCCCGGCCAATGAAAATGCTTCCTCCGCCATGTGATGTAAACACAGGCTGGAGGAAGTGATGTCATCTCCCTCGCCGCGGTCTTTTCGTTCCCGGCGCCGAGCAGAGAAGAAGCAGGTTAGTGCACCAACAGTCCACTGACACGTAGGTACACATAGGCACACAAATCACCCCCCAGTCACCCCCAGATCACCCCCCAGGTCACCCCAATCACAGTGTCACTGATTGCAGTGATCATTTATTTTACTGATCACTGCATTTAGTGTCATCTGTGATTGTAAAAAGTTGCAGGGCAGTTAGGATTAGGCCCCTTTAGGTCCAGGGTAGCCCCCTAACCCCCCCTAATAAAGGTTTAACCCCTTGATCACCCCCCAGGTAACCCTTTCACCCCCTAACTTCAGCGTCACTAAGCGATTGTTTTTCCGATCGCTGTATTCGTGTCGCTGGTGTTTTAGATAGGCAGTTATTTTTTTTTAGGTTCGCCACAGGTTTTTATTAGTGTCAGGTACCCCCATATATTATTTTAACCCCCTGATTGCCCCTAGAGTTAACCCTTTCACCAGTGATCGCCGTATAAGCGTCACTGGTTAGCCAGTAAGTTATTTAGTTATTTAGGTTACCCGTCAGGTTTTTATATAGTGTCAGGTACCCCCATATTTAACCTAATAAAGGTTTTAACCCCCTGATTGCCCCTAGTTAACCCTTTCACCAGTGATCACCATATAAAGGTTACGGGTGACGCTGGTTGATTAGTTTGCTTTTTATAGCATCAGGGCACCCGCCGTATATAACCCAATAAAGGTTTAACCCCCCTGATCGCCCGGCGGGTGAGATCAATTCGGTTTTAGCGCCAGAGAGGGTCTGCGTCGCCCCAGGCAGTGTTAGGTTAGTGACAGTAACGCTAACACCCATGCGCAAAGCATACACCCCCCTTAGTGGTATAGTATCTGATCAGATCTATACTAGCATCCCCAGCGGTTTAGGGTTCCCAAAAACAGTGTTAGCGGGATCAGCCCAGATACCTGCTAGCGCCTGCGTTTAGCCCATCCGCCCAGCCCAGCCCAGCCCACCCAAGTGCAGTATCGATCGATCACTGTCACTTACCAAACACAACACACATAACTGCAGCGTTCGCAGTGCTTGGTTTTTGGGGCCCTGTACGCGGCTAGGCTCCCAAAAAGTCCCACACATGTGGTATCCCCGTACTCAGGAAAAGCAGCAGAATGTATTTTGGGGTGCAATTCCACATATAACCATGGCATTTGTGAGCAATATATCATTTAGTGACAACTTTTTGTACATTTTTTTTTTCTTTTTGTCATTATTCAATCATTTGGGACAAAAAAAAAAAATATTCAATGGGGTCAACATGCCTCTCAGCAAATAGCTTGGGGTGTCTACTTTCCAAAATGGGGTCATTTGGGGGGGTTTTGTGCTATTTTGGCATTTTATGGCCTTCGAAACTGTGATAGGTAGTGAGGAGTGAAATCAAAAATTTGCGCCCTTAGAAATCCTGAAGGCGGTGCTTGGTTTCCGGGGTCCCGTACGTGGCTAGGCTCCCAAAAAGTCCCACACATGTGGTATCCCCGTACTCAGGAGAAGCAGAAGAATGTATTTTGGGGTGCAATTCCACATATAACCATGGCATGTGTGAGCAATATATCATTTAGTGACAACTTTTTGTAATTTTTTTTTTTTTTTTTGTCATTATTCAATCACTTGGGACAAAAAAAAAAAATATTCAATGGGCTCAACATGCCTCTCAGCAATTTCCTTGGGGTGTCTACTTTCCAAAATGGGGTCATTTGGGGGGGTTTTGTACTGCCCTGCCATTTTAGCACCTCAAGAAATGAGATAGGCAGTCATAAATTTAAAGCTGTGTAAATTTCAGAAAATGTACCCTAGTTTGTAAACGCTATAACTTTTGCGCAAACCAATAAATATACGCTTATTGACATTTTTTTTTACTAAAGACATGTGGCTGAATACATTTTGGCCTAAATGTATGACTAAAATTGAGTTTATTCGATTTTTCTTATAACAAAAAGTAGAAAATATCATTTTTTTTTGAAAATTTTCGGTCTTTTTCTGTTTATATCGCAAAAAATAAAAATCGCAGAGGCAATCAAATACCATTAAAAGAAAGCTCTATTTGTGGGAAGAAAAGGACGCAAATTTCATTTGGGTACAACATTGCATGTCCGCACAATTTACAGTTAAAGCAGCGCAGTGCCGAATCCCAAAAACAGGCCTAGTCCTAATGGCCCGAAATGGTCCGGGGCTTAAGTGGTTAAAGAGAATAGTCACTATGGCCATCAGTGGACTCTTTGGAAGTAGGAAGGGGTTTTGTTTAAGTGACACAGAAGGGCACAGTAGGAGAACACACGACTCAAGTAGAAGGAATGGAGTGGGTAGGGACAGAGCAGACTAAAGCCTTGTACACACGATCGGTTTCACCGATGGACTGTTTTCATCGGACGAACCGATTGGGCTCCATCGGTGTAAAAACATAGAACATGTTTTAAATTTTTCCGATGGGAAAAAAACGATAGCAAAATCCGATTGTCTTTGTGGAACTCCATTGGATAAAAAACCCACGCATGCTCAGACTGAATTATGAGACGGGAGCGCTCGTTCTGGTAAAACTAGCGTTCATAGTGGAGATAGCACATTCCTCATGCTGTAACGGACTGAAAAGCGCAAATCGGCTCTCACCAAACTTTTACTAACAGGCGGTAACACAAAATCAGCAAAAGCAGCCCAAAGGGTGGCGCCATTGGATTTGAACTTCCCCTTTATAGTGCAGTCGTACGTCACGGCGTTTGGGACGATTGGTTTTTTGACTTATGGTGTGTAGGCAAGACTGATGGAAGTCAGCTTCATCGGATTTCCGATGGAAAAATCCATTGGATTAGAATCCATAGGAAATCCGATCGTGTGTACAGGGCTTTACTCCACCGCAGCCAGGGATGGCGTGAAGGGGGGGGCGGAGGTGAGGAATTACTTTATTTTCCATGTCCTTTTTTTTTTTTTTCTCTTCTCTTTTATTCTTTTTTTCTTTCCTTCTCTTGGGGGGGGGGGGGGGGGTAGTATAATTGATAAACTTTTGATAAGACAATTTTGTACCTAGTTCTTTTCTGTAATGTTCATTTGTGTCTTATGTAAATGATGGAATATAAGAATTTACAATACCGAATGGAAATGTTGAAGTTTATAATAAAATAAAAAAATTTGATTATTAAAAAAAAAAAAAAAAACACCCTGGATACCTTTGCCCCCCTCACTACACACAGAATCAGGCCCCGACAGCTACAACCCTGGCAGACAGACAATACCAGAAGCCTCAAAAAACGTAGCCGCACTCTTGAGCCTCTGTGTCGTAAGACTTAAGCCCCATACACACGGTCGGACTTCCATCTGACTTTTCCGTGGTTTTTTGTCCGAACGGAGTTGGTCGGGAACACCCATAGCATACACACGCTCGGACTTTTCTGCAAACTTTCCCAAAACTTTTTGCAACATCACGTGGTTTTTCTGCTCTTTATCGCCACCCTTTGGTCAACTTCTGCTATTGTTGGTTGAATTTAACATTAGTCCGATGGTTTTCTGTACACACGGTCGGACTTTGCTCCATCGGACTTTTGTTGGGCAAAAGTTTGTCCGTTTGCAGACCCAACTTTTGTCCGATGAAAACAAGAAAAAAGCAAAAAAAAGTTTGTCCGATGGAGCGTACACACGGTCGGATTGTTGGTCCAACTTGCTCAAAATTAAGTTTGTTGGCCAAAAGTCCGACCGTGTGTCCGGGGCTTAAGTCACAGTAAGATTTCAGCCAATATAAATCTGCCCTCCAAAAATACCATTCCTGCCTCCACACTGCCAAACAGACCTACTTTATCACTCTCATTAATACCCTCTCACGCAGTCCCCGTCAACTCTTTTCTACCTTTACCACTCTACTTCGTCCCCCATTACCTCCACCCACTAACTTACTCACTGCCCAGGAGATTGTCTTAATCTTATTTTTGAAGTGATTAGCAATTTGTCTCAAGATCTCCGCTCTACAGATGTCTCCCTCACTCTTCACTCCTTGTCATCCTGCACTATCAATACTTCCCTCTTTTAACCCAGCTACTATAGCGGAAGTCACTAAACTTTTTTCTAACGCCCATCTAACCTCCTGCCCCCTGGACCCTGTTCCTTCTCAAATATTATGATCACCATCTGACTCTATCCTACACTCTAACTCATATCTTCCACATCTCACTCTCTACTGGCATCTTCCCCAACCCTCTAAAACATGCGCTAGTCACTCCCATACCTAAAAAGGCCTCACTAGACCCCACCAATCTTAACAACCTAAGACCCATCTCTTTACTTCCTTTTGCCTCCAAACTCCTTGAACGTTTAGTCTACAACCGACTGAGCAACCACCTCCTTGAGAATAACCTTCTTGATCCCCTTCAGTCTGGATTTCGCCCACAGCACTCCACAGAAACTGCCCTCCTAAAACTCACAAACTAGCTAACAGCGAAAACCAACGGTCATTCCATACTCTTGGACCTTTCTGCTGCCTTTGATACAGTTGACCACACCCTCCTCCTCAAAAAACTAAATTTGCTTGGTCTCCATGGCTGCACTCTCCATTGGTTCGAATCTTACCTATCTCACCGCACCTTCAGTGTCACTTACAACTCCACTTCCTCCTCTCCAACTCCTCTTACCGTTGGGGTCCCTCAAGGTTCTGTCCTTGGACCTCTGCTATTCTCAATCTACACATCCTCCCTGGGTCAGCGGATAGCCTCCACTACCATTTATATGCTGACGACACCCAAATCTATCTCTCTGCCCCTCAGCTCACCCAATCAAACTCCTCACACATCACATATGTACTAACAGACATGTCAGCCTGGATGTCAAACCACTTCCTCAAACTGAATCTATCTAAAAACTGAGCTCTTAATATTTCCTCCCCCACATGCCCCTTCCCCTGACTTCTCTATCAAGATCAATAGCACATCTATCAGTCTGTCCCCACATGCCAGGGTGCTAGGGGTAACCTTAGACTCTGAACTGTCCTTTCAGACCCACATCCAATCCCTGTCCAAATCATGCCGCCTTGGCCTCCGCAACATTTCCAGAATACGCCCCTTTTTAACTAATGACACCACCAAGCTTCTTATTCACTCCCTGGTCATCTCTCGCCTCAACTACTGCAACTCCCTCCTCATTGGATTACCTTTACATAGACTATCCCCCCTTCAGTCCATCATGAATGCCGCTGCAAGACTCATACACCTTTCCAACCATTCAGTGTCCTCCACCCCTCTCTGCCAATCCCTCCACTGGCTCCCACTCACCCAACAAATAAAATTCAAAAGTACTAACAATAATTTACAAAGCCACCCACAACTCGGCCCCCAGCTACATCACCAACCTAGTCCCAAATAGTGATGAGCCGAACACCCCCGGGTTCGGTTCGCACCAGAACCCGCGAACGGACCGAAAGTTCGCACGAACATTAGAACCCTATTAAATACAATGGATGCGAACGTTCGGATTCTAAAGTGCTAATTATAACGACTATTATCCATGTTATTGTCCGAAACAGAGTTTGGGAACCCGGGTTCTGCACCAGGGGACATGTATCAATGCAAAAAGAAGTTTTAAAAACGGACGTTTTCCGGGAGCAGTCATTTTAATGATGCATAAAGTGAAAAAAAAAGTCAAATATTCCTTTAAATATTGTACCTGGGGGGTGTCTAAAGTATGCCTGTGAAGTGCCACGTGTTTCCCGTGTTTAGAACTGTCCCTGCACAAAATAACATTTCTAAAGGAAAAAAAGCCATTTAAAACTGCTTGCGGCTTTAATGCAATGTCTGGTCCCGGTAATATGGATGAAAATCTTTAGGAAAAATGGCATAGCTACCCCATGACCCCCCCCCCCTACCCCAGCCCATTACTCTGGCCAGTGATCCATCCTCAAGACCCAGTAAGCCAGAGGATTTTCGGTGGGGAAGGTGTCCAAGTCTGACCTTGCCCCTAGGTATTCCTGGACCATGTATATCAGACGCTGGCGATGGTTGCTGGAACCGATCATACTTTGGGGCTGCGGACTAAAGAATTGTCTGAACGCATCGGTCAGTCGTCCTCCTCCTCCCTCCTCCTCCCTCCTCCCTCCTCCCTCCTCCTCCCCTCCCTCCTCCTCCCCTCCCTCCTCCCTCCTCCTCCCTCCCTCATCCTCCCCTCCCTCCTCATCACTGGAGCCAATCTGGCAGTATGCTGCAGCTGCTGGAGCATGACTGCCAGATTGGTGTCCTTCTTGAGCATGCCCTCTCTCTGCTCTCATGCTGCTGCCTTCCTCTAGCTGGGTATCATCATCAGATCCTTCCAAACGCTGGGCATCCTCCTGGAGCATGTACCCAACACTGTGCTCAAACAGTTCGGGGGACTCCTCAGGAGGAGGACATGGTGGGTCTAGGGAAGGATTGACTAATGAAGATAATGATACCAGAGAAGAGGACGCTTTGGCAGCTGCTTTGCCAGTACCCTGAGCCTGGGTGAGAGAGGATGAGGAGGATGAGGTGGGCTTGGTCATCCACTCTACCAAGTCTTCGGCATGATGTGGCTCAACATGTCCAGCTGCCGAAAACAAGGACAAGCGTGTCCCATGGCCATGTGCTGATGACAATGCACCGCGTCCACGACCAGCACTGTTGCCCCCAGACACAGAGCCTGCTTGCCCTCTTTTTTTGCCTCCTGACTGTCTGCCTCTCCTTGTTTGCCTTCCAGACATTTTAATGGATGGCCTGCAGGGAGATGGGAAAAAGAGCAATAAGGGCTACCTTCAGGTGTATACTGTGCAGGAGGCTTAGCAACAATGACACTGACACTGTCCCCTGCCTATCCTTCTCTGTCCCTAAACACAAGGATTGAAAATATGGTTCAGCAAAATTGGTTTAGAACAGAATAGCACACTGACACTTTCCCTCACTGTCCTACTCTGTCCCTCCCTACAAACAAGATTTAGCACACTGATAATTTCCCTCACTGTACCTCTCTGTCCCTACAAACAAGGATTAGCACAGAATAGCACACTGACACTTTCCCTCACTGTACCTCTCTGTCCCTACAAACAAGGATTAGCACAGAATAGCACACTGACACTTTCCCTCACTGTACCTCTCTGTCCCTACAAACAAGGATTAGCACAGAATAGCACACTGACACTTTCCCTCGCTGTACCTCTCTGTCCCTACAAACAAGGATTAGCACAGAATAGCACACTGACACTTTCCCTCGCTGTACCTCTCTGTCCCTACAAACAAGGATTAGCACAGAATAGCACACTGACACTTTCCCTCGCTGTACCTCTCTGTCCCTACAAACAAGGATTAGCACAGAATAGCACACTGACACTTTCCCTCACTTTCCCTCACTGTACCTCTCTGTCCCTACAAACAAGGTTTAGCACAGAATAACACACTGTCACTGACACTCTCCCTACCTATCCTTATTTGTCCCTAAACACAAGAAATCCAGGATTAGTAAAGGGAAAAAAATGACACTGTCCCTGCCTATGCTTCTTTCCCTGCTCCGGAACACACTACACAAGGCCGCCGCGCTGGCGGCCTTTTATAGTGTGGGGCGTGTACTAAACCCCCTCAGCAATAATTGGCCACAGGCATCCTGCCTGTGGCCAATCATTGCTCTCCTCGCTGCCGGCGCTGTGATTGGCCAAGCATGCGGGGTCACAGTGCATGCTTGGCCAATCACAGCGCCTGGATGACACTGCGATGGCGTTGTGCATTGTGGGCCGTTTGCGTCACTCGAATTTGGCGCGAACGGGCCAAATCGTTCGATCTTCGTCGAACGATCGAACAGCCGATGTTCGAGTCTAACGTATGTTCGACTCGAACACGAAGCTCATCCCTAGTCCCAAAATACCAACCAAGCAGCTCTCTTCGGTCCTCCCAAGACCTCCTGCTCTCTAGCTCCCTTGTCACCTCCTCCCGTGCTCACCTCCAGGATTTCTCCAGATCGTCTCCCATCATTTGGAACTACCAAACCCCAATCTGTCCGACTGTCCCCTAATCTATCCATATTTAGACGATCCCTGAAAACTCTACTCTTTAAAGAAGCCTATCCTGCTTCTAACTAACACTTTTACTTCCTTCATCAGCTCATCCCCCACAGCTATTACCTTTTGTATCAATTGGCCCTCCCTTTTTAGATTGTAAGCTCTAATGAGCAGGGCCCTCTGATTCCTCTTGTACCAAATTGTAACGTAACTGTAATGTCTGACTTTATTTTGTTAAGCGCTGCGCAAACTGTTGGCGCTATATAACACCTGTATAATAATAATAATAATAGTAATACTAGCCAGGCCTTAAAAGTTATTCGCCACAAGTTGCCCCACCCAACCCCGCCCCTTGTAAATTATCAGATTTTATTCAGATCATACATGGTATGCAGGGTCATCTAATGTTAATTGGACCCTGGGCAAACATTTCCGTGCCCCCTGTAGATACACTACAGGAGAGGGTCAGAAAAACTGCAGACATACTACAGGAGATGGTCAGAGATTGCAGACATGGTAAGGAGAGTGTCAGAGAGACTGCAGACATGGTAAGGAGAGTGTCAGAAAGACTGCAGACATGGTAAGGAGAGTGTCAGAAAGACTGCAGACATGGTAAGGAGAGTGTCAGAAAGACTGCAGACATGGTAAGGAGAGTGTCAGAAAGACTGCAGACATGGTAAGGAGAGTGTCAGAAAGACTGCAGACATGGTAAGGAGAGTGTCAGAAAGACTGCAGACATGGTAAGGAGAGTGTCAGAAAGACTGCAGACATGGTAAGGAGAGTGTCAGAAAGACTGCAGACATGGTAAGCAGAGGGTTGGAGAGACTGCAGACATGGTAAAGAGAGGGTCGGAGAGACTGCAGACATGGTAAGGAGAGAGTCAGAGACTGCAGATATGATACAGGTACTGTGTGGATGGTGTGGTGATGAATGGCTCCCCTCTCCCTCCACATCTCTGTAGAGGGGGAGATGTTGCAGCTCATTGTACACAGCTCTAGGACCTGGGAGAGCATGTCCTCCCTCTACACTTGTTCAGTGTGATCCCTGATCTTTCCCCCCTGCTCTGAGTGCCGACTCCTCTGCTCACTTTCTCCCCAAGACCCTCACTCAAATCATCAGCGGTGTCCAGATCCAGACAGCATACAGGTCCTCTCATACTCCCGGCCAGTCAGCTCAGCAGTGTCCCAGTGCAGACAGAAAGTGCTCTCCTGTTCCCTTTCATTGTCAGCCAGTCGGAAGCTGGGAAGGAGGAAGTTACATCTTCCTCCTCTGAATGCCAGGTCCTCTAAGCACCTGATTGGTTGTTGGGACGCTAGCAACCAATCGTTTTGACAGGTGGGACTTGGGAGACAACAACAGGAGAAAGCCAGTAGTTCCACTTGATTGGGAGCCTCTTCTCCTCCCCCAGAAGGATACTGGCTGCTGCTACTCGCAATCAGTTATTTTGTACTCGCCAAATGCGAGTACAAATTTTGAGGGCTGGGGATGGTGTTCTTTGTGTGATGTGTTGGGTTTGTGCCAGACAGAGTTCCTCCATACGTTTTGGGAGTCTCTCACATACCTTTTCGCAAACTCAAAACGTGCCATTTTGTTTTTTGCTGAAAGTAATGGCTTTCTTCTGGCCACTCTGCCATAAAGCCCAACTCTATGGAGCGTACGGCTTATTGTCGCCCTATATACAGATACTCCAGTCTCTGCTGTGGAACTCTGCAGCTCCTCCAGGGTTACCTTCGGTCTCTGTGCTGCCTCTGATTAATGCCCTTCTTGCCCGGTCCAGGAGTTTTGGTGTGGGGCTGTCTCTTGGCAGGTTTGCTGTTGTGCAATGTTCTTTCCATTTGGTTATAATAGATTTTATGGTGCTCCTGGGGATCATCAAAGATTTGGATATTTTTTTATAACCTAACCCTGACTTGTACTTCTCAACAACATTGTCCCTTACTTGTTTGGCAAGTTCCTTGGTCTTCATGGCAGTGTTTGGTTAGTGGTGCCTCTTGCTTAGGTGTTGCTGCCTCTGTGACACTTAGATTGCACACAGGTGGACATCATTTCATTAATTATGTGACTTCTGAAAGTAATTTGTTGCACCAGAGCTTTTTATGGGCTTCATAACAAAGGGGGGTGAATACATACGCACATGCCAATTATCATTACTCTTTCGTCCATGGACCGACACAGCCTCTCTATTGACAAAGTGGGTATTATCCGTTAATTAGGAGTGACTAGGCAGAAAACTTGTAAAAAGTGTTGCATCACACCTTCTACAGTACCGCCCAGGGGGCGGATCCTCTGAGTATATCACCTCAGTCTGCATCTCGCAGATCAGTTTTTTTCTGTCTAGCAAGGAGTAGGACATGGCTCCCTTCGGGCCCATTGGTCCGGGGGAAAAATATATATATATTTTTTTGCTACATTTTTTGTTTCCTGCGATCTTCGATGAACTGCCGACTGGGTGACAGGCTGGATCCTCGATCCTTGTAGTCTCCCCAGTTCGGCCATCGAGCATGTGCCGACCCTAGCTACGCGCTGGGTTTTCCACGACATGCCCGTTGCTCCATGGGTGGCCGGTGAGCCTACGCTCCAGGGCCTGCATCGGACCGCTCAGCTTCGGCTGACCTTACAGCCGAGTCGCAGCAGCCTATCTGGGGAGCGTCACGCTCCAGGGCATACATATGATCGTCCCTTTTGGGTCCAATCACAGCATGCCTGGCCAACAGTCACCTTCCGTGCACGGACGATGATCTGTTTGGAATGTCTTCCAGCATAATACATGCAGGATAGGTAAGTAAACTCCCCTGCCTCGGCTGGGTGATTTAGCTGGACATTCCTGGAGAGATCAAGTAAGTGGTTGTGGCCCCTTTCTTCCCTCTCTCCCTGCCTTTCCCTCCTCCCTGGGCTTCTAGCTAAAGGTTGCTGGGTGCTGGGGGTCACCTAAGGGGTTCCACTGGAGCGGGGCTGGCTGTAACTAACATTTAAAAGAAATGTAATTTCTGCTTACCTGTATGTGCTTCCTCTTCCATGCTGTCGGCAGCCATTTTGGGGTAGTCCATGCCGGGTTCGGCCTCTAGTGACTGCCCGGCGGCCATCTTCCTGTAGTCCACACCCACTGGCCCCTATGAACTGATCGGCGGCCATGTTTGTCCACCCTGTATGTATATATTGCCGTTCGGCGGCCATCTTTTTGTGGGCTACGGTTGCTTGGCCTCTATCTTCGGCTCGGCGGCCATTTTCTTAGAGCCCACATTATCTTCCATACAGACGTTTTGGCAGCCATTTTGCGAGAGTCTCCGGCCTCTAGGGTGCATTACACGGGCGTGAAAATTCACACCGGAAGCGCTGATGAAAGAAGCAGACGGACACAGCAGCAGTGGGACAGCATCACAGGCGCAGCAAACGGCAGCATAGCAGTACCGTTCCAGGGTGGTGAGTCCACTGGGTAACCCAGCATCTTTGCAGCGCAGGAGGGCGGCCTATTGATATCTTGCCTGGAGCCCTGTGGGTGTCAGCGTGTGGTCAGCATGGCATCTGAGCCAGATGTCTTCTCTCCTGAAACACCAGATTTAGCAGCTGGTGCCCCTGAGGTGTCTATGGACGCTATGTCGGCAATCCTAGAGGCGTTTGCTGCCAGGGTGGAAGCAGCACACGGGAAGACAGGGGGTAGTAAACGCCCCCGTCCCCTGCAATCTTCCGGGGATAATTCTGATGCAGAACCAGGTCCAGCTACGGCTCATGGCCCAGATTCGGATGCATCAGAGACTGCAGACCGTGACCGATCGGACAGTGAGGGTGACTCCAAGTCCAGGTCAGTACGCGAGACGGCTTTGGAATCTGACCTTATTACTGTAGTGCGGGATACGCTAAAGTTGGAAAATACTGCAGAAGCAGCAGAAACTCCAGTCCCCTTTGGGTTTTTTGTAAACCTGCCCGCACTGCTAAGGTGTTCCCTTGTGTGTCTTATTTTGACAAACGCTTATACAAGGAATGGGAGAACCCACTGAGGGTCTTTACAGCCCCAAAGAGGTTTCTGGTACGTTACCCCTTTAAGGAGAGTTTTCTGAAGAAATGGACCTCTCCCCCTATAGTGGACCCTCCGGTGTCCTGACTTAATAGAGCCACCACTATTCCAGTAGAAGGGGCTCCTGTTTTCAAGGACCCTGTGGATAAGAAGGCTGAAGCACTCGCTCGCTACCTATACTCAGTGGTAGGCTCGGCAGTACGCCCGGCATTGGCGGGGGCCCTAGTGTCTCAGACACGTACTGAATGGGCAAAATTGCTACTCCAGGGGTTAAAGGAGCAAGATGCTCCTCCTAATGAGATAACTTTGGCCGACCAGTTGGTCCAGGGCCTTAAGTTTGTCTGCGAGTCAGACATGGATACTATTCCCCTGCTGTCAAAAGCTTTGGTTTATGCAGTAGCAATACGCCGCCTGATCTGGCTAAAGGGCTGGTCTGCGGACCAGACTTCCAAGAAAGCCCTGTTGGATCTGCCTTTTAAGGGCGACAGACTTTTTGGGGCTTCTCTGGATGACATCATCAAGGATGCCACAGGAGGTAAAAGCACTTTGCTTCCCCAAACTAGCAAGGGTAAGGGGCCACGCCAAGGGCCCTCCTTTACTGAACGCCCCTAGCGCGACAGGGAAAAGACCCCAGGCCGACAAGGCGCCTGCCCAAGGACAAAAGCGTCCTTGGTCCCGCAGACCAAACAAGCCTGCGGACAAATCTGCGTCCGCATGAAGGTCCGCCCCCACCCGTCTTCGCAAATTCGCGACTCAGTGGACAGCTCTAGTCTCCGACAGGTGGGTTTGCGAAGTAATCTCCTCAGGCTACAAGATAGAATTTCTCTCTTGTCCACCGGACAGATTCATCACCTCCAATCTCCAGCTACTACTGACCCGCCGGGAGGCCCTGTATGGGGCGGTCCAGGGTCTACTGGAAAGCGGGGTAGTTATTCCAGTTCCAGAACAGGAACGGGGTCAGGGTTTTTACTCAAATCTGTTCATTGTGCCGAAGAAGGAGGGGGTTCGTCCAATCTTTGATCTCAGAGCCCTCAATTGCTTTGTGAAAGTACAAAGATTTCGGATGGACTCGGTTCGATCTGTAGTCACGGCTCTCCATCCGGGGGACTTTCTGGCCTCCTTGGACATTAAGGACGCATACCTGCATGTCCCCATATACTCCAGACACCAGAGGTTTCTGCGATTTGCTATCGGGAAGAACCACTACCAGTTTGTGGCCCTCCCGTTTGGCCTTGCCTCAGCACCCAGGACGTTCACCAAGGTGCTCGCTCCGATTCTGGCACTTCTAAGACCGTGGGGTATCGCTATCATGGGCTACTTGAACGACCTTCTACTGAAGGCCCCTTCAAGCTCAGAATTAGAGGTAAGCGTGTCTATTACCTGTCAGACTCTTCGAGACTGTGGTTGGATACTAAAAACACGCAAAAGTCAGTATTGGTGTCCACTCAACGCCTAGTGTACCTGGGGTTGATTCTGGATTCCTCAGAGGCAAAGGTATTCCTCCCTGTGGAGAAGTTGCAGACCCTCCGGGCTGCAGTACGGCAGCTGACTTCCAGGAATTGGTCGTCACTCCGTTTTTGCATGCGAGTGTTGGGCCTCATGGTAGCCTCCTTCGAGGCGGTCCCATATGCTCAATACCACGCTCGAGTGTTACAGAAGGAAGTTTTGTCCAGATGGAACAGATGCCCTTCATCTCTGGATTATCAAATCCGAGTGAGCCACCTAGTCAGGAGGTCCCTGGTATGGTGGCTGACGGCACCGGCTCTAATGGCCGGGAAGTAATTTCTTCCGGTTTACTGGATAGTGATCACGACGGACGCCAGCCTTACAGGTTGGGGGGGGGGGGGAGTCTGGGGTGTTCAGTCGGAAGGTCGCTGGACCCCAGAGGAAGCCCTCCTGCCGATCAATGTCTTGGAAATACGGGCGATCAGGCTGTGCCTCTTCAAATGGTCTCAGAGGCTGCAAGGGCGTCCAGTCAGGATCCAGTCAGACAACGCCACAGCAGTGGCATATGTCAATCATCAAGGAGGAACAAGAAGCTCAGCTGCAGCATCGGAGGTCGCTCGCATCCTGAAATGGGCAGAGAAGAGCGTACCGGCACTGTCGGCCGTGTACATTCCGGGTGTGGAAAACTGGCAGCCGGACTACCTGAGCCGCCAGATGCTAGACCAGGGAGAATGGTCCTTACACCCGGAGGTGTTCCAACTCCTCTGCCAAAGATGGGGCACACCAGACGTAGATCTTATGGCTTCCTGACTCAATCGGAAGGTATTGAGGTTTGTGGCCCGGTCAAGAGACCCATGGGCAGACGCAACATACGCGTTGGTGGAATCGTGAGGTCAGTATCGGCTAATCTATGCCTTCCCTCCCTTAAGGCTTCTTCCTCTTCTGCTCCGCAGAGTGGAGGCAGAGGGAATTCCAATGATCCTAATCGCTCCAGATTGGCCTCAGCGTCCTTGGTACGCCGATCTAGTACGTCTGGTAGCAGACGTCCCCTGGCGCCTACCACTACGGAAGGACCCACTATCGCAAGGTCCCATACGCCATCCTGCTTTACAGTCACTGGCTTTAACGGCATGGCTGTTGAGAACCAGGTACTGAGAGACCAGGGCCTGTCAGATTCAGTAATCTCTATGATGAGAAGTGCTCGAAAACCGTCCTCTAGGAAGGTTTATCACCACACTTGGAAGGCCTACATCTCCATGTGTGAGGAAATGAAATGGCATCCGCGTACTTATTTGGTTTTCAGAATCCTGCTGTTTTTACAGCATGGGGTGGACCAAAGGCTTGCCCTAAGTACGATTAAGGGACAGATATCTGCCCTGGCTGTCTTTTTTCAGCGGCCCCTGGCGGTTCACTCTCTTGTGAGTACTTTTGTGCAGGGGGGGTTCGACATGTGGCCCCTCCGGTCCGTCCCCCGCTGCCTCCGTGGGACTTGAACCTAGTCCTCTCGGTGCTTCAGAAGGCACCGTTTGAGACTATTAGAGATATTCCCCTGTTGACACCTTCTCAGAAGGTGGTCTTTTTGGTGGCTGTTACGTCAGTTAGACGAGTCTCTGAGCTGGCAGCCTTGTCCTGCAAGGCTCCCTATTTGGTTTTCCACAAGGATAAGGTGGTGCTGCGGCCGCAGCCTTCCTTTCTTCCGAAAGTCATTTCGGCTTTTCATCTCAACGAAGACATTGTACTTCCATCCTTGTGTCCTCACCCGTCGAATCCTAAGGAGTCGGCGTTGCATTCCTTGGACGTTGTCTGAGCTTTCAGAGTATACCTATCTGCTACTTCCCTGTTCCGGAAGTCAGACTCACTGTTTGTTTCGGTGGCTGGTCCCAAGAAGGGCCAAGCAGTCTCGTCGGCCACCATCTCTAGGTGGATCCGACAGATAGTAATCCAGGCTTACGCCTTAAAAGGGTCAAGCGCCCCCCTTTCCGATCACGGCGCATTCGACCAGGGCAATAGGTGCCTCCTGGGCTTTCCGACATCAAGTGTCTGTTTCCCAATTATGTAAAGCGGCGACTTGGTCGTCTGCTCACACTTTCACAAAATTCTACAAAGTTGATGTAGGTGCATCTTCGGATGCCTCTTTCGGCCGCAAGGTTTTGCAAGCGGCTGTTTAGAGTTGCAACTCCCCTGTTGGAGGAGTGCTGTTTTGTGTTTGGGGTGAAGTTTATTTTTTATGCTGTTACCACCCCTCGTTTTTTTCTCTGACACTGCTTTGGGACGTCTCACTTTGTCAATAGAGAGGCTGTGTCCGTCCATGGACGAAAGAGTAAATAGGATTTTTTTACTCACCGTAAAATCCTTTTCTCTGAGTCCATGGACCGACACAGCACCCACCCCTCCTTTTAAGTTTGTACTGCTTTTTGACGAACTGATCTGCGAGATGCAGACTGAGGTGCTATACCCAGAGGGTCCGCCCCCTGGGCGGTACTGTAGAAGGTATGATGCAACACTTTTTACAAGTTTTCTGCCTAGTCACTCCTAATTAACGGATAATACCCACTTTGTCAATAGAGAGGCTGTGTCGGTCCATGGACTCAGAGAAAAGGATTTTACGGTGAGTAAAAAATCCTATTTTTTTTATTTCTGAAAAATTGTTTTATGTATAGATTTTTCTAATTTTACTTCACCAACTTAGACTATTGTGTTCTGATCCATCACATATAATTCAGATTAAAAAAACATTGAACTAAAGGCTGTAATGTAACAAAATAGGTATAAAGCCAAGGGGGTGAATACTTTTGCAGCAACATACTCTTATTGGGATTTTTTCTTTTTTTTTACCAAAATTATGTAACAGAATACATATTGACCTAAACTGATGAAGAAATTCAATTTTTTAATTGGATGTATTTTATAGCAGAAATTAAATGTTTTTTTTTTTTCAAAATTGTCACTCTTTTCTTGTAAAAATAAAAACAGCAGAGGTACAGCGTCGCACAACCACGCAATTGTCAGTTAAATAACGCAGTGCCGTATCGCAAAAAATGGCCTGTCATTAGGGGCTAAAACCTTTTCGGGCTGAAGTGGTTAAACACCTTTGCAGGTATGTTTTGCTGTATGGCAGAATCAGATTGGTTAAAATGGGGCAGAGCAAACGGTTTTACCTTCTTTCATGTTACACTTTGCCCATAAATACTTATTTTCTCTTTTTATTTAGGATTGAGTATTTTTACCTCCCTTTGATACCCGGAAATGAACACTTTTTTTTTTTCACAAGAAAGGAAATGAACACTTTTACCTCTAGATGGCACTGCTTGCAAATTTGTTGCCACCTTGCCTGAGGACCTATTAAAGCAACAGTAAATCGAACCAATTTTTTATTTTATTTTAAACCCTGCAAGGTAAAGGCATAATGTGCTAGTATGCATTGCATACTCGTACATTTTGCAGACTTACCTTTAAAAGCAAGCCCTCCAGCGTCACGGTGTCATCGTTGACTGGCGCTTTCATCTTTACCTGGTCTTCCATCTGGGTCTGCGTCCTCAGGCCGTCTGACCACGCTACACTGACGTCACTCCCACGACACGGATCTCTGAAGGGACAGCAAGGGTATGCCATTTCTTCAGAGAGCATGCGCCGGTGACGCAGTGTGAATATCTCCTAAAGCAGGGATATGCAATTAGCGGACCCCCAGCTGTTGCGGAACTACAAGTCCCATGCGGCATAGCAAGACTGACAGCCACACGTATGACACCCAGAGGCATGATGGGACTTGTAGTTTTGCAACAGCTGGAGGTCCGCTAATTGCATATCCCTGTCCTAAAGCGTGCAAGTTTAGGAGATATTTACTGTACCTACAGGTAAGCCTTATAGGCTTACCGAGGGCTCAAAATGTAAAGTCCTGAGCTACTAGCCAGGCCTCAAGAGTTACTCACCACCAGTTGCCCAACTCCACCCCTGCCCTGCCCCTAAACACACCCTCAAATTAGCTCATGAAATTACACTTAATATTGATTTTTATAACCTTATTCTGCATAAAACATTTAACAACTTCAGCCTGTGCCCACCATGCAGCCTACCTATGCAGGGGAGGAGAGCAACAGTAGAGCCGCCCGGATGATCAGTGTGCAGGGAACACAGCGACTCAATGTGACATACAGCCCTGCCCTGGCCGGGGAACTTTGATTGACAGATCGCCCGTCCCGGGATGGAATGGGTGATCTGTCTATCAAAGTCCCGGGACCAGGAGGAGGGGCTGTATGTGACAGCGAGCAGCAGGGAACACAACAATGTGAAATGAAAGCTGTTATGGCTGTGTTCCCTGCACTCTGATCATCCGGGCGGCTCTCCTTTCTCTTCCCCTCTGCGATCACTGGGAGAAAGACTTCTATTCATCTCAGGCTGCCGGCGGTGCTTGCCCCCGCCCCTCCCCTGCCTCCCAGGCAGCCCTTCCTCGCCAGCCCTCAAATTCCACTCGCAAAATGCAAGCAGGCGAGCAGAATTTTTGAGGGCTGGGCTTACCTGTAGGTACAAGTGCCAAAAAAGGCTTTACTTCCACTTTAAGGCATACTTTCCCCTCTTTCACTAAAAATTACATCAGCATGTAGCGCTTCATGCTGATCTGAAATCTTCTTGCATTCATTGCTTAAACATTTTTTTTTGCGAGAGAAGTTTGGCCAAAGCTTTTTTCAGCCAAATTTTTCTTCTGGGTCACAAGTGCATTTACTCTTGCTCTACTCTGACCCAGAGTCAGCTTATAGTGAGCTAACGCCTGCTGGCAGTTGACATATTAGAGCCGATCTAGGCTCTGCAAGGATCCTGACTGTATTGTCAGGATCCACCTAGCTGCTTGATTGATAGCTGGCTCCAGCTCTGAGCTCAACTAAAGCCTCATACACACACGATCGGATTTTCTGAGGACAAAGCGTAGTACTTTTGTCTGAAGGGTGTTGGCCAGGAACTTGTATTGCATGCAAACGACAAAGGATTATCGTCCAAACACGTAACTACGTGTTTTTTTCAGCTCTTTAGCGCCACTGTTTGGGCAACTTCTGCTAATGTTGTGTTATGGTTAGCATTGCTTCTGAGCATGCGTGTTTGTACTTTGGAGTTTTGTCAGACGGACTTGTGTACACACGATCGGATAATCCATCAACACACATTTGTTGCCAGACAATTTTAAAGCATGCTATCCCACATTTGTTGGCGGAAAATCCGACAACAATTGTCCGATGGAGCATACAAACGGTTGGATTTTCCAACAACAGCCTGTCATCACACAATTCCCGTCGGATAATCCGATCATGTGTATGAGGCTTAAGAGCCAAAGCCAGCTGCACCTGCCCCCTCTCCAGCCTGGTGCTTAAGTGAGTGGTGATTGACAGTCCTGGCTCTGCTCAGAGCTGGCCAAAAACTTGGCAATCATGTGATCGCTTAGTTCTCAGGCTTAGAGTTGGCATGGGACAGCTGCAGTATGGAGGTATGCAGTGGCGTATCCAGGGTATGGCACTCCATGGCAAGTGCCATGGGCGCCCTGGGGGGGGCGGCAAAATAAGCTAAATGAAAAAAAAAAATTCCCACCCGCACCTGTCCTCCTGCGGGCCGCCTCCCGCACTATAGCCCCCAGCGGCGGCACGGCACTTCACTCTTACTTGGCTGGATCTGGATGGCAGTGTATAGGAGAGTGACAGGCGCGGGCGCCCCCATGCTTATAGATGAGTGGGACCGTCCACTGCATCTCCAGACCGTCATTCGGCTAACTGGCGGAGGCGGAGCTTTCCTCCTCTGCGCTGGTGGACTGGGCGGGGGGATGGGTGGAGATTTCCCCCCAGGAAGCCTACCTTATTGATAAAACGGCCGCGCTGCCTTAGCCTGTGTTTACTTTTTTTTATTTCTCTGTCTGTGGCTGTGCAGTGCGGCGGTACTAGTTGCAAGTATTGTGAATGTGTATGCGGGGGGCGGGGGCGGGGGGGGGGGGGTAGTACAGAGCGGCCTCCTCCATTAGCAGCCGACATATTCGACTGGCGGAGGCGGAGCCTATAGCTCCGCCCACCCTCTCCGTGCGGCTGTGGTCCACTGCATCCTCTTGGGGAGGGGTCTGTCTGATGACAGGAGGAGGAGGAGAGAGAAGCACGAGGAGAACCCCCTGGCAAGGACAGAAGGTAAAATGTAATAAATTACTCTTATGATGATACACAGTCAGATCATGATTTTGCAATAAAGTGATCCATGCTGCAAACTCAACAGTCTCCCTTCAGTGAAAGTTCATGTTTTGCAAACTTTGCAGTACATGAACTTTCACTGAAGGTGGACTGTTTAATGAGTTTGCAGCATGAATCACTTTATTGCAAAATCATGATCTGTATATTAATGAACTTTCAATGAATGTGGTCTGTTTAACGAGTTTGCATTGAGTTCAGCATGTGCAAAGTGTTCCATGCATGCTGAAATCAATGCAAACTCATTAAGGAGGTTGAGGCTGCACTCATTGCCACTGATTAGGCGGCACTCTAAGGCTACTTTCACACTGAGGCATCAGCGGTAAAGCACTGCTATATTTAGCAGCGCTTTACTGTCGTTTTTGCGGCACTATTTGGCTGCTAGCAGGGTTTAACCCCCGCTAGCGACCAAAAAAGGGTTAAAACCGCCCGCAAAGCGCCGATGCAGCGGCTCTTTGTTGGCGGCTCGGCAGCGCTGCCCATTGATTCCAATGGGCAGGGGCGCTGTAGGAGCGGTGTATACACCGCTCCTACAGCGCCTCAAAGATGCGGCTTGCAGGACTTTTTTTACCGTCCTGCCAGTGCACCGCTCCAGTGTGAAAGCCTTCGGGCTTTCACACTGGAGTGAAAGGAGAGGCTCTTTCAGGGCACTTTGCAGGCGCTATTTTTAGCACTATAGCACCTGCAAAGCGCCTCAGTGTGAAAGTAGCCTTAAGCTGCACTGATATGCTACACTGATGGCCACTGATGAGGCCGCACTGTTGGCCACTGATAAGCTGCACTGGTGAGGCTGCATTGTCGGGCACTGGTGAGGCTGTGCTGATGGGTACTGGCGAGACTGCACTAATGGGCACCAATGAGGCTGCATTGATGGGCATTGGTGAGGCTGCATTGATGGGCACTGGTGAAGCTGCATTGATGGGCACTGGTGAAGCTGCATTGATGGGCACTGGTGAAGCTGCATTGATGGGCACTGGTCAGCCTGCACCGATGGGCACTGTCTGCACTGGTGAGGCTGCATTGATGGGCTCTGATAAGGCTGCACTGATCAGGCTGCACTGATGGGCACTGATCAGGCTGCACTGATGGGCACTGTCTGCACTGGTGAGGCTGCACTGATGGGCACTGTCTGCACTGATCAGGCTGCACTGATGGGCACTGTCTGCACTGATCAGGCTGCGTTAATGGGCACTGATCAGGCTGCATTGATGGTTCAATGGGCCACTTGACTGGACTTGCCCCCCAGGCCTAAGGCTGCCAGCCCTCCCCTGGAGCCTGCTTCCATCTTCTCCCCGAGCGCGAGCGGGTCGGTGACATCCCGTGAGGTGAGGTCGCCGAGGAGGATCCCTTGATTGATTGCCGAGCTCCAGCACGTGTACATCTCCTGAGCCATGGGCCTCTGCTACAGCCTCCGACCATGGCTGTTCGGTGATTCTAGCGGCTCCATCTCCAACGCCCCCACCAACTCGGACACCGAGCAGCCCCCTGGAGCTGTTAGTGCCTATGAGAGCCAGGGACCTGAGGATCACAGCAGCAGCTCAGGGGGGGGGGGGGGGAGCTCTGTAAACCGACTAGAGAGGGGAAAGTTCCAGACGGGCTGCTTCTACTACTGCAGAACTGGGGAGATAGCACCAGCGGCACTGGGGACAGCAATAAGCAGCAGCACAAGCCCAGCAAGGGCCAGCAGGTGCACCATCAACAGCAACATTCTCTGCAGAAGGGATGGGACAAACTCTGACTGGAGGAGAAGGAGGCCAAGAAAGTCAGCAAGAGCATAGATCGAGTACTGAAGGAGCAGAAGAGGGAGTACAAGCAGACCCATAGACTGCTCCTTCTAGGTAAGTGCCTCTCCTTCCATTTCTACACTAACATGGGGGATAGGTGGCCGGCCATGCCTGCTGACACTGCCTGTCTGCTTTATGTTGTCCTTGACATTTTATGGTTGGCCTGCATCCTGGGCATGCCTCTGAACTCTACATGCTCTATCTATCTATGGCTTCACTCCTGCCCAGCACACTAGCTGCATGGAGTTTGCATGTTCTCCTTGTGGGGTTCCTCTCCCACTCCAAACACATGCAGGTAGGGGAATTGTACCCTGTGTACAGACTGGCAGTGTACATGGCTGATCACATTCTACACTGACCCTACAATCCTAGAGGACCCTACACATATCTAGGTATACTTCCATTCAGTCCTGTCCAGCTCTTGGCAGATTTTGGGCCAGAGATCATCTTAAATCATTTTTCGGACATGGGGGTGGCATGCAGAATGTGATTGGCCATATATATTGCCACTTCATACAGACAGGTGACCATCACCTACCAACATGGCTTTGGAATGTGCCAGGAAACTGGAGTACCTGGAGGATGCCCACACAAAGAGAACATGAAAACTCCATGCAGATAGCTTCCTGGCCCAGATTCAAACCAAGTGAGGCAAGTGCCAACCACTAACCTACTGTTCTCCCTATATAACTGTATATACTGACAGCATTATCTGAAAGTAGGGTTTCAAATGTTTTAAAAGGGGCGCATTTTCAGTGCTTGCCATAGGCGCCATTTTCGCTAGATACGCCTCTGGAGGTATGCATGTTTGTTTGAGCACAGAGTAGGTAAGTATGACACGTTTGTTATAAAAAAATAAATAAAAAATCTGAACCTTTACAAACCTTTTAAGCATTGTGCATTTACCAGAGGCTACTCCAGCACAACATTACAAGATGTAATCATTATCAATACAAAAGACTGACAGGTTTGTGAGAACACACCTGAGCAGCGTTCTTTCCAGTAGAAAAAAAATGAAGACCATAGGAACATACCAAGTAACCTTAAAACGGTACGCTGCATTGCAGTACCTCTCAACTACCACATGTCGAAAACTAGTAGGACTCAGTACAATCACTCTGAAGGCAGGAATTGCCGAATATCCCCCCACAGGGAATGCATTAAGGTAAAAAAAAAAAAAAGAAGTGTTTCCTTCATGGAACAATACAAACAAACACTTGCCTCATATTCCCCCCCCCCCCCCCCCCAAGTTAAATGAGAACATACTAGACCTCTGAGTGGATAGGTTGTAAATTCATATTCTGATTTTGATCTTCCAGAGAGAAAAAGGCAGGATACTGACTCCTTTGAAAAGGCCGGTCGTACTCACTGGCTTCATAGAGCCAAATATGTAGATCAGCATTCTGGCATAACTTGCTACATACCTTTTCTGAGTCAGTGACTTGTAAAGAATTAAACCAAAGGAGAGCCAGGCAATTAATTGTTTCAAAGGAATGCCAGTAATGGACCATATTTATACTGATTTTTATTAAATTTAAACTCCAGGAAATACTTTGCTTTTAGATAGAGTAAGACTCCATTCACACAGGGGCAACACGACTTCCTGCGCGACTTTGGTAGGCAACTTGGACACGACTTGAGTATGAATCACAGCGCGACCTGGAGCTACTTACAAGGCAACTTCAAGTTGTCTCCAGGACAGGAAACATTCCAGTGGCCAATAAAACAAGAATCAGCTCTGTGGGAGGGAGGGGTTTGCCTGAGAAATGTATGTTCTCTTCCTGGAAAGTTGCTCCTGTTAAGACAGGGGATCCGACTTTTGAGCGACTTCCATTGAAATCAATGGGTACAGGTCGCCTAGCAGTTGCCTAGAAGTCGGATTGAAGTAGTACAGGAACCTTTTTTGAAGTCGGAGCGACTGCAGTAGTGACGGCTCCATTCACTTACATCGATTTTCTCATGCAGCGCGACTTGAGGCGACTTTAAGTCAGATCCAAAGTTGCCCCTGTGTGAATGGGCTCTTAGGAAACTTTTATCATCTGTAAGGGTTATATCGTTACCCCACAGGGAAGATTCACATTTACTTTTTATCCTGGTGACAGTTGTTACTAGGAGCTTTGCGAAAATATGTATTTTCCTAATCGTACAGTACAGGGCACGGGATCTTTAATCTTAACCACTAGTTATATGCCTTACCTTTAGGTACTTACACTGGTAAAACACTTCAGTGACAGCTCCATAGAACCCTTACCACTTTTGGCAAGCCTCTTTTTCTAGTGGAGGGTGTGCCAGTGCTTTGAATTTGGAGCCTGCCTCCGGTCAAAGATCTTGTTACATGGGGCTGCCATTGCGCCTCAACATCAGTCTCTCCAGCTCTACTGCACATGTATGTGCCATGTTATTCCTCATGATGTGCTTCTCCAACTGGCAAAACAGCTCTCGGCTGTGTCTGTACAGCACAGCAATCCTAGGATGTTTCCTGGGTTCAGCAGCTGATAGTGTCTAGCACAGAAGGCTTCATCCTTCCCTCTCCACAACTGTTCAAGGCAAATGGAGGCACTTGTTCCGTCACCGGTGGTCTGGTCCCTTCACAGGGTTTTTGGGTTCCGGCTCGACCAAGTATGTGAGGGAAATTCACCTGAGACCACACTCTGGAACAAGTTAAGGGGTTTTCTCTATTTGACTCATACGAGCAGACAAGCTACAGACAGATATTTGCTGTGAGGGGGTTAACTCGGTAGCGTGTGTGTGTGTGACCCCCTGGTTGGGCTCCCCACACAAAAACAGGGCCAGCAGACGGAGGTTGTGGTTTTCAAAATCAAAAGGTGCGGTTTATTTCTCTATGTACAGTGACAAAAACACAGCAAAGCCAAAAAGAAACAAACAAAATAAATCCTGGTCAGTTTGACCTCTGACTAAACATACAGGTTTCCTAACTAACAACTGGGATCAGCCTGGTGCTGTCCTAGTCCCTAAGTCCCTGGTTTAGTAAAAGTCCAAACAAATAGCCACACAGGCTTTGCCTCACCGCACAGGGGTTCACTCTCCCTAGACAGTCCACACAGGTCTGGTTCCAGGCATGAGCTAACACCTAATGAATCTGGGAGTTTTTATAGAGGCCTTAAACGAACTGACAGGCTTCAGCTGGTCTCATCAACTCCCTGCCTGCACGACGCCCAGCCCTCTCCCTAGAGGTATGAGTCATCCATGAGCCTACTAGCCTCAGCTGGGCTTATACAACTCTCCACCCTAGTTGTATAAGTCAGCATAAAGCCTGAATCTGGGAGAAATATATCTACCCCCCTGGATGCAACCAGGTGACTTTACCTTCCTGCTGTCACATTGCCTATTGGTTCTGACCGTCTGCCACCCGTGCAATAGGGCTGCATAGACAGCATAGACAGTCAGCCTGATAGACGCCTATCTGAACAGATAATTGCCCACTGGTTCTGACCTCTATGACCCGTGCAATAGGGCAGCATACATAGAGGTCAGCCTTATGAGCTCCTATCTGACTTGTCTGTCTAACAATTGTAAAACTTGCATTTATATACCCTTACAAGCCTTATCTTAGCCATCTCTCCGAGATAGGATTGGTTGCTAAGATCTACGTCAATGTAACACCTGTCCTACAACCAGACAAACTTAATTATTCCCAGAATTCCTATATGTTCATTAAAGTGATTTATAACTGGTTTTGTCCAATTAAAAACACCTGTGTAGAGACAGTCTGGGACCCAGCGGTGTTAGATCAAACCCTCCTTGTTGTCCTGATAAGACACCAACAGTTTTTTTGACTTTGGGGAGAATGAACTTTCAATAACCCCACCTTATGCATTATGTCTTACTATATAATTTTGAATACTCTACTCACCCCCCCCCCTCCCAAAACCACTAAAAAAAAAATGTGTGTGAGAGTCAATGTGACTATATGTGTTAGGAGGGATGGTGTAAGTGGGGGACATAGTATGGGCAGCAGTGGGAAGAAAGGGAAGGACTGGGAATGAGGGACCCAAAGAGGAAAAAGGGGAATGGAGTCAGAAAACCAATTACTGGGTGAGTGGTGAAGGAAGAAAAAGGAAGAAAATCAATACATGTTGGTGTGTGAGAAGGGCAGATTTTTTAAACGTCGCCTATGGAGATTAAGGGTAAAAGTTTGTCGCCATTCCACGAGCAGGCGCAATTTTTAAGTGTGACATGTTGGGTATCCATTTACTCGGCATAACATTATCTTTCACAATATAAAAAAATTGGGCTAACTTTACCGTTAACTTATTTTTTAATTCAAAAAAGTGCGCTTGTAAGACCGCTGTGCAAATACGGTGTGACAGAAAGTATTACAACGACCACCATTTTATTCTCTAGGGTTTTAGATTTTTTTTTTATAATGTTTGGGGTTCTAAGTAGTTTCCTCGCAAAAAACTTTTTTTTAACTTGTAAGCAACAAATCTCAGAAAGAGGCTCGGTCCTTAAGTGGTTAATCTGAACCTTTACAACCACTTTAAGGTAAAAAAAAAAAAAAAAATTTAGAACCACTTTGAGTTTCTCCTTGTGGCTCTTCACAAATTCTATGAAACCTTCTACTATTTTGGTATACTACCGTGTATACTCGAGTATAAGCCGACCTGAATATAAGCCGAGGCACCTAATTTTACCACAAAAAACTGGGAAAACATATTGACTTGAGTATAAGCCTAGGGTGTCCATCTGCATGCCTCACTGTGCCCATGCCTAGACTGACGTTTAACATGGGAGTCTTTGGAAGGGGGTGCCTGAATTGGGGGAAAAAAAAACAAAAAAAAACGATGCTCCCCGGCCGTAGGTCCCCCAGACAACAAACTTTGCACACTTGTAGAGGAAGAGTGGGGCTACATGTGTGCGAAGTTACCGGGTCCCCAAAGTCCGGCCGGTACAGTTTCCCCAAATTCACCGGAGAAATGATCGTTTAACATTGGAGTCTATTGAAGGGGTGCCTGGCTTTGAAAAATCTGTGCTCCCCGGCCGTAGGTCCCCCGGACAACAGACTTTGCACACTTGTAGAGGAAGAGTGGGGCTACATGTGTGCCAAGTTACCGGGTCCCCAAAGTCCGGGAGATCAGGCGCAAAAAGGTGACTTGAGTATAAGCAGAGGGGGGCATTTTCAGCACAAAAAAAAAAATGTGCTGAAAAACTCGGCTTATACTCGAGTATATACGGTATATTATTTCCTTTGATAAAACTAATGAAAGCAGTGCAGCAACTAAATGAGTTAAATGAATTAAATATAAAAAACAAGTGTCTATAAGTGATAGAAATACACACAGATATTAAACAATACAAAAATGACATGTGCCGTGATAACTGAGTGGTTCTCAAACTACAGTCCAAAGTTATCACAAAAGGATATGCAAATCCCCTTCGGAGGCCCCACTCACCATAAATGGCAGATCCTCAGCTTCTTAGTCTGGGATCATGTAAGCAGAAAAACAATCTGAGTGTTGCAGTTCCTTGAATGGATCGAAAGATGCTTGGTAACAGGAGGGATATCGCATTCCACCAATAAAGAATTGGTGATATACCGCTGGGCATCTATATCACGCGCGTCAAAGCGCTACTTACAGGATGTATGGCAAAATACAGGCTTTCAGGAAAACTTCAGCGATCGCCGCTCGGATAGCGTGTGCTCTACGGAGGCAGGAAATTGCGTCACTGGTTTGCCGCAAACCGGATGTTACGTTGACGCGTTTCGCCCCTCCTCCAGGGCGTCAAAGACATCACATCCGGCTCGCATATTCTCAAATTTATACCAGATAGGGAAGGGCTCCTCCCCGAAGGAGGACCACACATGTTACTTACCTCTGGTCTTGTCCTCGTGATCTCCAGTACGTGGGGAGGACCACTAGACAACTAGGGGTAAGACTTAGGGAAAATGTCAATAGAATCAAAAAGTAGGATTTTTAAAACAGCTTACCTGTAAAATCCTTTTCTTGGAGTACATCACGGGACACAGAGCAGCATAGTCATTACTATGTGGGTTATATAGAATTACCTTCAGGTGCTGGCACTGGCAACTTCCAAAACAGGAAGTACCCTCCCCTATATAAGCCCCTCCCATCCGGGAGTACCTCAGTTTTGTAGCAAAGCAATACGTGTCCCCAAAAGAGGGGTGGGAGCTCTGTGTCCCGTGATGTACTCCAAGAAAAGGATTTTACAGGTAAGCTGTTTTAAAAATCCTACTTTCTTGTTCATACATCACGGGACACAGAGCAGCATAGTCATTACTATGTGGGACGTCCCAAAGCAATGCCACATGAGGGGGGGGATACACCATACATAAGCTGGGCGCCATCAAGCCTGAGGATCTTTTGCGGCCTGCAACACACTGCGCCCAAAGGCGACATCCTCCTGACTTCTAACGTCCACCTGGTAGAACCTAGTAAACGTGTGTACTGAAGACCATGTTGCGGCCTTACAAATTTGCGCCAGGGAGGCCTGGTGATGCACTGCCCATGAAGTTCCAACTGCTCTCGTGGAGTGCGCCCTAACTTTGAACGGAGGCGGTCTACTTCTCAAGCCATAGGCTTGTATTATGACCTGTCGAATCCACTTGGCTAAAGTAGATTTTGATGCTGCCTGACCCCTTCTGGGGCCTTCCGGCAGAACAAATAAAGAATCCGTTCTACGAATCTGAGCAGTGGCTTTTAGATAAGCTTTAACTGCTCTTACTACATCCAAAGAATGCAATAACTTTTCCTCTACCGAGCTTGGTTTGGGGAAAAAAGAAGGAAGAACCACATCCTGGTTTAAGTGAAACCCCGATACCACCTTAGGAAGAAAGGCTGGGTGAGGACGTAATACTACTCTGTCCTTATGGATAACCAGATATGGCTCTTTACAGGACATGGCGGCTAATTCCGACACTCTTCTAGCCGAGCATATGGCTACTAAAAATATCAATTTCCTGGTGAGTAGAACCAAGGAAATGTGCCGCAAAGGTTCAAATGGCTGCTTCTGCAGAACCGACAGAACCAAATTTAGATCCCATGGGCATATGGGAGCCTTAATCGGTGGAATAATACGAGTCACACCTTGCATAAAGGATTTGACAAGTGAATGCATAGCCAGGGGCCTTTGAAATAGTATTGACAAGGCCGAAACCTGGCCCTTGATAGTACTTAAGGCAAACTTCCTGTCTACAGCCCACTGCAGGAAGTCCAGAATTCTGCCTATAACGTACTTACGTGGATGCCATTTTCTGGCCTCGCACCAAGTGATGTACGCCTTCCAAACTCTATAGTAGATCTGCCTGGATACAGGCTTCCTGGCATTGATTATAGTTGATACCACAGAGTTAGAGAGACCTCTCTTCTTTAGGATGTGGGATTCAATAGCCAGGCCGTTAAACTTAGAGTTAGTAAGGAAGGGTGGTATATCGGTCCTTGCGAAAGCAGGTCCGAACGACGTGGAAGGGTCCAAGGACTCCCCACAGACATTTTGATGATCTCCGCGTACCAGGCCCTTCGGGGCCACGCTGGAGCCACCAGGATCACCGGCTTCTTCTCCAACCTGACTCTGCGAAGGAGTCGAGGCAACAATTGTAGCGGAGGGAATGCATATATCAGTCTGAACTGATCCCAAGGGAACACCAGAGCATCCGAGCCGCAAGCGAGGGGATCCCTTGTCCGGGAGACAAATCTGTCCACCTTTGCGTTGAATCTGGATGCTAGCAGATCTACATCCGGTGTTCCCCACCGCTGACATATTGCTCGGAAGACCTCGGGATGAAGGGACCATTCCCCTGGGCATAACTGTTGGCGACTCAGAAAGTCCGCCTTCCAATTCTCCACCCCTGGAATGAAGACAGCTGATATACATGGGACATGCTTTTCTGCCCATTCCAGGATGTGACTTACTTCCCTCTGGGCTGCACGACTCCTGGTGCCTCCCTGATGATTGATATATGCCACTGCTGTGGCATTGTCTGATTGAATTCTGACAGGGGACCCTTGGAGTCTGGATGTCCAGGCTACTAGGGCGTACCGGGCTGCTCGTATCTCTAAGAGATTGATGGGCAGGGTTTTTACTACATTTGACCATCTGCCCTGGAGAGACCATTGCTCCAGTACTGCCCCCCAGCCTATAAGGCTGGCATCTGTAGTGACCACCTTCCAAGATATCGGGCTGAAGGGTTTTCCCTTCTGGAGATTCTGGGGGATCAACCACCAGCAGAGACTTTTCCGAACGGAAGGGGACAAAACCATCGGGAAGTCTAGAGCCTGAACTTTTCCGTTCCAGGCTGACAATATGGCCCTTTGTAAATTCCTTGAGTGGAATTGGGCGTATGGCACAGCTTCGAATGATGCTACCATCATTCCTAGCAGCCTCATGCACAGGCGTATGGACGGCTGTCTTTTTGCACAAAGCAGACGGACCAAGGCCCTCAAAGAGGATACCTTGTCTAGAGGTAAGAAAATCTTCCTCTGGTCTGAATCCAGCCGTAGCCCTAGATATACCAGGTTTTTCACTGGCTGTAGGGCTGACTTGTCCAGGTTGATGATCCAACCGTGAGACTCTAGATACTTGATTGTATCGACAATTACCACTTCTAGCTTGGCAACTGAGTGGTCTATCAACAACAGGTCGTCTAGGTATGCCATTATCGTTACACCCCGTGTTCTTAGATCGGCCAACAGTGGGGCCAGAATTTTTGTGAACACTCGTGGTGCTGTGGCCAGACCGAATGGTAAGGCTCTGAACTGAAAATGGCGCCTTCTACTGCAAAGCGTAGGAATTTTTGATGACCTAGAAAGATGGGAACATGCAAGTAAGCATCTTTGATGTCGATCGAGGCTAACCATTCCTCCCCTTGTAGGGCAGCGGTGACCGATCGGATCGACTCCATCCGGAAAGACCGGACGTTTAGAAATTTGTTTAGACTCTTTAGGTCCAATATGGGTCTTATGTCCCCGTTTGGCTTCGGGACTGTGAAAAGGTTTGAGTAGAAACCCAACCCCCACTCTTCCATAGGAACCTCCATAATTACTCCTTGGAGCAATAGTTGTTCTAACGCCAATAGGAGAGACCCTCTTTTCAGAGGGTCTCTTGGCATGCCTGACCACATAAAATGGGACGGAGGAGACTCTTTTAACTCCAACTTGTATCCCAGAGTTACTGCGGAGAGCACCCATCTGTCTTTGATCGTCTCCCGCCAGGTCTCTGCGAACAACTGAAGTCTTCCCCCCACCCGTTTGAGTGGGGGCAGCCCTTCATAGGCTTGACTTGGAGGCTGGTTTAGTACCTCTTCGGATCCAGGGCTTTTTATTACCCTGTGGCTGTCCCTGATTTTTACCTCCTGAGTTTGACCGAGGAGGCCGTCGGAACTGCTTAGTAGCAGACGTCGCAGGGATAGGAGAGGTAGTCCTCTTAAAAGATGGACCCCTAGACCTCTTTTTACTCGGTAAGAGAGTACTTTTACCACTGGAAATCTTCTGGATATACTTATCCAGGTCTTCGCCAAAAAGGCGTTCCCCATGAAATGGGAAGCTAACTAAGAGCTTCTTACAGGGAGCTTCAGCAGACCAGTTTTTGAGCCACAGAAGCCTACGCATATGTACCAAAGACAGCGTGAGGCGGGAGGCCTGATGGATAGAATCCTTGATGGCGTCAACCGCAAAGCATAATGCTCTAGGCAGATCAGCCAGAGCCTGGGCCTGCTGGTCTGGCAAATCCCTCAGGACCATTTTCATTTGATCCTTTAAAGCTTGGCAGACCCCAATAGCTGCCACTGCTGGCTGTGTAACAGCCCCTGCTGTGGAAAAAGCAGATTTTAATAAAGATTCCAATTTTTTATCCACTGGATCTTTGAACATTTGAACATTATCTACTGGACATGTCAGTGATTTGTTCACAGAAGAGATGGCTGCATCCACCGTAGGAACATTCCATCTCTGGGTGAACTTTTCCTCCATGGGATAGATCACCGGAAACCTTTTAGGCGGAACAAATAGTTTATCAGGATGTTCCCAGTCCTGGTATATAAGTCCTTCCAATAATGGATGTATTGGAAAGGAGCCATTAACCTGGGGAGCTTTTAGCGACCCCAATGAGGAGACAGCAGTAGTTGATGGTTCAACAAGAGGCATTTTAAATGCAGATCGAACCATGTCAGTTAGGGTCTGGACCCACAATCTTTCAGTCTGTGATGCTGAAAATGGTTCATCTACTGTCGATTCCTCAAAAACAGAGCTAACCTCCTCCTGATCCCCTTCAGGTAGGTCGGTCCCTTCCTGGGACTGTTGCTCTGCCAACAGGCACTCTAATGGAGGTGATGGAGATCTGGCGCGCTTTCTTTCCTGTAGAGAAGAAGCGATCAATGCAGCCAATCTCTGCTCCAATCCCTCCAGAGTTGAGGAAAAAACCTCCTCTGTTATATATGCAGGAGCAGGTGGACTGAGGACAGCCGCAGTACCTGGCACTCCCGGGGGTTCCTTATGGGTATTAACCTCTGATTTCTCAGGGGAGGAGGGTGCAGATGACTGCTCCAGATCCTCAGAGCCCGATGGAGACCCCCTACACTTCCTGAGAGGTATATCTCGGAGTTTTTTAGGCGGCATATTCCTTAGTTCAAAGCTGAGGTATTCCAGCCGCAATACACCCCTTACTGAAATAGTCTAATGCAATTTGCTGCTATGTACATCAGTGGGTGTCTACTAATGCGTCTTTCTGGGGATGCCTGTATCAACCGCCCGCTGTAAGCCCCTATACCATGCTACCAGCTCCTTTTCATGCTCTGTGTCCATAGCAAGCAGCGTGGACTGAGTCCTTTTATCTTGCTGGGACGCCCGCACATGCGCAGAAGCGCTGGGCGCACAGAGCGCGTCATCCGCCAGGCTCCGCCCCCTTTTTTGAAGCTAAACCTTATAAAAGGAAAGCATGTGTGCGCGCGCGCGCGCGCGTGCACGTGTGCGCTCTTGGCGCCATGTAGGGAGAGGAGCCAGGGTCCCTGTTTCACCAGGACTCGGGGATGGAAGGAAACTACTTGGCAGCATGACAGAGGAATGCAGCTTCCCTGATAGAGAGCTCACTCATCTGCCTGGACTTTCACCATGGAAGGAATAGTCCCAAGAAAAAAGACGTTCCACAGCGGCCTCTAGTGGACAAACACAGGTACCGCACCTTTGTCTTTTTTTTTTTTTTTTTTTTAAAACCTCCTTTATGAAAAAACATTTCCAGGTTTACAGTTTTTTTAAAACTTCCCTTATGAAAAAACATTTCTAGGATTTCTTAGGCATATACAGCTATTAGCGGGAATACCCTTTAGGTAACAGGCAGAAAGACATATTAGGCTTGGGGGTCCCCTCAATAGAACCAAGTTCCTGAGGGGCCCCCACTTACCTTTTCCCCGCCGCAGGACTTTGTTTGGTCCACAGAAGCCCAAACTTCACCTCTCACGGCAGGCATTGTACTAGACCTTCAGGGACCGGGTTCCCAAGGATTCCACTCCCCTGGACCTGTATAGCACCCTGCACAGATAGCCTCTTGGTTTTGGGTATGACCAGAGCTCTGGATCCCAGGGTCCAGCCCTCCTAAGAGAGGCATTACAGGCAAAACCCTGCTCTTCTCTGCAAGGCCCGGGTACCGACCGTTTAGCTATGAAGCTTTTTTGGTCGGATCCGGAATAGCTTGCTAAGGCCCAGAGAACCTGTACACAAGCCCAGATGAATACATGTTAACCTTGGCCAACACCTTAGACACTGGCAAAAAACTGAGGTACTCCCGGATGGGAGGGGCTTATATAGGGGAGGGTACTTCCTGTTTTGGAAGTTGCCAGTGCCAGCACCTGAAGGTAATTCTATATAACCCACATAGTAATGACTATGCTGCTCTGTGTCCCGTGATGTATGAACAAGAAAAGGTTATAGACATCATGGTCTTTCCGACCATTTTAGGCTGTTCCACAAGAGGGATCCTAGTGGCCTCACGTTCTGTGGGATAGACAGGGTGGAAGAACACTGGCGAGGTTCTAACCTCAAAAGATCAATTTCTCAGAACGAGACCCGATGGATCCCATAGACTCCGCACTTTAAGCCCCCATGGCCTCAACATTGAGTTGGATCTCAACAGTTTTTTGTCTAACTGGTAAACCCAATCAATTATAATTCATTTTATTTTATTTTAAATTTTTATTTTAATTCTTTATTTTATTTTTATTTAATAAAAAAAATTCAAACGTTATTTTATTTTCCAATTGATTGGTGTATATCTTTGAGGCATATTTCGATTCATCATTGTATTGCCATATTCTATAGTTGGTTCCTATCATATTTTTATTAACTTGTTATACATGTTTTTAATAGTTTTTTTATTGAAGACAAAACAGCTTGTGTTTTTGTTCTTCTGTTAATAAAGTTTTATCTCTGGCAAACAGGAGGAAGTGGGAGTTCACATATATTGACCATGATTGGTCTTTATGTTCCTTCCCTTCGGGGAGGAGCCCTTCCCTATCTGGTATAAATTTGAGCATATGCAAATCGGATGTGATGTCTTTGATGCCCTGGAGGAGGGGCGAAACGCGTCAACGTAACTTACGGTTCGCGGCAAACCAGTGACGCAATTTCCTGCCTCCGCTAAGAGCACACGCTATCCGAGCGGCGATCGCGGAAGTTTCTGAAAGCCTGTATTTTGCCATACATCCTGTAAGTAGCGCTTTGACGCGCGTGATATAGATGCCCAGCGGTATTTCACTATATCATCTTTTCTTTATTTATCGGTGAAATGCGATATCCATCCTGTTACCAAGCATCTTTTGATTGATCCATTCAAGGAACTGCAACACTCAGAGAGATTGTTTTTCTGCTTACATGATCCCAGACTGAGAAGCAGAGGATCTGCCATTTCTGGTGATAGGGGCCTCCGAAGGGGGATTCACATATCCTTTCGTGGGAACTTTGGACTCACTGTAGTTTGACAACCACTCAGTTATCACGGCACATGTCATTTTTGTATTGTTATTTGATATCTGTGTGTATTTATATCACTTATAGACACTTGTTTATATAGTTTATTCATTTAACTCATTTAGTTGCTAGCGCTGCTCTCATTCGTTTATCATATTTTGAAGTTTTAGCACTTTGAAACTGTTGCAGCTGCTGCACAAAAAGTCACTTTTCACTATTTCTGTACTTCAGCACCAGTTTTTTGCAATTCATATTTCCTAGAGAAATTGTAAAAATAAAATTTAGCGGGGTCCCCAAATTTAACCCCGCTATACCTAAATTTAGGGGTGACCAGAGCAATAGTTGTCTCGGGTCTTTTAATTATTTGGACTCACTGCTGTGTCACCTGGCATACAGTTCCCCTTTAGG
The DNA here is from genome assembly GCA_029206835.1 of Rana muscosa. NCBI lineage: Eukaryota > Metazoa > Chordata > Amphibia > Anura > Ranidae > Rana > Rana muscosa. The sequence continues at coordinate 147,575,890 of CM055120.1, forward strand.
CGTATAGGTGGTGCTGTCACCAATACCCGGGGTTGAACCACAGGTGATGGAGTAGGTATTGGGTGTCCTCTCTCGGCTGCCGTTGGTGGGCGGTTCTGGCCTGCTGTGCATGCCGGGAGAGGATATATAAGGGGCAGATGCCATTACAAGGGAGGCAAAATTCCCGGGGTCCGCTGCCCGGAGGGAGCTACCCCTCAGAGGGGGGTACGCCCCATCTTGATCGAGGAGTCTTGGACATCTTCAGCCTGAGGCTACAGAGTTCCAGGTAGGCCCAGTACCTTTAGCTGGGTCTACAATCAAGGAGGATTCCCAGGGAACCCGCGGGAGGGTAACTGCTCTGACACAGAGGAAACCAGGGGAGGATCGATCCCATAAAAAGAGGGCGAGTAATAAAGTATTGCTGACTCGGGGAAAGGCCTGGTGACCTGTCGGAGGGAAGGATTCCTCACTTCGCAGACTGCCTCTGCGGAGTGTTGAAAGTTCAGGAGGGATCTCCTTGACTTGGTCCTTGGAGGGGACTGAGTCATTGTTCCAGCATCACGTCGGCTGCTAGTTCTATTGAGTGACTATCCGGGTGAGCTGTACCCACTCGGGACCGAGTGGCGACGAAGCCAAGAGTGTGCCTGAATCCACTTCTATCTGCTAACCTTTTTCTCACTTCAACTCTCTGGTTCCTAAAGGAAAATAAACTCACATTGGAGTTGATATGTTGTGTGGACATTGACCTTATTTGGGAAAGATAAAAGACTCGCCTCTATAAACAGAGGGGAGAACCAGAAGAAGGGAGCAACTCGCTGCGGGACCCAAGTATGTAACACCGCCTGACCTTTATAATCTAGAGAACACGGGCTTGTGGCATGGTGTGTCTTATCCCCCTGCTTGAGAAGGTAAGAGGGGGAAAAGGATCCATGTGCTACATAAATATTAACCCATAAATTATCATTCCACAGCAAAATAATCATAAAGTAAAAAAACACTGCATGTGAAGGCCTGGGTAAGACATTGTAATCCTTTGTCTACTTCCTGTCATTGGGTGAAGGAAACTGTGAAAACAGATTGGGCTCATTCATGACCGCTTAATTCCTATATAGAAAACATGGTCAGCAGACTCCCACATGAAAACAAATTGTCCTCAGGGTAAGTTTTCAATCACTGTCATAGCATTCTATTTATGAAGCAGTAGGTTTGTTCTAAGACACTGAATCAGCACTAGCTACAAGCAGAGTTTTTTTCAGGAATAATGAAGTATTTAAATCTGTGGGTGCCCAACCTAAGGCCTCATGTACATCAGTTTTCTACATTTAACACAGGAGAAAATTATAAAAATTATCTGATACGTATAATCAAACTTTACACTTTCTAGATCCATTTCGCCTGCATTTAATGTATTTGCATTCGCCTGCATTTAAATGCTTTTAGATGCATAAAACCAGGCTAAAAAGTTCCTGGACGCACAAATTTCTTTCAGCGGGCGGCCACTTAAGGGAAGGACGTACCCAAACGGGATTTCGCCCAGGAGAGCCATTCTGCCGCAGTTTATCTGCGGGAGCTGGTCAGGAACTAGTTAAGGTAAAAAATGTTTAGGCTTAACCACCAGTTTAGAGTGGAACTTCACACAAAATCAGAAGTTCCACTTTTCTTCCTCCTCCATACTTTACCATATTTGGATTTTGGGGGGGGGGGGGGGGCAGGTAGCTAGTCTTGACAGGTACCCACTCCCACTCCCTCTCCATCTGCTTAGGTAATCGAAGCGGAAGTTCAGCCCGGTCCCAGGAGGGACCGTTCAAATTGTGAAGCCGGCTCACGCATGTGCAGTGGGGAGCCAGCTGTGAAGTCGCAAGGAGTCACAGCCAGCTTCCAACAGTTAACATGGTGCTGGATCCCTGGACAGGTAAGTGTCTGCTTACTAAAAACGTCAGCAGCTACAGTATTTATAACTGCAGACTTTAAATGTTTTCTAAACCTGACTGAAGCTCTTCAAGGTGTAGACACTACAGCAGATCATTCATAATATAAAAGCAATATTTTATTTCTTCTGGGATATTCATATAGTGTAGAAGGTATTAGGACAGTGCCTCTTTATTGCTAGTCTAGAAAGAAAATGGAACTGTACAAATCTTATCAATTCTTCCAAACCAACTATTTAGTTGGGATGTCAAAAATATCTGCCTCTATTTATTCTCTAATTGTGGTGTAGGTCTCTTGAAATTGCAGTTCCTGAACAACTGTCTTAATCAAGGTAATAACTAAACCTTCTAGATCCCTATGTTAGGTCTAAAAAGGAGACCCCTCATTTCTTGTGACAGTTGCAGCAAAACTAATGAACAAAAAATATCAATGTATATGTTGAACAGGCAAACTCCATGTTTCTTGGTATGACAGCCCTAATGACTGCAATAGTACCAGCGTTTTTCGGGCGCTAGCGGATCGCTTTTAGGCCCCACTAGCGGCCGAATAAAGGGTTAAAAACACCCACAAAGCATCGCTGCCGAGTCGCTTTGCAGGAGCTTTGGTGGCGCTTCCCGTTGATTTCAATGGGAAGGGGCGCTTTAGGAGCGTTGTATTTCCCCCATCCTAAAGCGCCTTAAAGCGCAGCGCCCCAGTGTGAAAGCACTTGGGTTTGCAGATGAGGCTTTCAGGCGCTTTACTGGTGCTATTTTTAGCGCTAAAGCGCCTGAAAAATGCTGATCTGGCACCTTATGGCTACTACTGTATCTCCCAGCAGATAGCTTACCTTTGTACCTTTTTAGATGGAGAAAAAAAAAAATACCCAAAACACTGTAGACATCAATAGACAAATATTATCTTAAATGTGCATCAAAGTTTATTGCTATGCATGCTTTAGGCCTGGCTCACACTAATACAATTCAGATGTGATTTTAGTCACAGAATTGCATGACAATGGAAATCACATTATTTTCAGTGGTGCTCGCTCACATCAATGTAGCACAGCACAGTGCGATTTTGGAAACTTTGGTTTGATTCCAGTGCGATTTTGGCCCCATAGAACATGCAAACCAAATCCAAAATGCAACCAAGTCAAAAATACATAATGGCATTGAAAATCAAATCGCAGCCACAGTAGTATGAACCAGGGTTGCCAACCATCTGTAAGTTTGTCAAAATCTGTGATTTTTACAACTGTCAGCAAATATCAGGGGCTGATAATTTGCTGTGTTGACGTTACAAGTGTAAATCAGGCCAATTACTTGTGTAGCAATACCCCCGTAGGGGACGCTGGTTTAGAATTTCAGGCCTGCCGTTACCTTACTGTTCACTACGTCCGTCACAAATGTCTGCACCAAGCACTTAGCCCATGTACACACGATGGACTTTTTTCATCGGACAAACTGATCGTGTATGGGCCCCATCGGTCTTTTTTCCCCCCCATCGGTGTTTAAAAATAGAACAGGTTTTAAATTTATCCGATGGTTAAAAAACCGATCACTCATCGGATTTTTTTACGTCACCGCGTTTGGACCGTTCGGTTTTTTGACTGATGGTGTGTAGGCAAGACTGATGGAAGTCAGCTTCATCGGTTTTCCGATGGAAAAATCCATTGGTTTAAAAACCATAGGAAATCCGATCGTGTGTACAGGGCTTGAGTCTCTTTTTCTCAAGGGTTTTAGTAAAGAACTTCCAAACAGAGGGATGGAGGGTTAGGCTCGATTCACACTAATGCATTTTTTGGTGCATTTTGCAGAAATGCATGGATTTTTTTTTTTAACATGGGTTCCTATGGGACATGTTCACATCAATGCATTTTTGTGCCTCTGCGTTTTTGGAAAGGGTCGGGGACTTTTTTCCTGCAAAAAGCAGCGTTTTGCATGTAATAGAAGTCAATGGACCCGCATCCAAAACGCAAGTACCGCAATTTTCCCGCGATTTGAGTTTTTTTTTTAAAGGAAATGTAAAAAAATAAATAAAAAATTACTGTATTAAAAAATAAAAAAATAAAATGCAAATCGCGGTAAAACACAGTAAAAAAGCAATGTTGAAAAACGTGGCAAGCACTGCAAAAAGCAAGGCAAAAACGCTCAAAAGCAACATGCATTAGGTGTGAATCGAGCCTTAGGGGAGATTCAGGTACCTTGCTTGTGGATCACGGGTAATTTCCTAATCCAGAGAACAAACAGCTTCCACACTGGATATAGCCACCACCGGATAGGCCTCTCTCACCGACCCAGCCGCCGATGGGAGCTTGTTCAAAAGTCTGCCACTGACTTGAGTAACCACACACTTGGTAAAGGTCTGGAGCTCATAGCACACAGTACACAGTACCAGGATATTTCAGCCAGGCTGGCAGCACTGAGGTAGATTGTTATCCGGATGCGTCCTTCAATTAAGTCCTCAATTGCTCGGTCCCTCTCCGCAGGCAAGGTGACACAGGACCATCCCTGGATCAGTAGGCCCCAGAAACTCCTGGGCCTACTCTCAGTAACGGAGCCTCGGGGATCTGCAGGCCCCGAGGCAGAAAAACTGCCAACACATCCCTGAGGCCAGGAGGGCCGTCAGGTCAGGATCGGAAGACCCCCGCCAAAATGGTGTCTGCTCCTTAAGTACCCTCTCCCAGAATGCACAGCGTGGTGACCAATCCCACTAAACTTCTTCTGGGCAAGAGGTACCCAATACATTCAGCCTGCTGCATTTCCAACCCTGACCTGTGGTGACAGACACCCACACCCACAGTCAGGTGGAAAATGTGCAACCCAGCTAAACTGGAACAGAGACCCATAATTTGGTACAATTATTCTGAGCTAACTAAAGCTCAGACAACTAAATTTACACTAGCGCCTACCCAATAGGAGCAGGGCGCTACACACTTCCCCCACCGCAACAGACAATGTCCTCATCGTCGAGAAAAACTTGACTCACTCCTGAGAGTCGATACCTGAATCCCAAAAACTTGGATGGGGAATGAAAAGGGTGAAGTAGCAAAGAAATACAAATTTAGCATGCACATGCAATAAAATCACATTAACGTATATCACAATATCTCTCCCTCTCTATCTAAACCACCCATTCTCCAGCAGTTTGACAGAAGATCCATGTACCTAAAAGACAAAACAAAGACACAGGCAAATCAGAAAACTCTGTACAATAGGAAGCAAAGCCTCACTTCCAAAGAAATTAGCCTCTCTTTCCCCATATCTATTCTTGTGTGGGTAGCTGGGTGTAAAAGAAACGGAGTCCAGTTTTGTTAAGCAAACTCCCACCACCTAGTGGCAGAAAAACATGATATAGTCCTTAAACACAAGCACTAAACCAGGTAAAGGAATCTTGACTCTGAAGTTTCCGGTAACCTATCACTACCTAGCTATATACCCCACAGTCCTTTAAAAGAAGAGGAAAGAAGAATCTTCTTCTTTAGCAAAAGTGACAACCAGAACAGTCACTGTAGATGATCCCCAGAAAAAAAAAAAAAAAAATCGGGGGTCAGGCAAAGTCAGTGGTTTCCCCTGTTTGTCCAAAGTGGTGATGAAATACACAATTGTCCTTTCCAGGTCTGCAGATGACCACTTTGTCGGCATGAATGTGTCTGCCGTAGCTCCAGTGCAACAAGCACCCATTAAAGCGATCATCCATAGGAGAAAAACCTGCTTTCCCGAGCGGTTTAGGCACGGCCAAATAGTCCCAAACAGCCTAACCGTACCATTTTCTCTGTTGGCCTCGATCTCCTGGGAACGTAGGGAAACTCCAATCCGTATTCAGTGGCTACCCGCTTGTTGAGTAACCTTTGTGACTGGGCAAGCCTAGGCAAAAGATCTGGTGCTTCCAAGTCCGGGAGGTATACAAGAAGGCGGGGACTTTTGCACCAGAGTATTTATTAACAGACAGCTTTCCTGACCCAAAACAAACTGGTAACCTTGGGCAGGATTTCACTAGTAGCAACCGGGGTTTCCACACTGGGTGTTGTCTTCGAGTCCATGGCTGCCCATTCAGAAAAGGTGAAGGCCGAAGGCCGAAGCAACATCATCTCCATTGGCTCATAGCATTTAGGCCTTCACATAGCCGACTTTCCTTTGGACAGGTGCAGCGGGACCAAATGCAGCGGAGGTAGTAGTAGTGGAGGTAACAGTGGAAACACTGCTATTGAGGAGACATCAGCGGATAACAGCGCCATCTCCCTCTGGAATGACTGTTGTAGCAGATGTGGCCAGCGCAGGTCTAGCCGCAAAAGTCCCAGCCTCTTCGGTAGCGATGCCCATGGCCCAGTCCATCCGGTAGGCACGGGGTGGCATGGTGGGTTGCTCTACGGCTAACAGGTACTCCCCGCATAGTAGGCACCGAACAAATGGACGGGGGTTTACGGCCAGTCCTTCACACCTGTTGCACAACTTACCCAGGGCTTCCACATCTCCAATCACATAAAGTATGAACCACCCATACGGTTTCAACTGAATGCCAGTGTCCGTTATCGTAGTTCCCGGCAGCATGGCACTTGTAACAGTACCCACAGGAGACATCCTGGGCCCCATAGCAGACTGCATCACTGGAACTAGAGACATAGCCGTATTGCGACTCTCCATTGAGTGTTGGACACACATGTGGCATCTCACGCAGCAAACAGGTGGGAACACCTCCCACGTGTTCCTTTAGTCACGTAGTTTGCAGGTTTTTCCTTTCTTGGCTCCACCCACAGCCCACGTGGCTAAGTGATCCACAAATTAACCCCTTTTTTCAGAAAACGACAGTCCAGAGCCCTCTCTAGCACAAGCCCCGGTGAACAGTCCACTTAAGTTGCAACCGGTAATGGCAAATCCTGGACACGAGCCCCCACATGTAGCAATACCCCCGTAGGGGGCGCTGGTTTAGAATTTCGGGCCTGCCGTTACCTTAGTGTTCACCATGTCCGTCTCAGGGGTCTTCCTTGAAGAGTTGTTCACAAATGTCTGCACCAAACACGGTCTCTTTTTCTCAAGGGTTTTATTAAAGAACTTCCAGACAGAGGGATGGAGGGTTAGGGGAGATTCAGGTACCTTGCTTGCGGATCACAGGTAATTTCCTAATCCAGAGGACAAACAGCTTCCACACTGGATATAGCCACCACCGGATAGGCCTCTCTCACCGGCCCAGCAGCTGATGCAAGCTTGTTCAAAAGTCTCTGCCACAGACTTGAGTAACCACACACTTGGTAAAGGTCTGAACACATAGCACACTGTACCAGGATCTTTCAGCCAGGCCAGCAGCAATGTGTCAAGTGTATACTTACCGAGACCAAGAGCGGTTCACCCTTGCGACTTTATGCACTCCGCCCCCTGGGAGGTGAGACAGGGAGAGGATGGCACGAAGAGGCACTGGCTACCAGCAGGTGGGGTAGTCTTGCTAGATGATCTGGTAGAGCTGGGTAGACCAAAAACAGGCTGAGGGTCAAACACCAGGCGGGTGCGGGTTCTTTGTAGGATCTAGCTGAAGACACAAGTCCAGAGCAAACAGGGGTCAGAGCAAGTAGACGGGAGACTGAGTCCGGGTGTGGTCTGCTGGTGCTGGAAGTGCAGGCCGAGGGTCTAACACAGTAGACAAGCAACAAGTCCGGAGAGGTAAAAGCAGCAGGTCAGGGCTGAAGATACGCAACAAGTCTGGGATGCAGGCAGGTCAGGGGCTGGAGACAAGTAGCAGGTCCGAGTCACAGGCCGGGGGTCAAACACAGGCAGAAGGAGAGATCCGTGAAACAAGCCGAGGGTCAGGTCCAGGAGAGAGGAGCAGAGTAATCAAGCCGATCCGGGTCACAACAGGAGTTCAGATGCAGGTACAGGAAACCAGGTACAACAGGAAGCTGACAACAAACCAGCAACCTGTCAGAGCAGCTAGGCCTCTTTATATAGGCCCGCCAGCGTTCCTATTGGTGCACTAACGCGCATGCGCGCCGTTCCACCGGCCCACGCATGCGCCAAAGCGCCGTTCCGCCACGCATGCGCGCAGGGCGCTGGCTGAATTTTAGATTCCTCTGATAGTGCCCCCCCGAGGGGCGGACTCCGGACGCCCAAGCTGGACATCAACTCCAGATGTTCCTGGTGAAAAGCTTGAATTAAGCGGGGAGCATGCAGGTTTCTAGAGGGTTCCCAAGAATTGTCCTCAGGGGGATACCCCTTCCATTTAATCAAATACTGCAGTTGCCTGCCTCTTTTCCTGCACTCCAGAATAGATTCCACTTCAAATTCATTCTCACCATCTATCTCAACTGGTGGAGGAGGTGGCTCTTCTCTCCCAGGGAAGGAGTTGGGGACAATAGGCTTCAGCAGAGATGCGTGGAAAACTGGGTGTATCCTATAGGAGTCGGGCAACGCCAATTCAAAGGCCACAGGGTTGATCGCCAGTTTGATTTTAAAAAAAGGTCCAATGAACTTTGGCCCCAACTTCCGTGAGGGGATTGGTAATTTGAGATTGGTAGCAGAAAGCCACACTTCCTCCAACTTTGAAGGCTGGATTTTCCTTCCTTCCTTTGTCGTAGTATTTCTTGTAAACGTCCTGGGCGTTCTGCATCATTTCCTGAAGTTTCTAGAAGTTTGACTGGACAGAGGCTATCCGATCCTGTACAGCAGGGATGGGACTCAGGGATAGCGTCAGGGAGGAAAGAAGGGTGGAAGCCAAAGTTGGCCCAAAAAGGGGGTTTGACTGGTGGCAGAATGAATAGCGTTATTGTATACCAATTCAGCATAAGATAGTAGGAAGGACCAGTCGTCCTGGGAGGCGGAGCAGAAGCAACGGAGATATTGTTCCAGGGTCTGGTTCGTCCTCTGTCTGGCCATTACTCTGATGGTAGTAAGCAGATGAGAGACAGATCTTGATCTCCAAGGACTTGCAAAGTTCTTTCCAGAACTTGGACGTAAATTGGACACCTCTGTCGGAGACGATGCTCTTATGTACCCCATGGAGCCTGGTTTTCCTTAAAGACGATTTTGGCTGTATCCGCGTCAGAGGGAGTACCCACCATGGGCAAGAAGTGTGCCATTTTAGAAAGACGGTCGATCACCACCAGGATCGTGGTAAATCCTCCAGGAGGGAGGTAGATCGACCATAAAATCCATGGAGACGTCTGCCCATGGACGTTCAGGGATGGGTAAGGGTTTGAGTAGGCCCCAGCTTTTGATGTTTGATCCCTTATTGCATTGGCAATGGGTGCAGGAGGCGACGCAAGTTTTACAGTCCTGTCTCCAGCCTGGCCACCAGAAGGAGCGGGAGACTAGTTCTGTGGTTTTCCGAGTTCAAAAGTGGCCAGCTAACTTGTGGTCGTGAAAGGTTCCCAAGACTAGTTGTCTTGTTTCCAGTGGAACGAAGATTTTACCCTGGGACCAGAGCAGGTCATCATGTTGAAGAGATTTCCTGGTCAGAGCAGTGCCTGGATGCTGTCTTAATGGAGGTCAACAGATCGGCCCGGGAGATCAGAAGGAAATTCTGTGAGGACAAGATGGTGCTTGGTTCCACTGCCTGAGAAGTTTCGGGAAACATGGAGAGCGCATCTGCCTTCCCATTTTTGGAGCCGGGCCTGTAAGAAAATGTGAAAATTAAATCTGGTGAAAAAGAGCCCAACGGGCTTGCCTGGGTCTTAAACGTTTTGCTGTCCTTAAGTATTCCAAGTTTTTGTGGTCGGTGAAAATCATGACAGGGTGAGATGCACCCTCCAGCAGGTACCTCCATTCTTCCAGGGCAAATTTAATAGCCAATAACTCTGTCTCCAACATCGTAATTTCTTTCCGGGGGGCTTAGTTTCCGGGAAGCGAAAGATACCGAGTGTAGAAGGAATTTGGGACCCTGCCTTTGGGAGAGGATGGCCCTAGTGGCTGTCTCCGAAGCATCAACTTCCAATGTGAACGGTAGTGTTGGGTCTGGGTGCTGCAACACAGGTGCTGAGGTAAACACGTGTTTTAGCTTAATAAAACTTCCTGGGCTTCCTGCGACCAATGAAAGTGATTGCCCTGGCGTGTCAGTTGGGTTCTCTTCTATTGTGGCACCTATCACCCAACGATGAATCTCCTGTAAAAATTAGCAAAGCCAATGAACCGTTGTACCCCTTTTTTGTCTGTTGAAGCTGGCCATTCTTGGATTGCCCTGACCTTCTGCGGGTCCATTGTGACCCCGTTGGTGGAAATGATAAATCCCAGAAATTGTACGGTAGTCTATTCAAAGTCGCACTTTTCAGCCTTGAGATAAAGTCTGTGTTCTAAGGATAGTGGGGACCTTGCTGACATGAACCCGATGCAATTCAGTAGAGGCAGAGAAGAGGATATCATCCAGATACACCACTAGGAAGTCATCGAGATGCTCTCGGAAGATGTCATTTACTAAATGCTGAAAAGTGGCTGGGGCATTACAGAGCCCGAATGGCATGACTAGATATTCATAGTGTCTGAATCTGGATCTAAAAGCAGTCTTCCACTCATCTCCAGCCCTGATCCGGATGAGGTTGTAGGCCCCTCGAAGGTCCAGCTTGAAGAAGATTTGAGCAGATCGGAACCGTTGGAACAATTCTGGGATAAGAGGCAGCGGGTATCTGTTCTTAATAGTAATTTTATTTAGTTCCCTGTAGTCGATGCAGGGCCTCAGTGAACCATCCTTTTCTACAAAAATGATCCCTGCACCGGCTGGAGAAGAGGATGGACGAATTAATTTATTCTCCAAATTTTCATCTACGTAGGCCTTGAGGGCTTTTAACTCGGTCTCGGATAACGGGAAAATACGGCCAAAAGGCACTTTCTGAGCCGGGCAGGAGGTCGATGGGACAGTCGTAAGGCCGGTGAGGTGGTAGACGGTCAGCCTGTTTGTCAAAGATGTCCCTAAACTCCAAGTATACAGGGGGAATATGTTGCAGGTTATCCGGTACGGTTGCTATGGTAGCGCAAGTGGTTGAGGCTGGGAACAGTACTGAGAAGTGAAATTGACCTTCTTGGCCCAGTTTATGAGAGGTTCGTGTGCTTGTAGCCAGGGGAGGCCCAGAATGATGGGGAACATCGGAGAGGGAATGAGGTCAAATCGCAGAAACTCTTGGTGGCCTGAGTCAGTGATGGCAAGGATGGGTTTAGTTTGAGTGATCAGACCAGAGCAGGGCAGGGAGCCATCCGCCAGGTGTACCTGAAGGCAATGGTCCTTGGTTTGTAAGGGAAAGTGTAGTTTCAAGGCAAGCGTGGAGTCCAGGATGCAGCTGCAGGCTCCGGAATCAATAATAGCCGGTAGGCGGGTTGCCCCCAAAACATCTTGGGGAGCAGACTTACTGGGTCTCACCGGGCAGCTACGGAGGAAATGACCAGTACCCCCACAGTAAAGGCATAGGTTGGCTTGACGCCTGCGCTGCTTCTCCTCGGGAGAGAGAGGAGGCCGGACCAGTCCCAGTTGCATAGGTTCGGGTTCAGGAAGAAAAGGTGCTGCAGAAGCTGGGACAGGTGGATGAACAGGAGCCGATCTGGGAGGAGTCCAACTAGGACAAGCAGTTTGAAAGCGTTCAGAGCGCCACTCTCGCAAGCGCCTGTCAAGCTGGGTGGCAGACTGAACTAAACCTTCCAAGGAAGCAGGAGTACCTATCCTGGCTAGCTCATCTTTAAGAGCTTCAGACAGTCCTTGGTGGTATTGGTATTTCAAAGCCGCCTCGTTCCAGCCAGTATCGGCTAACCACTTCCGAAATTCAGCCGTATAGTCCTCAACCGGCCTTCTCCCCTGGGATAAGCTGTGTAGAATAGCCTCAGCCACAGCCGTGCGCTGGGGATCATCGTATAACTGACATTCTCTCAAAGAAGGGGTCCACAGAATTCAATACAGGGCTCCTTTGTTCCATCAAACCGTGGGCCCAGGCTTGTGGTTCATCAGTTAGGAGGGAAATTATGAAACCCACCTTCACTACTTCTGAAGAGAAGGTCCTGGGCTGAAGAGCAAGGTACAGAGAGCAAGCGTTCTTGAAAGCCTGGTATTTCTTGCGAACACCCGAGAATCGCTCAGGTATGGGAAGCCATCACCACGGTAGGGCTTGCCGGGGTTTGAGAGGTGGAGGCACTATTAGTGGCTGCAGCAGCTGGGGCTGTAGGTCCAGATGATCCGGTGAGTTGAAGACGGCCATCCATTTGAGTGTATCCCTCCTGCAGCTTTTGAACCGCGTTAGTGTGGTGACCTGCTGGCAGAGGGTGTCAAACAGGGAATGCGCTCTGTCGGCCTCTGACATCTGGCTGGTTTGTACTGTCAAGTGTGTACTTACCGAGGCCGAGATGCCGAGAGTGGTTCACCCTTGCGACTTGACGCACTCCGCCCCCTGGAGGTGAGACAGGGAGAGGATGGTGCGAAGAGGCACTGGCTACCAGCAGGTGGGGTAGTCTTGCTAGACAATCTGGTAGAGCTGGGTAGACCAAGAACAGGCTGAGGGTCAAACACCAGTCGGGTGCGGGTTCTTTGCAGGATCTAGCTGAAGACACAAGTCCAGAGCAAACAGAGGTCAGAGCAAGTAGACGGGAGACTGAGTCTGGGTGTGGTCTGCTGGTGCTGGAAGTGCAGGCCGAGGGTCTAACACAGTAGACAAGCAACAAGTCCGGAGAGGTACAAGCAGCAGGTCAGGGCTGAAGATACATAGCAAGTCCGGGATGCAGGCAGAAGGTCAGGGGCTGGAGACAAGTAGCAGGTCCGAGTCACAGGCCGGGGGTCAAACACAGGCAGAAGGAGAGATCCGTGAAACAATCCGAGGCTCAGGTCCAAGAGAGGAGCAGAGTAGTCAAGCCGATCCGGGTCACAACAGGGAGTTCAGATGCAGGTACAGGAAACCAGGTACAACAGGAAGCTGACAACAAACCAGCAACCTGTCAGAGCAGCTAGGCCTCTTTATATAGGCCCGCCAGCGTTCCTATTGGCGCACTAATGCGCATGCGCCGTTCCACCGGCCCGCGCATGCGCCAAAGCGCCGTTCCGCCGCACATGAATTGAAGATTCCTGACACACTGAGGTAGATTCTTATCCGGATGCGTCCTTCAATTGAGTCCCGCAGGCAAGACGACACAGGACCATCCCTGGATCAGTAGGCCCCAGAAACTCCTGGGCCTACTCTCAGTAAACGGAGCCTCGGGGATCTGCAGGCCCCGAGGCAGAAAAACTGCTAACACATCCCTGAGGCCAGGAGGGCCGTCAGGTCAGAATCGGAAGACCCCGCCAAAACGGTGTCTGCGCCTTAAGTACCCTCTCCCAAAATGCACAGCAGGGTGACCAATCCCACTGAGCTGCTTCTGGGCAAGAGGTACCCAATACATTCAGCCTGCTGCATTTCCAACCCTGACCTGTGGTGAAAGCGACACCCACAGTCAGGTGGAAAAATAGGATTTTTATAACAGCTTACCTGTAAAATCCTTTTCTTGGAGTACACCACGGGACACAGAGCTAGTCATTACATAATGGGTTAAGGGTCACCAGCGGTGATTGGACACTGGCACAACCAATGGAAGACAGTTCCCCTCCATATAACCCCTCCCATCAGGGAAGTACCTCAGTTTTGTAGCAAAGCAGTAAGGTTCCCATAAGAAGGGTGGGACCTCTGTGTCCCGTGGTGTACTCCAAGAAAAGGATTTTACAGGTAAGCTGTTATAAAAATCCTATTTTCTTTATCGTACACCACGGGACACAGAGCTAGTCATTACATAATGGGACGTCCCAGAGCAATGCTCATATGAAGGGGGGGAGACACAGATCAAACCGACCGCTTGCGGACCAGAAGCCCTATACTGCTGCCTGCAGCACACTTCGCCCGAAGGCGGAATCCTCATGTCCTTTCACATCTATTTGATAGAATTTGGAAAATGTATGGACTGAGGACCAAGTTGCAGCCTTACAGATCTGAGCCATCGAAGCCTGGTGGTGCACTGCCCATGAAGCACTTATCGCCCTGGTAGAGTGCGCCTTAACAGGAAAAGGAGGAGTCCTGTTCTTTAAACCATAAGCTTGAACAATTACTTGTCTAATCCACCTGGAAATGGTGGATTTTGATACCGCTTGGCCCTTCTTGGGACCATCTGGTAAAATAAACAAAACATCTGTTTTACGTATCTGAGCGGTTGCTTGCAGATACACCCTTACCGCTCTCACTAGATCTAGAGAGTGTAATAATTTTTCCCCCGCCGTCCGCGGGTTTGGAAAAAAGGAAGGCAGAACAATGTCTTGATTCAAGTGAAAAGCCGACACCACCTTAGGCAGAAAAGCCGGATGGGGTCGTAGTACGATCTTGTCCTTGTGACAAATTAGATAAGGCTCTTTACAAGAAAGAGCTGCTAGCTCTGATACTCTCCTAGCAGAAGCTATAGCAATCAGAAAGGCCAATTTCCTACTTAATATAATTAAAGGAATATGGCGAATAGGTTCAAAAGGTTGCTTTTGCAACACTGACAATACCAAATTCAAATCCCATGGACACAAGGGAGACCTGACTGGAGGATTTATCCTCAGTACCCCCTGAATGAATGTCCGAACTAGGGAGTGAGATGCCAATGGTCTCTGAAAGAAGACTGATAGAGCCGATATTTGCCCTTTGATGGTGCTAAGGGCTAATTTCATATCCACTCCTAACTGGCAAAAAGCAAGAATCCTACTTATTTCATATTTCAGAGGATTCCAACTTCTGGATTCACACCAGGAAACGTATGCTCTCCAGACTCTCTGATAGATGAGTCTGGAGGCTGGCTTTCTAGCATTAATGAGCGTAGAAAGAACCAGGCCAGAGACCCCTCTCTTTTTCAAAATGTGGGTCTCAGCAGCCAGGCCGTCAAATTTAGCCTTTGTAAGGAAGGGTGGAATACTGGACCCTGTGACAACAGGTCGTGTCGAAGTGGAAGCTTCCAGGGCCTTCCTATCGCCATTTTTACGATCTCGGCATACCAAGGCCTCCTGGGCCAGTTTGGGGCCACTAGGATTACTGGTATTCCCTCCTCCTTGATCCTGCGAAGCAGTCTTTGTAGAAGAGGGATCGGAGGGAATGCATAGATCAGTGAGAACTGATTCCATGGAGTTATTAGAGCGTCTGTCCCGTAGGCTAGAGGATCTCTCGTTCTGGACACAAAGTTGTCCAATTTCTTGTTGAACCTGGAAGCTAGCAGGTCTACATCTGGGTTTCCCCATCTCAGACATATGGCCTGAAAGATCTCGGGGTGAAGAGACCACTCTCCTGGTAGCAGCTGCTGACGACTCAGGTAGTCTGCTTGCCAATTTTCTATCCCTGGAATGAAGATTGCAGAAAGGCAAGGTACATGCTCTTCTGCCCATGCCAGGATCCGGTTCACCTCTCTTTGGGCTGCCCGACTGTGGGTGCCTCCTTGGTGATTGATGTAAGCTACTGCAGTAGCATTGTCGGATTGAACCCGAACTGGGTAGCCCTGTAACCTGTATGTCCAGGTTTTGAGGGCTAGATATACCGCCCGGATCTCTAGCACATTGATGGGCAGGATCCCCTGAGTCTTGGCCCAGGTTCCCTGGGTAGAAGCCTCCTCGAATACTGCACCCCAGCCCGATAGGCTGGCATCCCTAGATACCACCTTCCAGGCCACTGGGAGGAAGGACTTTCCCTTCCGTAAATTCCTGGCTTCTAGCCACCAATCGAAGCTGTGGCGTACTTGTGAGGACAGGCGCATGGGTATATCCAGAGCTTGGCTCTTCCTGTTCCAGGAAGCTAAAATATTGCCTTGAAGTAGTCTCGAATGAAACTGGGCGTAAGGGACCGCCTCGAAGGAGGCTACCATCTTTCCCAATAGTCTCATGCAAAGGCGAATAGACGGCCTCTTGTTTGCTTTGACCTTGTGGATCAGGTCTTTCAGAGACTGTATCTTCGGTTCTGGCAGGTATACCCCGTTTTGGGCTGTATCTATGATCATGCCCAGGTACACTATCCTTCTTTGGGCCTGGAGAGAGGATTTTTGTAAATTTATAATCCATCCTAAATGCTCCAGGTATCCTACTGTAGTGTGTACAGCGTGACCCAATCCCTCCTTTGACTGATCTATTACTAGTAGATCGTCCAGATAGGCTGTTACCGCAATGCCCCGTGTTCTTAGGTTTGCTAACAGAGGAGCTAGCACCTTTGTGAATACTATGGGCGCGGTGGCTACACCAAACGGCAGAGCCACAAATTGAAAGTGGCGATCTTCTACCGCAAACCTTAGGAATCTTTGGTGAGCGGGGAGGATGGGTATGTGTAAATGTGCGTCCTTGATATCTATGGGCGCCATGAATTTTCCGCCCTTTAAAGTGGCGGCCACGGATCGGATCGTTTCCA
Organism: Rana muscosa; assembly: GCA_029206835.1. Classification (NCBI taxonomy): domain Eukaryota; kingdom Metazoa; phylum Chordata; class Amphibia; order Anura; family Ranidae; genus Rana; species Rana muscosa. The sequence goes on from CM055120.1 coordinate 147,592,112, forward strand.
TTCGAAAATGGCGATCGTTCAGGAACCGATTTAGGGATTTTAGATCCAGGATGGGTCTGACATCTCCATTTGGCTTTGGAATCACAAAGAGGTTTGAGTAAAAACCTGCACCTCGCTCTTTTTGGGGTACGTCTGTAACTACCCCTTGAGCCATTAAGTGATTCAAACCTTTGAAGAAGGATTCTCTTTTTTGTGGATCCTTGGAGAGTCTTGAACCTCGGAATTGAGAAGGTGGGATCTCTCGAAATTCCAGTTTGTACCCTGAGGATATTGTGGATACTACCCAATTGTCCTGGATTTCTGACCCCCAAGTCGCTCAGAACTGATAAAGCCTTCCTCCCACTCGGCCGAGCGGGGGCGCCCCTTCACTGAGAGGCTTTGGGGGCTTGCTTATTAGCTCTTGCACCCCACGGCTTCTTGTTCTTCTGAGCTTGCCCCTTGGCTTTTGTGGGCGGCTAAAACAGGCCGCCGCCACTGGTTGGAGTCAGATTTCCCGGGAGCTGGGGAGAGAGAGCGTTTAAAACAAGATCTCTTGTTTTTCTTTCTCTCAGGTAAAAGTCGTTTTACCACTTGATATCTTCTGTATATATTTTTCTAAATCTTCCCCAAATAGGCGTTCGCCATGGTACGGGAACTTGCCAACAGCTTTTTGCATGGGGTTTCCGCTGACCAATGCTTAAGCCAAAGTACTCTGCGCATCTGTACCAGCTGGAGTGTAAGGCGTGATGCCTGTATGATAGAATCTCTCATGGCATCCACTGTGAAGCATAAGGCTTTAGGCAAATTTTCCCAATTTCTAGCCTGCTCTGAAGGCAGTTCCTTCAGCCCCTGCTTTACCTGTTGGCTGATGACCTGACACATACCGACTGCTGCTACTGCAGGTTGGGTAATTGAGCCGGCCAAAAGGAAGGAGGATTTCAACTTCCTCTCAGAAGGATCTTTTAAACCCTTGTACATTATCCACCGGACATGTCAGGTTTTTATTTACACAAGAAATAGCCGCAACTACCGCAGGCAGGCTCCATTTCTTTAAAAAAAATTCCCCCATAGGATAAAGAATGTTAAACCTTTTTGGAGGTGAGAAACGCTTATCTGGATGTTGCCAGTTTGCGTATATTAGATCCTCTAGTAACTGATGAACCGGGAAGGAGCATGCACCTTGCAGGGATCTTAATGACCCTAGGGAGGAGACAGGTAATTCCGTTACCTCCGCAGAGGTTAACTTAAATGCACTGCTATAGCATTGTACCTGTGACCTTAAAATCTGGCTCCTCATCCTCTGCTGATGTAGCCTCCTCCTCCTCATCCTCCTCCCTCAGGTACTTCTGAAGGGAGGTCCAATACTGGAAGAGACCTGCTTCGCTTATTGTCCTTTTTAGAGGACTTAGCGATTAAGGTAGCAATTTTTTCCTCCAGATTATTTAGGGCAGCTGATAAAGTGTCCTCAGTGACATATACAGGCCCAGGCTTCACTGGGGAAGCCGCCATACCTGACAGAGGTAATGGCTCATCCTGTACAGGTGCATTTGGCAACACAGGAGAGGAAGGTACCGAGTCAGCACAGCTAGAGCCTCCTCTCAGGCGGTGGTGCTTTCTTATCTCTTTTTGTCCGTATTACTTCCCCTGGAAGGCTTACTGTTTAGACAAAATACAAGGTACCTAAATGCATATACTACCGTGTTCAGTTTAGCAAATACATTAAGTATGCAACTTTTAACACATAACTATGCATAACATGGATGTCTTCTAGGAAGTACCCAATCCAACCACATGGAGTCTTACGTCCCTGTATAGCTGCTGTGTTTCTCTGCCAGGAATAAGAGAACTAACGAGCTTGCTTGCTGCTGCAGTGCTTCTCACACTGACAGTCTTTTAAATTTGGCGCCGTTTCTGTGCCTGCGCGCGCCACGTGCCCGCGCACGCCTTCGCCCCCCCCCCCTCCGATAAAGCGCGCGCGCGGCCCTTAGCGCTATGGCGGTTGTGCCATAGTGAGAGAGGACTCTCATCAGCCCTTGTTCCCACTTACCTGCATCTGCAGGTGTCTGGTCGGCCACCGAAAGGAGGATCGGGGTGCCCCAGCAAGCTCAGCAGCGGAGGTGACGAGCAGTGTACTTCGCCGAAGCCAACACTGAACAGAGTGAGGTGAGTATATACAGCTCTTTACTCCCCCCAGTGGTGGAAAAAAAGAAGACATCCACTTTTTGAAAAAGGTCCCAACCTAGTTATGGACCTTCTAATCTCACCTTATCCACGCCGCAGGTTTTTCTGCTGAAAGATTTCAGACAGATACCAAACTTCACCCTTCACGGTGGGCTATGTGTGCCAACCTTCAGGGATATGGGTTCCTATTTAAAGGATACCTCTCCCCTGGGCCTTGTACAAGACTCTTACCAGGACTTTATAGCGAAATAGCGAAAGTGCTGGATCTTAGAGCCCAGTCCTCCGAAGAGAGACATTACAGGCGACGCCTCATGGATGAGGCCCGGATCCCATCCAGATTCAGCTCATTTGTAGGCGTCTTGGATGGATCCGAAAGCATAGCTCTTTTACCCCCAGAGGGTCTCTTTGGTAGAGCTTTCCTTTAGCACCTCCTAACGCGTCCAACACCTTTTGACACTGGCGAAAAAACTGAGGTACTTCCCTGATGGGAGGGGTTATATGGAGGGGAACTGTCTTCCATTGGTTGTGCCAGTGTCCGATCACCGCTGGTGACCCTTAACCCATTATGTAATGACTAGCTCTGTGTCCCGTGGTGTACGATAAAGAAATGTGCTCTCTCCACGGGTTAAAGTGATACTAAAGTGTTATGTCATACTTACCTGCTCTGTTGCAGTGGTTTTGCACAGAGCAGCCCAGATCCTCCTCTTCTCAGGTCCCACACCTGCACTCCTGGCCCCTCCCTCCTGTTAAGTGCCCCCCACAGCATCTCCCTCTCCCTGAATTTATACTATTCCCCTGAAGAAGCCAATGTTTTGGTGAAACATGTTGGGATAATTACATTTGTATCCAATGTACCAGAATATATAATTGATCTTTAGATTTTGTTAACCTGGTGTTAAATTATTTTGTACAAATAAATTACGTCTTTTAAAAGAAATTACGTGACCAATCTTGTGACTGGCACCGCTATAATCCCAATCCCTCTTTCCTTTGCTATTCATCGATAAGATTATCTACATAGAGATTACATTTTTTTGTATAAAAGCTATTGCAAGGAGCCAAGGACTTTCCTTTACGGGAAAATATTTTAAGGACACATACAGTTGCAAAAAAAAAAAAAAAAAGTATGTGAACCCTTTTGGAATGATATGGATTTCTGCACAAAATGGGTCATAACATGTGATCTGATCTTCATTTAAGACACAATAGACAATCACAGTCTGCTTAAACTAATAACACACAAAGAATTAAATGTTACCATGTTTTTATTGAACACACCATGTAAACATTCACAGTGCAGGTGGAAAAAGTATGTGAACCCTAGGATTTAATAACTGGTTGAACCTCCTTTGGCAGCAATAACTTCAACCAAACGTTTCCTGTAGTTGCAGAACAGACGTGCACAACGGTCAGGAGTAATTCTTGACCATTCCTCTTTACAAAACTGTTTCAGTTCAGCAATATTCTTGGGATGTCTGGTGTGAATCGCTTTCTTGAGGTCATGCCACAGCATCTCAATCGGGTGGAGGTCAGGACTCTGACTGGACCCCTCCAGAAGATTTTCTTCTGTTTAAGCCATTCTGTTGATTTTCTTCTATGCTTTGGGTCTTTGTCCTGTTGCAACACACATCTTCTGTTGAGCTTCAGCTGGTGGATAGATGGCCTCAAGTTCTCCTGCAAAATGTCTTGATAAACTTGGGAATTCATTTTTCCTGTGATGATAGCAATCCGTCCAGGCCCTGACGCAGCAAAAAAGCCCCAAACCATGGATGCCCCCACCACCATACTTCACAGTTGGGATGAGGTTTTGATGTTGGTGTGCTGTGCCTATTTTCTCCACACAGTGTTGTGTGTTTCTTCCAAACAACTCAACTTTGGTTTCATCTGTCCACAGAATATTTTGCCAGTACTGCTGTGGAACATCCAGATGCTCTTGTGCAAACTGTGAACGTGCAGCGATGTTGTTTTTGGACAGCAGTGGCTTCCTCTGTGGTATCCTCCCATGAAATCCATTCTTGTTTAGTGTTTTACGTATCGTAGATTCGCTAACAGGGATGTTAGCATATGCCAGAGACTTTTGTAAGTCTTTAGCTGACACTTTAGGATTCTTTTTCACCCTCATTGAACAGTCTGCACTGTGCTTTTGCAGTCATCTTTACAGGATGCCCACTCCTAGGGAGAGTAGCAGCAGTGCTGAACTTTCTCCATTTATAGATAATTTGTCTTACCAAGGACTGATGAACAGCAAGGCTTTTGGAGATACCTTTATAACCCTTTCCAGCTTCATGCAAGTCAACAATTCTTAATCGTAGGTCTTCCGAGAGCTCCTTTGTGCAAGGCATCATTCACATCAGGCAATGCTTCCTGTGAAAAGCAAACCCAGAACTGGTGTGAGTTTTTTATAGGGCAGGGCAGCTGTAACCAACACATCCAATCTCATCTCATTGATTGGACTCCAGTTGGCTGACACATCGCTCCAATTAGCTCTTGGAGATCTCATTAGTCTAGGGGTCCACATACTTTTTCCACCTGCACTGTGAATGTTTACATGGTATGTTCAATAAAAACATGGTAACATTTAATTGTGTTATTAGTTTAAGCAGACTGATTGTCTATTGTTGTGACTTAGATGAAGAACAGATCACATTTTATGACCAATTTGTGCAGAAATCCATATCACTCCAAAAGGGTTCACATACTTTTTTTGCAACTGTATATATAAATGTAGCGCTACACCCAGCTAAGAGCCGCTGGTTTGATTTTTCCGGCCCTGAGTACAGCTCCAACCCCCGGCAATCTACTCAACTCACTTATGGCACAGTTAGTCTAGGGAATGTTATCTATCACAATCTATACCTGATTGTACACACACCTCAACTATATTAAAAGGCAAGCACTATGTGCAATGATAACACACTGATAGCAAGTAGTAAAGTATAACTGTTTTACTTTTGGTTAAAACATAACACATAACTTGCTTACAGAGCCCTGCAGCTTCTGATATAGTATACACTAATAACAGCGCGGTCATACACCACGTGCAGCTATTAGTATCTATGCTCCCTGTGGCGCACCAAACAATATTCTCCCCCCCGGTCAGGCCTCACACAGATTTAACTTAGTCCTTTAATAACACTTTCTTTGCATGCAACTTGAACGGTGGTGCACATAAAGGAAACACTTGTAATCCACAGAGTAGGCAATCGAAAAGAACAGTTCACTGGAGACCACTCACTCAGTTCCGCTACTAGTCTCCAGTGAAATAGCGAATAAAAGCCGGTGGGCCAAGGCAGTCTCTAGGCCTAGCAACAGTACAGCCTATTGGATTGAGCAGGTGATCGCTCACCACTCCGGACGCGATCCCAGTCCGGGACTTCCACCAAACGTGTCTCCGCACACAGCGTCCGAATGATCAGGTCTCTGATCCGACGAATGCCAGCAACTTGAAGTCAGATGCCACCCAGGCTCGCATCAAGGTGGAAGGCTCTTTGGAAGTGGTACCAGGCCCCAGGCTTCAGGCCTGATACTCCAGCAGATCCGCACAGGAAGACCGGTTGATAGCCGCGCGCTGTCCAAAGAGGCCGAGCTTAGCCTCGCCCCCCTCCTTTTATCTCTCCACCCACAAGTCTCTGCGGTAGCAGCATTGCACCCTGGGTGCCAAACGGGGTTCTGGGAAATGCAGTCCTAGAGTCTTAAAGGAGACCCCGCTACATAAAGAAACCTACATACATCATTAAAGTGTACAGTATAGACAGAACTTTTTTTCCCATTAATATTGGATAGTGTATGGAAGGGTTAAAACCTCTGCCACATGTTATTTTCTGTTTTTGTGCCATTGGGGAAAAGCAACTGGAAATCTTCCATAGAGAGGGGAAATAACCCTATTAAACGGTTGTTCCCAGAATGGATTTCCTCTTAAAGTATGTGAAACCCCACCTTGTAAAGCAACCTATACAGTTGAAAATAGAAAAGAAAGAATCTCTGTTCTCAGCTGCATAAGGGGCTCAGAGAGCTGGGGGAGAAGAAACAGCAAAACACTAATCACCTTATTGAATTGCTGTGTGGGGTGGGGGGGGTGTTAGCACAAGTCTGATCATTGAAGGACAGACAGGCTGTTCTCCTAGGACAGCCAGAAAGCTGTCCACGTTGGGATGCATGTGCCTAGCGTAGTCAGTTTGAAATAGGAAAGCAGAGGGACTGGTAGGATTACCAGGGATTTCACACAAAGGAAGCAATGCAAAGAGAACAGGATACTTTTTCACACAAGTACATGATACAACAGGCACATGTAGAAGGAATATGAAATGTTGGTGTAACATTTTCTTTAACTCTTGTTCTGAGAACAAATTTTGTATTTCCCCTCCCTTTTTTTCTCAGTGACAGTGGTCACCTGTATAGATAGCGTGGCAAATCCCTCTAATAAAAACAAATACTTCCCTACTTTACCCCCCAAAAAAAAAAAAAAAAAATTGCCCAAAGATACACTAGGATTTATTTTTTAGCTTAGGTAGGGAATTTCTTTATGCTAAAAACGAAGAAAAAAAATATTATTCCTCTGTTCTGAAAAAATATCATCCATGAGAAAGCATTTCTTCCTGTAGTACCTGTAAGAACATTAAAATGTTCACCATGAAGGGGAATACCAAAGCTGGTATGGGAAAGGGCCAAGGTACTTTTTTACTTTTATTTTAACTAGAGCATATATGAGGAGTTTATGTGCTATGCCACCAAAAACTAGGAAACGCAACATGCAGCCTGAACTTTTGAGGTGACGGGCACAATACTTTAGGGGCGTTTCACACCGAATGCAGTTGTATGCATTTTGAACTGCACTCCAATGCATAGATAGCCCAAAATCAAGGTAATCCTATGGACAGTTCATATCATTGCAGTGCAGTTTAACCACTTAAGGACCGAGCCTCTGAGATTTGGTGTTAAAAACATTTTTTTTGGTAGAAAATTACTTAGAAAAAAATATATATATTATGTTTGGGAGTTCTAACACCCTAGAGAATAAAATGGCAGTCGTTACTTTTTGTCACACCGTATTTGCGCAACAGTCTTACAAGCGCACTTTTTTTGGAAAAAATTCACTTTTTTGAATTAAAAAATAAAACAGTAAAGTTATCCCAATGTTTTTTTATATTGTGAAAATAATGTTACGCTGAGTAAATTGATACCCAACATGTCACGCTTCAAAGTTGCACCCGCTCGTGGAATGGCGACACTTTTACCCTTAAAAATTTCCATAGGCGACGTTTAAATTCTACAGGATGCATGTTTTGAGTTAGAGGAGTTCTAGAATTATTGCTCTCGCTCTAACGATCGTGGCGATACCACACATGTGTGGTTTGAACACCGTTTTCATATGACGGCGCTGCTCACGTATGCGTTCGCTTCTGCGCACGAGCTTATCGGGACGGGGCACTTTAAGGTTTTTTTTTTTTTTTTTTTATTTTACTTGGGTCACTTTTAGCCCTTTTACAAGGAATGTAAACATCCTTTGTAATAGTAAAAAGCATGTCAGGTCCTCTTAAATATGAGATCTGGGTTCAAAAAGACCTCAGATCTCATATTTAGACTAAAATGCAATAATAATAAAAAAAGTCCCTTTAAGAGCATTTGGCAGAAGTGACGTTTTGATATTGCTTCCACCCTGCTATGATATGGAGACGGGCGGGGGCCATCTTCCCCTCACTCGTCTCCATACCCAGGCAGGGACAGCATCCGATCTGCCACCCTCTCCCGCCACCGATAAAAGTGATCTTGCGGTGAATCCGCAGAGACCACTTGTATCTGAAAGCGGACCACCCGCTCTTGAAGAGGGTATCGGGGTTATGGTAGCTAGCTGCTACCATAACAAAGTCTTCAAAGTAGCGACGTATTCCTGCGGCAGGCGGTCCGTAAGTGGTTAAAAAAATATAGTGGAGAATGCTGCATTTTTCGGCACCGCAAATGCAGGGAACGTGCTACAAATGCGCTTTAAATGCACCGCTCCCCTTTAAAGGGGTTGTAAAGGTTCATGTTTTTCACCTTAATGCATCCTATGCATTAAGGTGAAAAAACATGTCGATTACCGGCCCACCAGCGCCCCCCCTTGTTTTACTTACCTGAGCCCTGGAACGTCCCGCGTCACGAAAGCACTCTTTTCCCGGGCTTCTCGGCTCTTCATTGGGTAGATTGATAGCAGCGCAACCATTGCTGTCAATCAAATCCAATGACGCTGGATCCGGGGGGGGGGGGGGGCGGGACGAGTCATACACTCTGCAGTTATGTACGCCGAGTGTATAACACAAGAGCGTGCCCGCAAGGTAACCCCCTCGGGAGAGAGCTTCCCAGAGAGGTTAGCTATTGCGGAGAGGAGCCGAGAGAGCCACCGAGGGACCCCAGAACAGGACAATCGGGGCCACTCTGTGCAAAACGAACTGCACATTGTAGGTATGTATGACATGTTATTTAAAAAAAAAAAAAAAAAAAAAAAAACCCTTTACAATCACTTTAAGCCAAGAAAGCCAAGCCCAAAAACATAGCAAAATGCATTCAAGTGCGCATCAAACATGCTTCAAATGCATGTAAACATGCAGTCAAAACGTGCAGTTATATGCAGTTTCATATGTGAATGGGCTCTTACTGCCGCTGCCATAACTATAACAGTGCAACAGTATAAAGCTATTGTAGAGCCCTACTCCTGTTGGGCAGACGCTATATGTTAAATTTAGTTATCTGAGCTGTAGTTCTGCTCAGAAGGATTATGCTAAATTGTTGGCTCTGTTTCAGTCTAGCTGGGTTGCACGTTTTCCACCTGACAGTAGGTGTTACTGTCACCAGAGGTCAGGTTTGGAAATGCAGCAGGCTAGGTGCATTGGATATTCCTTTCCGAGAAATGGCTCATGGGGTGTGGCCAACCCGCTGTGCATTTTAGGAGGGGGTACTTGAGACAGAGACCACTCTATCGGGGTTCATTGCCGGGGGTTGTTGCCAGATCCTGACCTGAGGGCCCTCCTGGCCTTAGGGATGTGCGAGACATTTTCGGCCTCTGGGCCGAGGCTCTGCAACTGAGAAGTAGCTGGGGCCTACTAGTCCAGGGATGGTCCTACGTGGTCTTGCCTGCGGGAAGAAGCGGAACAATTGGGGACTCAATTGAAGGACGCATCCTGGCCAGTTTGCCTCACGGTGCTGCCGGACGGCTGAAAGATTCTGGCACCATGAGCTATGAATTTTTGCAGGAACTTTTTTGCAAAGTGTCAGTGTGGTTACACGATCTTGTGGCGGAAGATTGTGGAACGACGGGACGGCACTCGAGTCTGTGGCAGAGACTTTGAACGAGCTTCGCATCGGTTGCTAGGCCAGTGAGAGTAGGCCTATCCGGTGGTTGCTGAATCCAGCGTGGAACAGATTTGTCCTCTGGATATAGGATTGTGCCCGTGATCCGCAAAGCAAGGTACCTGCACCTCCCCTCTCCCTCTATCCCTCTGTTGGAACTGGTAAAATAAAGCCTTGAAGAAAATATGTATCCAAGTGTTGGTGTGAACATTTATGGAAGCTCTTCAAGAGGGATCCCTGACAGAAGGCAACGGTAGGCCCAAAACTTTAAACCAGCAGCTCCTACGGGGGTAGTGCTACACGTGGGGGCTCGTCCGGGATATCTGCCGTTATATATAGCAACTAAAGTGACCTGTTCATCTGGGACTTATGCTACAGAGGGCTCTGGACTTTGCCATTTTTTCCCCGTCACAGAGAAGGGTGAGAAGTTTGCGACCACTTCTAGGCCGTGTGGGCTGTGGGCGGAGCCAAGAAAGTAAGAAAGCCCACGAGCTATGGGCCAAAAAAGAACAAGTGGAAGGAGTTCCCGCCCTGCTTGCCACGTGAGACGGTGCGTGAGTGTCCAGTGTACAGAAAGAGACGGAGCACCGCCATGTCTTCAACCCTGTCATCACAGTCTGCTACGGGGCCCAGGATGTTTCCTGTGGGTACCTCTATGAGTGTCATACTGCCAGGGACTGTACTGACGGACACTGGTATTCATCTGGAGCCACATGGGTGGTTCATGCTCTATTCAATTGGTGATGTAGAGGCTTTGGGGGATGCTGTGCAACAGGTGCGAAGGACTGGCTATTGACCCCCGTCCATTTGTCCAGTATCTACGTTGCGGGGAGTACCTGTTTGCTGTGGAGCAACCCACCGTGCCGCCTCGTGCCTACAGAGTGGACTGGACCATGGGTAACATAACAGAAAAAGTTGCTGCCTTCGATCCAGTGGTTAGGCCTACATCTGCCGCATCTGCTGTCATGAGAAATCCCGAGGGGGATGGCGCTGTTACAGCTATGGGAAAGTCATCAGGGAACAGTGCCGCCCTCGTTACCTCAACTGTATCTACCTCTGCTGCACCTGCCCAAAAGGAAGGTGGGATACGTGAAGGCCTACCCCAGAGACTACCCGAACCGGAGAAAAGTCTAATCTCCGAGAGGTCCACGACAGGAACGGGTGAGAGATCTAAGGGGAATATGTTGGGGACTGTATGTAATTATCTGCCGGCGGAGAAGCTGGGAGATTCGGAGATAGACTGTCAGACATCAGCGGTAATGACGATTTGTTTGAGACTATGTCGCAAGAGCTATTATGGGCAAATAGCGATGATGTCGCCTCGACTTTTACTTTCTCAGAGTACGCAGCCATGGACTCGGGGGAGATTTCTGATGAAATCCTGGCCCGCGGTACCAGTTCGCTGGGTCCAGGAAAAATGTTTGCAAGTGCTATGGTGCACAAATCCACAAACTCGTGTGTGCCTCCTGGATATGGAAGTACCAGATCCTTGCAAAGACTTGCCCGGTCACAAAGGTTGCTAAATAAACGAGTGGAAAGAGAATATGGACTGGAATTCCCCAATGTTCCCAGGGAGATTATGCAGGTGTCAGGTCTGCCAGGAAAGTGCAACCGTCCCTCCGCTTTCCTGACCAGTAGTCTTATTATCCCGGTATCAGGTGGAGGGACGGTTGAGATCCTGCAGCCAGGAAATAAAAAAGGACCGCAATGGATGGTGCAGACAGCCTAATCAAAACCCCCAGCAACAACTCACGGTTAGTAGAGGTGAAGGCTGGAACCCAGGAGGAGAAAGGATAATCCAAGTAACGCAGTCAAGAACGAGCCAGGCGGGGGTCGGCACCCAGATAAGCAAAGTCCAAGGGAAAATCCAGGTATCAAAGTCAAGAACGAGCCAAGTCTGCAACCAGAACTTAGCGCATCCACAAACAGGATCCTATACTGGGGCACGGACAGGAAGGGGAAGTGGAGATTTATAGGGTAGCTGATCAGGTAACTACAAACAGCTGATCCCAGGGTGGAGCCAACATCAAACACATAAAGTAGAAAATAACCAGGATTCGAAACATAAATCAAGTTTCTTGGTGGTTCAGGACATAGGAAAACAGTCTGAAAACACCAGGTCCCAGGATCAAATCCCGGACACAGCGCGACAGTACCCCCCACACAAAGATGTCCCCCCCCCCCCCCAACCTATCTGGGTTTGGATGGGTGTTTCACATAGAACAACTTGACCAGCTGTGGGGCATGAACATCACTAGCTGGCACCCAAGTCCTTTCTGCAATAGAGTAGCCCATCCAGTACACCAGATACTGCAACTGTCTACGTCGTGTATCCAAAATGTTACTAATTTCGTATTCCTGATGGTCATCAGAGACAGGAGCAGGACGTCTAGAGGGTAGAGTAAATCTATTTGTAAAAGGGCTTTAGCAAGGATACATGAAAAGTACTGAGAATTCGAAGGTGTGGGGGCAACCAAAGTTTATAGGCCACTGGATTAACTTGACAAAAAATGCGAAAGGGTCCAATATATCTAGGACCTAATTTGGGGAGAGGGTTGTCAAAGTTTGATGTTCTTGGTGGACAACCAAACAAGTTGATTGAGACGATAACGGGGTGTAGGTTTTCTAAGACGGTCCGCGTACTTTTTGTATCTGTGTACCGACAGAAGCAGAACCTCTTATGTCTCTCCAGTGTATAGTTAACTTGGTCACCATGTTGACTGCTGCAGGTACCTCTACTTGAGACGACTGGAAGGGAAAAACTCTGGGTCGATACCCAAAGGCAGCTTGAAAAGGAGAATATTTTAAGGAGGAGTGCCATTGTGAATTGTGCGCTAATTCAGCTAGAGGTAGCATCTCACTCCAGTTGTCATGTTCAGCATTAACATAAAGCCCTTAAATAGGTCTCTAAATCTTGATTTACCCTTTCTGTTTGGCCGTTAGATTGGGGTGGTATCCAGAAGACAGGGAATTCTTGATCCCCAGATGTTTGCAAACAGCCTTCCAGAACGAAGATATAAATTGAGGACCTGTCACTAACAATATCGACCGGAATACCATGCAAACGGATGACATGTTCAATAAAGGAAAGGGCAAAGTTTGGGGCAGTAATAAAGAAGGGGATTTTGCGCCAAAGAAAACCAGTATCACACACAAAACATGCTTCTATATCACATAAATCTAATAGTGAATAAATATTCATATAATGTGCATTTATAATATATACTATAGTGCAATCACCAAAGTAAAGTGCAAGTGCATATGTAAACACAATAGTGCAGAAAGTTCAATATTGCAATGGTTGCTGTTCAGGATGGTTCAAATGGGTATTTAGTCAATGGTCAATTCCAAGATTCTAGATGTTCCAAAATTGTAGATGTCATCAAATGGTTCAAATAATAAACAAATTGAAGTATTGAACCTGCGGTGAATCCTACACCTGTCTCCCAATGTTCTCACCTCAATAACATGAATCACTGGCATGTAGTTTCACTGGCATGGGCTATGGTCTTATATCTCCTCTATTCCTCTTATTTCTTCTCCACTCTTAAATAATATTTTAGATAGTGTCCTCTACCAATCACGCTCTCTATGAAAGAGAAGTGGGAGGGAAGGGGAGGGGGAGAGAGAGAGAGGGGGAGACCAAGCTCCAATCGATGCAGCCAGGAGAGGGACAGGAAATGAAGCCTCCAATAAAATATATAGGCTTTATTAACTTAAAAAATGGACTCTTACATCAATTTAAAAATAGTCAGCATGTAGGAGATATTCGGCGTATGACCGCTATCTTACTGTTATCCTGCTGTCTTACGATCCGTCCGTATGATGCCGCTATCCTCCCTACGGCGTTACATCACGCACCTCGTGACTTCTTCAGGGGAGCCTTATTGGTTGTTAGGGCATCACTCAAATAGTGTATTGGACCGGAAGTCTTGCGGTCGCCATTTTCTTGTATACCACAATAAACTATGGGCGCCGCCATTTTCCCTGTGTCTAGCTAGCGGTGAATCTCCATATCAAATGGAAACATAGCAAAACAAAAAATGTTTGAGCGAAAATATTAATTTCCCTCATCTTTTGTTGTGGGATGGTACTGTGAATAGAGTAATAATTACTCATCTAGATAGTCACTGAATGAAAATTCCACACTACTACCTCAGATCATAGCAGCCACAGCGGGCTGACTGGGCTAATGTCCATCCTGGGAAACAGTATAAATGCTACAATGACATAAATCACCAATTCCGTCAATGAAGTGAAAATATTAAAATGAATATATAGATCTATAATTCATACCTATTGTGTATGTGTATGTGTATGTGTATGTGTATATATATATATATATATATATATATATATATATATATATATATATATATATATATAAATAATATATGGCCTCTTGTTCATACGCACTCATTGCTGACTGGTTGGCATCATACTTCTGATCCAATTCAGCAGGGCAACTAATTATATTATACAAATATAACCATACTATCCAATGGGGAATAGAATGATAATAAAATAATTTCAAACATATAATGCTAAAATTATTTAAAATATTTTAAAATTAAAAATTACTTAAAAAACAATTCAGATCGAACTCTACGTTCATTCCCCTGGGTGTCAATGTTCTAAGCGTATGTATCCACCGAGACTCTGACTGATATTTCTCACTAAATGGCTTCCTCTCCAAGAGCCTTTTAAATTTGTCTATGCCCCAAAATTGCAAATCTATAGGGTCCCGATTGTGGACCTGTGCAAAATGTCGTGACACACTATGTTTCGGAAATCCGTTGATAATGTTTTGCACAGGTTCTTGAATTCTTACTTTTAAGGCTCTCTTAGTTCTACCTACATACTGTAGGTTACAACTACATTGTAGTACGTATACGTCACCCTCTGTGTGACACCCTATAAAATCCTTTATAGGGTGTGTTACCTGTACTGGTACTCTTAAATTCTGTCCTTTTGCCTTGGAACTTTTTGGCATGTTTACAGGCGTAGCAGTTTCTACAAGGGTAAAAACCTGTTCCATTAAAGGAATAACTGGGTTTGGGGGGCGGGACTACAATTGATTTAACTACTAGGTCCCTGAGTGTCGGTGCCCTCCTATATATTATTTTAGGTCTATCTGGCAAGATATGATTGAGGTCTTTATCTTTTTTTAAAATGTGCCAGTGTCGCTCCACCAACCTGGCTACATCTTTATGTTGAATGTTAAAATCTAAGATAAGACACGGTGCCTCTTGATGTTGATAGTTTTTATTTTTATTTTGTAGCATCTTGTTTGTCTAGTTCCCTGACATCTAGTATTTGCTTGTAAAAATAAAAACTATCAACATCAAGAGGCACCGTGTCTTATCTTAGATTTTAACATTCAACATAAAGATATAGCCAGGTTGGTGGAGCGACACTGGCACATTTTAAAAAAGGATAAAGACCTCAATCATATCTTGCCAGATAGACCTAAAATAATATATAGGAGGGCACCGACACTCAGGGACCTAGTAGTTAAATCAATTGTAGTCCCGCCCCCCAAACCCAGTTATTCCTTCTTTAATAGAACAGGTTTTTACCCTTGTAGAAACTGCTACGCCTGTAAACATGCCAAAAAGTTCCAAGGCAAAAGGACAGAATTTAAGAGTACCAGTACAGGTAACACACCCTATAAAGGATTTTATAGGGTGTCACACAGAGGGTGTCGTATACGTACTACAATGTAGTTGTAACCTACAGTATGTAGGTAGAACTAAGAGAGCCTTAAAAGTAAGAATTAAAGAACATGTGCAAAACATTATCAACGGATTTCCGAAACATAGTGTGTCACGACATTTTGCACAGGTCCACAATCGGGACCCTATAGATTTGCAATTTTGGGGCATAGATAAATTTAAAGGCTCTTGGAGAAGAAGCCATTTAGTGAGAAATAGCAGTCAGAAAGAGTCTCGGTGGATACATACGCTTAGAACATTGACACCCAGGGGAATGAACGTAGAGGTCGATCTGAATTGTTTAAGTAATTTTTAATTTTAAAATATTTTAAATAATTTCAGCATTATATGTTTGAAATTATTTTATTATATCATTCTATTCTCCATTGGATAGTATGTTTATATTTGTATAATATAATTAGTTGCCCTGCTGATTTGGATCAGAAGTATGATGCCATCCAGTCAGCAATGAGTGCGTATGAACAAGAGGCCTTATACACACACACACACACACACACACACACACACACACACACACACACACACACACACCACCATCATAGGTATGAATTAAAGATCTATATATTCATTTTAATCTAATATTAATTTTCACTTCATTGACGGAATTGGTGATTTGTCATTGTAGCATTTATACTGTTTCCCAGGATGGACATTAGCCCAGTCAGCCCGCTGTGGCTGCTATGATCTGAGGTAGTAGTGTGGAATTTTCATTCAGTGACTATCTAGATGAGTAATTATTACTCTATTCACAGTACCATCCAACAACAAAAGATGAGAGAAATTAATATTTTCGCTCAAACATTTTTCGTTTTTGCTATGTAAACATTTTTTGTTTTGCTATGTTTCCATTTGATATGGAGATTCACCGCTAGCTAGACACAGGGAAAATGGCGGCGCCCATATAGTTTATTGTGGTATACAAGAAAATGGAGACCGCAAGACTTCCGGTCCAATACACTATTTGAGTGATGCCCTAACAACCAATCAGGCTCCCCTGAAGAAGTCACGAGGTGCGTGACGTAACGCCGTAGGGAGGATAGCGGCATCATACAGACGGATCGTAAGACAGCAGGATAACAGTAAGATAGCGGTCATACGCCGAATATCTCCTACATGCTATTTTTAAATTGATGTAAGAGTCAATTTTTTAAGTTAATAAAGCCTATATATTTTATTGAAATACTACACTATTGAAGGCTTCATTTCATTTCCTGTCCCTCTCCTGGCTGCATCGATTGGAGCTTGGTCTCCCCCTCTCTCTCCCCCTCCCCTTCCACCCGCTTGTCTCTTTCATAGAGAGCATGATTGGTAGAGGACACTATCTAAAATATTATTTAAGAGTGGAGAAGAAATAAGAGGAATATAAGACCATAGCCCATGCCAGTGAAACTACATGCCAGCGATTCATGTTATTGAGGTGAGAACATTGGGAGACAGGTGTAGGATTCACCGCAGGTTCAATACTTCAATTTGTTTATTATTTGAACCATTTGATGACATCTACAATTTTGGAACATCTAGAATCTTGGAATTGACCATTGACTAAATACCCATTTGAACCATCCTGAACAGCAACCATTGCAATATTGAACTTTCTGCACTATTGTGTTTACATATGCACTTGCACTTTACTTTGGTGATTGCACTATAGTATATTATAAATGCACATTATATGAATATTTATTCACTATTAGATTTATGTGATATAGAAGTGTGGTGTGTGTGATACTGGTTTTCTTTAGCGCAAAATCCCCTTCTTTATATTACTGTTTATGTGTTAAGTGAACACAGATTTATTTTGCAGCCATTGATAGGCATTCTAGTCAGTGTTTATTACTCTTGAGTAGCGCGAAACACTACCTCACATTCAAAGTTTGGGGCAGAAGGTAGAGCAGGCATAGGAATGAAGTGTGCCAGCTTCAAAAATCTGTCTACTACAACTCAGACGATAGTATTTCCCTTGGAGGCAGGCAAGTCCACAATAAAAACCATACTAATATGGGTCCAGGAAGCATGAGGAACAGGTAGCGGTTGTAGAAGATCTTGGGGAACAGATTGAGGCAATTTGATGGTCTCACAAAAACAGTACAAGCTTTAACAAAGTCTATTACATCCTTCTTAAGGGTTGGCCACCATACCTAGGACTTCAAGCGTAAGAAAGTCTGTTTGGCACCAGGATGTCCGGATATCCTCTGACCATGGGCCCATTGCAAAACTTCTTTACGTAACTCTTGAGGAACATACAGCGTATTGGGCGGAACCAAAAGATTAGAAGGTGCCCGAGATTGAGCAGCCAACAAATCCCTTTGTAAGAAAGACAGTATCCAGTTGAGCAAAAATTTGTTCCGGAGAAACAATATGATCTGGAGGAGCTTGAAGATTCTCGCAAGAGAATTGCCGAGACAGGGCATCGGCCTTGGTGTTCTTAGTACCTGGAATGTACGTTACAAAATTGAACCGAGTGAAGAATAATGCCCAGCGGGCTTTTCTGGGATTCAGTCTTTGGGCCATCTCCAAGTAGATCAGATTCTTATGGTCAGTTTGAACCACCACAGGAAGTTCCGTACCTTCTAAAAGATGCCTCCATTCGGAAAATGCTATTTTTATAGCTAGAAGTTCTCTATTCCCCATGTCATAATTTTGCGACAGAATTTCTTAGAGAAAAAGGCGACCGGATGTAGCTGGTTAGAAGTAGGTTCTCATTGGGATAATACTGCTCCAGCCCCTACTTCGGAGGCATCCACCTCCAAGAAATATTGAGCAGACGGCTGAGGATGACAGACAACAGGAGCGGAACAAAAGGCAGACTTTAGGTGAGCGAAAGCTTCCAGAGCTTCAGGAGGCCACTGTGAGCATTTGGTCCCTTTTTTAGTGAGGGCAGTAATGGGAGCCAGAATCTTGGAAAAATTGATAAATTTGCGATAGTAGTTACAAAATCCAATAAAATGCTGTATTTCCTTTAAAGGTAGAAGGTCTAGGCCATTGTAAGATGGCATCTAGTTTCTTGGAGTCCATCTGGAATCCTTTAGACAAAATTATATAACCTAAGAAAAGGTATTTCCGATTGTTCGAAGGAGCACTTGGAAAGTTTGGCGTACAGCCTAGGATCTCTTAAACGTTGGAGAACGGTGCGAACGTGGCATCAGTGAAGCGTTAAATCTTTAGAGTGAATGAGTATATCATCGAAATAAAAAAGAGTCAAGTAGATCCCTGAAAATATCATTCACAAACTCCTGAAATACAGCGGGGGCATTGCAAAGTCCAAAAGGCATCACTAGACACTCATAACACCCCCTTCTAGTATTAAAAGCAGTCTTCCATTCATCTCCAGCTTTGATTCTAATGAGGTTACTGTATATGCAGAACGAAGGTCTAGCTTGGTGAATATCTTTGACCCCTGGACATGGTCAAACAGCTCAATAATTAAAGGGAGTGGATACCGATTTTTTACCATAATACGGTTGAGAGCTCTGTAGTCACAGGGTCTGAGTCCTCCATCTTTTTTCTCCACAAAAAAGAACCCTGCTCCCACAGGAGAGGAGGAAGGCCGGATGAAACCCTTCTTAAGACTGTCTTCAATGTATTCCTCCATTGCCTTTGTTTCCGCAAGGTTAAGAGGGTAGGTTCTCCCTTTAGAAAGGGGAGAACCGGGAAGCAAATCAATAGCACAGTTGTAAGGGCGATGTGGGGGGGAGCCCCTTTGCTTCCTTTTCAGAAAATACATCAGCAAACTCGGCAAAGGCCTCCGGTAGTTTAGGGTCAGTAGACACTTCAAGAATGGACACATTATTACGTACTATCTTTTGGAGACAGTGATCATGGCAGGAGGTGCTCCAGGCAGAAATTTGGCCAGTAGCTTAATCAATAGAAGGGTTATGTTTTTTTCACAAGAAATAGAAGGGTTATGTTTTTTTCACAAGAAATAGAAGGGTTATGTTTGCTTAAAGCGGAGTTCCACCCATTTTCCGAACTTTGTTTGGGCTGCATGCCCTTAGTTTATACTTCACAATGGCAATTATTTTTATTTTTTTTATGCTTCTAAATACCTTTTTTTTAGTTTGTTCCGTCCCATATCGCCTAAGCGATTAGTAAGGGTTCCTGGGATAGCGGCGTCATGTATCCCAGGAGTCCTTGTGAATCGCCTATTGCTGAAATCTCACGTGTTTTGCACATAGGAAATGACACGAGTAAGAGGAGCTACTGATCAGCCGGGAGGAAGTAAAGTAGAGATGTCCTTCTACTTTGAGTATGTGGCCTGGCTATTCAGGCAGTGCCACAGGGTTTGCAGTAGGACTGGAGACAGGGGGCTGCGGTGTTGCTAGGGGGTGGCCCCAAGTCTCTGCAGCCAGGCCGCATGACACCGGAGATCAAGCAGGCATCATGGGAGAACCGAAGAGAGAGCGGGCATCTCACTGCCCGCTCTCACAGTGCTATGGGAACGTCTCACCGCTTTTCCA
The DNA here is from genome assembly GCA_029206835.1 of Rana muscosa. Taxonomy (NCBI): domain Eukaryota; kingdom Metazoa; phylum Chordata; class Amphibia; order Anura; family Ranidae; genus Rana; species Rana muscosa. Next base: position 147,611,787 of record CM055120.1, read on the forward strand.
CCCTCACTATGCAGAGCTGCTGGCAGCAGAGAGATTACATCATCTCTCTGCTGCCCTCCCTCTCTCTGGAGACCCTGATAGGAGGAGGAGGAGTGCTCTCTGGGGACCCTGGATAGGAGGAGGGAAGGTGCTCTCTGGGGGACCCTGATGTGAGGGGTTGCTCTCTGGGGGACCCTGATGTGAGGAGGAGGGGGGGTGCTCTGGGGGACCCTGATGTGAGGAGGAGGGGGGGTTCTCTCTGGGGGACCCCGATAGTAGGAGGAGGAGGGGGGTGCTCTCTGGGAACCCTGATGTGAGGAGTGGGGGCGTCTCCCTGCCGATGATCGGCGCTGGGCTCCCGCTTTGTGTGAACACTGCGGGAGCAAGCCACCGGCGGCGTGCATGCGCATCCACTACCCAGAAGAGCCGGATCACGGATATACATATGCGAGGATGGGCTCTCTTATTTGCTCATTCTCTTTCGTTTGCTCTCACACTCGCTTTCTTTTTCTCTTGCTATTTCGCTCTTGCGTGCTCTTTTGCACTATTTTCTCTCGTTTGTTATCTATCGCTGTCTTCCTTTTTTTTTTGTTTACTTTCTACTCAATCTCTGTATTGCTTTGGATTTTTCTTTGTACACCCTGTTCATTTTATTTTTTTGTTTTCTTTTAGGTATAATAATTGGACAACTTGGATTTAACCTAAGAAAAACATTAGAACAATGTATATTTCCACGTGGCAATAAAATTTTTTTTATTAAAAAGTGTATTTTACAACATTTATTTAGCATTTGCTTCTATAATAAATATTTAATTTATTTAAATACAATTTTAAAGAAAGGTGACTTTTTTCCCCCGATACCCACTGTATACATGCTTTGGCATTTCAGCCTTGGGTGAGCGCCATTGCATCTGCGATTCAGTAAAACAGAATTGGAGAATCCGATATGCGGGTGTCAGGCACTGGATGTGCTACGGTGACTATCCTCTGTAAACCACATCAAAAAGGGATCTGCCTATGTAAACTAGCAGATCCCTATTCAGACAGGGGGAAGCAAAGCAGGGACTACAATCCACTTATTAAGGCTTGGTTCCCATTGGTGCACTGTGCGTCACTTGTGCTTTGATCAGACATTGCATGTGATTGGCAATGCGGTGTCAATCACATGCGATGTCTGAGCAATGCGAGTTCAGCCACAGTTGTATGGCTGAATCCACAACCACATGAATTTGCACAGAAAAATGTGCAGGGACTTTTCCCCGCACTGGAATCGGATCGCATGGGCATTCTCACCTATGCGATCAGATTTTCAGTCCAAATCCACAGTTCACACTGCAATCTGAATCGATCTAGGGGTGTCATTAACATTGTATTGACACCCACAGCGGTTCACAGAGGGCAGTGTGAACTGTCTGTAGGAGAGATGCAATGCGGGAACTGGCACTGGAATTGTGCTGGTTCTCGCATTGCACCAATGTGAACCTGGCTTCAGCCATACAAATTGCATGGCTGAAATCACATCACATTTGGACCGAAGGCGTGCAGAACCCCTTTTTTTGATCTGCACCAGAATCGTTCACACCCATGCCATCTGATTGCTGTCCGAATTTACAGTTGGCACTGCGATATGCGAACCGATCTGGCGGAGGTGTCAAACTTTGTATTGACACTCCCAGTGGTTCGCATAGGGCAGTGTGTGGTGAATTGCCTGCAAGTCAGGTGCGATGAGGGAAATCTGCAGTGGAGTCGCAAGGTTCTCGCATTGCACCAATGTGAACCGAGTTTCAACAACTAAAAGCAGCACAATCTGTACACAAAACACTGGCAACCCTTAAATCATTCTAAGGGCCGGTTTACACTGCAGCGATGCGGGAACCCTGAGAATCCAATGTGGGTTCTCGCATCGCATACAACTCGCAGACAGTTCACATTGCCATATGCGAATTGCTGGGAGTGTCACTAGAAAGCTAATGACACCCCCAAATCAGTTCATATATTGCAGTGCGAACTGTCAATTTGGACAGGAATTGGATTGCATGGGTGTGAACACCCATGCAATTTGATTCTGGTGCGGACCAAAAAAAAATTAAAATAAAAATAAAAAGAGAAGGAGAGGTCCTGTGTGAGTTTGGTCCAAATGGAAATTCAGCCATACAATCTGTATGGCTGAGTTTGCATTGCACAGACATCACATTTGATTTGCACTGCAGTGTGGTTTGAATCACATCTAATGTCGGCCAGCACAGCATTGTAAATCAGTGTCCTGTCAAATGATGCCTCCCGTCGAAAAGAGCATCCGACGCACTGCGCAGTGATGACGTAGCTACAGCTGATCGGGAACCAGCTAGAGTGACATTAAGTACTGCGCATGCGTGGATCGTCAGACGCATTATCCGATGGAAGCCATTTGCCTATCTACACAGCGCTGAGGCAAAATCCAACAGTCATATTGTGCCTTGCTCTGTCCACGCCTGTCTAAGGAAGCCCTAAAGGGGAGGGGGAAGTCTTGGGGGTCATACTCCTCGCTAGTGCCACGACATGCCGTATAGTGGCATCACGTTGTACAATGCCATGACATGCTGTACAGAGCCATCGCATTTTGTACAATGCCCTGACATGCCGTACAGAGCCATCACATTTTTTATAATGCCATCGCACGTCGTACAGAGCCATCGCTGTGCATGCGTGGTTCGTCGGATGCATTATCCGATGGGAGGCATTATTGGACAAGACACCTACAGTTGGCTACCAGTGAGTTGGAGGTGGAGTGAGAGACACTTGTCAGAGAGAAATGGGGTGACAGAGGGAGTACACGGAACTGCTAATCATCTGTTACCATGTTGGCCCTGCTACTGAGAGGAGGCCTGAGCCGAAGGCATGCACTGCAGGGAGATGGTGCGAGGGGTAAGTCACCTTCTGTGTGTGTGTGTCTACAGGCCGGTACCTACCTACACAGGAGGGTACAGCCATGCACAGAGAAGAGGAGCCATGCACAGAGAAGAGGAGGGCATTGTGTACATGGCTGTGCCCTCCTGTGTATATAGATATATATTATATATCTATATAAGTATCTGTACCCGGCTGTGCTCACCTTTGTACCCGGTTGTGCTGTCATGTGTAGGTAGGTACCAGCCTGTCGACTAGGGTGACCACATTTCCAAACTACCATTCAGGGACACCCTCCCTTTCCAAAAATCAGCTTGTGCTGTAACGAATCACAGCACAATGATTGGAGAAATCATAAATCCCGCCTCGTGTCCAATCTCAAGCAGGGGGTGGGGATTGTGCTCCTCCAGGCATTCCCAGCCAGGACAAGTACGGTCAGTGAGTAAAGGCAGGGATGTGGCGGCATCAGATTGGCCCGGGGGGTGGCTGTGTCAGTTTCATTCCGGGACACTGTATTGTCCTGGAATGAAGGTGCCCGGGACAGACCTGCAAAATGCGGGTCTGTCCCGGGCAATCCGGGACACGTGGTCACCCTACTGTAGACACACAGAATGTGACTTGCCCCTCACACCATCTCCCTGCAGTGCATGCCTTCGGCTCAGGCCTCCTCTCAGTAGCAGGGCCAACATGGTAACAGATTAGCAGTTCCGTGTACTCCCTCTGTCACCCCATTTCTCTCTGACAAGTGTCTCACTCCACCTCCAACTCACTGGTAGCCAACTGTAGGTGTCCTGTCCAATAATGCCTCCCATCAGATAATGCACTCGACGAACCACGCATGCACAGTCATGGCATTGTACAACATGAGATGGCATTGTACGGCATGCAATGGAACTGGCGAGGAGTATGTCCGCTCACAGTGTGCATATTCATACCTCCCAACTTTTTGAGATGGGAATGAGGGATACCTACCAGCAAAAGTATGCAGGCATGGGACACGCCCCTTGCCATGCCCCCTTAAAGGAGAATTGTACAAAAAAAAACAAGATTGGTTAAACCCCTTTATATTGGCTTTTGGAATTTACAAATGCAGCAATTTAGAAATCAGATGAAAGGTTTAGGGCTGGAAAACACTTTGATAGATAAGTGCATTTTATATACAACTCTATAGATCAGACCAAAATGAGGGACAAGTAAGGAGGAATGAGGGACAGAGGGACATTGCTCCAAATGAGGGACAGTCCCTCAAAATCAGGGACAGTTGGGAGCTATGCATATTGTATATTCTGCCCTCTCCCTGCAAAACTCCTTTATGTGTGTGAGGTGAAATGTTGCTGCAGTTTATTGCAGATTTAACTTTTGATCAAAGTGGAATATATTTTATTACACACAAACCTTTATTATAAAATATTAGTGTGTATGTGTATGTGTATGTGTATGTGCGCGCACACACAGTGCCGGGACAAGGTCATTTGGTGCCCAGGGCGAAGGAGGCAAACTGCGCCCCCCCCCTCAATTATTGTTGCCGTTCATCGTCACCTTTGTGACTATCTGTGCCTCTCTGGAGAGTGCCATAGGTATTCTTGCCCACTCAGAACCCTTCCCTTTTGCTAAAAGGTACTTCTTCCTTATAAAGGGCTTGTGCAAGAATGGAACATTTTCTCTCCTGCTACCCCTAACAGTAGTAGTTATTGTATGCTTCCCCCCCCCCCTGTATTTTACATGGGGGGGGGGTTTCTTTTTCTTACACTACTTTGAAACAAAGTACCCTAGAAGCCAGTCCGCCTTGCTTCTCTAGGGCTTTTCCTATAATCTTTTATGAGAATGTGCTACTTATTCCCCCTTTCCTGCCCTGAAGACATGTCCATCTCTTTCTATATGTCTTATGGATGGGGGTCGCAAATGTCATGCATGACTACCTGCCATGTATTATCTTGTTTGACTCCTCTGTCACTTGATCTATGCTGAGCACAGCCACTGGTCACTAATGCATTAGTAATTGACCAGTAGCAGTAAATTAACCCCTTTGTGCTGCATTAGTGTGCAGCACAAAGGGGTTAATTAACTGGCACTGGTCAGCCACTAATGCATCGGTGACCCGTGCCAGTACATTAACCCCCTCATGCTGCATATTACAGAAATTTAAAATAGGTAGCATTGGTAATTAACCACTTCTCTACTGTGCACGAAAACCCCCTTCCTGCCCAAGCCATTTTTCAGCTTTCAGCGCTGTCACACTTTGAATGACAATTGCGCGGTCGTGCGACGTGGCTCCCAAACGAAATTTGCGTCTTTTTCCCACAAATAGAGCTTTCTTTTGGTGGTATTTGATCACCTCTGCGGTTTTTATTTTTTGCGCTATAAACAAAAGAAGAGCGTCCAGTTTGGAAAAAAAAAAAAAAAAAAAAAAAAACTATTTTTTACTATAATAAATACCCATTTTTTTTTTTTAAATAAAATTTCTCAGTTTAGGCCGATACGTATTCTTCTACATATTTTTGGTAAAAAAAATAAATAAAAAAATAATCGCAATAAGCGCGTATTGATTGGTTTGTGCAAAAGTTATAGCGTCTACAAAATAGGGGATAGATTTATAGCATTTATTTTTTTATTAGTAATGGCGGCGATCTGCGATTTTTTATTGTGACTGCGATATTGCGGAGGACACTTGACACATTTTTGGGACCATTCACATTTATACAGCGATCCCTGCTATAAAAATGCATTGATTACTGTATAAATGTGACTGGCAGGGAAGGGGTTAACCACTAGGGGGTGGGAAGGGGTTAAATATGTTCCCTCAAAGTGTTCTTACTGTGGGGGGAGGGGACCGATGGTTGTCCCTATGTACAAGGGACACACCATCGGTCCCCTCTCCCTCACAGGACGTGGATCTCTGTGTTTACACACAGAGATCCACTTTCCTGCTCGTTTCCCGGGCAATCGCCGGGCACGCGCACGCGCACCGGTGGCCTTGTGAACGCGGCGGGCGTGCGCGCCGCGCGCGTCTCCTAGCTCGTTTTAAAGGGAGGACGTCATATGACGTCCTCCCAGAACGAGAGTGTCCTCCGCCCGCCGTCAATTGACACGTGGTTAAACTCCCCTCAGCCTCCTCCCCTCCCCCAATTGGATCTAGACAGTTCATTATTATTCTGCAGCAGAAACTGCATATTACACAAGGCACTTGGTTCAGGAATGTGCACTGTGCAGTGGTGAGAAGTGCAAAGCACAGAAAAAAAAAAAAAAAAATCAGCAAAAGGGACAGTACTTACATTCAATGCAAAGCATCCCTTGTGCTGAGGTATATGCAGCATATAGCCCTGTGTACAGAGTGCAGGGGTCAGGAATATGTAACAGAGGGTATCACACAGCGTGCAGTGGTAAAGCGCATGTAATATGCAGATCAGCATACAGAATGCAGGGCCCAGGAGTATGTAACGCAAAACCCATTGTACAGAATACAGCATGCAGTAGTACCATCCCAAGGCCTTTAATATGTAACATACAGCCATGCATTACATACTCTTGCTCACTGAACTCTGTATGCTTTACCTGTCCCCCATCCCTGGTCTTCCCCAAGCAAAAATCCCCCTTCCCTCAAGTATTCTACTTCTGTGTCCCCTCTTCCACAGCTCACCTTTGCCCCTCCCCATCAACATCTCACTTCTACACCCCCAGTCCAAAACTCACCTCTGCACCCCCATCCACATTATCTCTGCACCTCAATCTAAAGCTCACCCTTATCCACAGCTCTCACCTTTGCCACCTCCCATGTTTCACTTCTGCACCCCCATCTTCCCCCATGGCTCTCACCTCTGCACAACCTGCCCCACCCTCCACAGCTCTCACTTTGCACAACCTGCCTTCTGCAGCTCTCCCTCTGCACAAATCCACCCCCCTCCACACGTTCCCAGTTTTCTTCTCTGCACACATCCCCCCAGCTCTTCCTCATGTGCAAATCCCCCCCAGATCCCCTCTGCACAAATCCCCCCCCCAGATCCCCTCTCTGCACAAATCCCCCAACCAGATCCCCTCTCTGCACAAATCCCCCCCCCCCAGATCCCCTCTCTGCACAAATCCACCCCAGATCTCCTCTCTGCACAAATCCACCCCAGATCTCCTCTCTGCTAACCCCCCCTTTCACGGTTCCCTCTCTCAGCACATATTCCCCCTTCCCCCCACACCTTTACAGTGCACTCCTCTCTGCACAACCTCAGGCTTTGGCAAACCCTCGCCTCTTCTGAGGCCACCGGTCTCTATGGTATGCGCAGGCTTTTCTTAATTTTTTCTGTTCTCCACTTATTACCTGTATCAACTGCACCTGTTTGAAATTGTTACCTGTATAAAAGACACCTGTCCACACACTGAAACAGACTCCAACCTATCCACAATGGCCAAGACCAGAGAGCTGTGTAGGAACATTAGGGATAAAATTGTAGACCTGCACAAGGCTGGGATGGGCTGCAGGACAATAGACAAGCAGCTTAGTGAGAAGTCAACAACTGTTGGCGCAATTAGAAAATGGAAGAAGTTCAAGATGGGCAATCTCTTGGTCTGGGGCTCCATGCAAGATCTCACCTCGTGGGGCATCAATGATCATGAGGAAGGTGAGGGATCAGCCCAGAACTACACGGCAGAACCTAGTCAATGACCTGAAGAGAACTGGGACCACAGTCTCAAAGAAAACCATTAGCAACACTATGCCGTCATGGATTAAAATCCTGCAGTGCATGCAAGGTCCCCCTGCTCAAGCCAGCACATGTCTAGGCCCATCTGAAGTCTGCCAATGACCTTCTGGATTATCCAGAGGAGGAATGGGAGAAGGTCATGTGGTCTGATGAGACAAAAATAGAGCTTTGGTCTAAACTCCACTTGCTGTGTTTGGAGGAAGAATGATGAGTACAACCCCAAGAACACCATCCCATCCGTGAAGCATGGAGGTGGAAACATCATTCTTTGGGGATGCTTTTCTGCAAAGGGGACAGGATGACTGCACCGTATTGAGGGGAGGATGGATGGGGCCATGTATCGCAAGATCTTGGCCAACAACCTCCTTCCCTCAGTAAGGCCCCTTTCACACTGGGGCGTTTTTCATGCGGTTTAGCGCTATTAGCGCTATTATACCGCATGAAAAATTCGTGCCTGTAGCCTTCAATGTGAAAGCCCGAAGGCTTTCACACTGAAGCGGTGCGCTAGCAGGACCGCTCCAAAAGTCCTGCTAGCCACTTCTTTACAGCGGTGAAGGAGCGGTGTGTTCACCGCTCCTTTACCGCGGCTGCCCATTGAAATCAATGGGACACCGCCCGCAAACCGCGGCAATAGCCGCGGTTTGCGGGCGGTATTAACCCTTTTTCGGCCCTCTAGCGGGGGTTAAATTCACCCCCCCTAGCGGCCGCATACTGCGGTAAGAACGACGGTATAGCAGCGCTGAAAATCGCGCTGCTATACCGCCACCGCACCTGCCCGCCCCAGTGTGAAAGGGGCCTAAGAGCATTAAAGATGGGTCGTGGCTGGATTTTCCAGCCTGAAACACAGCCAGGGCAACTAAGCAGTGGCTCCGTAAGAAGCATCTCAAAAGGTCCTGGAGTGGCCTAGCCAGTCTCCAGACCTGAACCCAATAGAAACTTTGGAGGGAGCTGAAAAGTCTGTATTGCCCAGTGACAGTGTCAGGAAGGGCATGCCAGCATTCAAGATGGTGGCCGTGGAAGACGGCCTGGAACTAGAAATGGCTGAAGAACGCCGTTGGCGCGCATGCATGCGCCAGAGCGCGCGCATTCGGTGACAGGCCTTGGCGCCAAGCAGGCGATTTAAACTGGGTCAGCATCCAGACTCAGTGCTGTCTGTTCTACAGCGTTGTGTACCCTGCGTTCCAGTATCCGATACCTGTTCCTGATATCTGACCCGGCTTGCCCTTGACATTCCTGCTTTCTGCCCGCACCTGACCCGGCTTGTTGACTCCGCATCTGCCTGCTCCTTCTGCTACCCTGCTGCCAGCCTGATACTAAACCGGCCTATATCCTGACTCCGCTCCAGCCTATGCTCCTGTTCTGGACTCGTCCGCCAGTGTGTGATCCTGCACCTGCTATTCCTTCAGCCCTTCGGAGCCCTGCTGAGCTCCCATCCCACCTGCTGTCGCACTTGCTCCTCTGCCTGTGGTGTTCCTGTACCTGCCTTCCGCTGACCGCGGCTCCTGGTTTTCTGCTGTACCGGTATTCCCCTGCAGTCTCTCCTGGGACCCCAGTCCGGCTCATCGTCAGCGATCCTGCCAGGCACTCGTGCCACTCTGCACTCCCACGCCTCCTGTCTGCTCTATCAGGGGCCTCGAGTCAGAGGTGTAAGAGGCCGTCCTCTGCATATCAGGCTCTACCGCCAGGTACATGACAGTAACAGACAGCCATGTCTGAGCCTGTGCGAGGACCCTCTCCCATGGAGGAACTTTGCCAATATCTGGCAGGCCTGACACGGGCTGTTAAAATCTTACAGGGAGGCTATACCCAGTTGGAAGGACGTTTACAGACCCTGACTTCCTCTACAACCGTCCAGGGACCTGAGCAAGCTTCCTCCACTCCACAAGGGACCTCTACTGCTCCTGCAATCATCATGCTCTCGCCTGAACCCAGAGTTTTAACCCCGGAAAAATTCCTTGGTGAACGCAGCAAGTTCAGAGACTTTCGGAACGCATGTGAACTGTATTTCGCACTTCAGCCACGCACCTTCTCTCTTGAAGCCACAAAGGTCAGCTTTGTTATCTCTTTACTGCAGGGAGAGCCACAATCCTGGGCTCACCGTCTCCTTGAACAGAGGGCCGAGTGTCTCAGACTTAACCTCATTCCTGCCCGCCAAGGCCCAATTGTATGAAGATCCCCAGCAAGCTGCTTCCGCTGAAGCAGCCCTCCGTTCACTTCAACAAGGTCGCAAGGCTGTGGAAGATTATGTCTCTGAATTCAGCCGATGGGGCTTTGACACTAGCTGGAATGACGCAGCGTTACGCCATCAGTTCCGCATGGGCCTCTCAAGGACAAACTTGCCAGAGTAGGAGTTCCTCCTACCCTGGAAGCCCTGATTGACTTGTCCATCCAAATTGACCGTCGTTTGAGACAACGAAGGTTGGAAAGAGCGGTGGGCCAACCACGCCCAGTATGGATGCTACCACGGGTGCCCAGCCCCTTCAGTGCTGTTCCACCGGCCCCTGCTACGTCCGTTCCTGGCGCACCAGAACCACGGTGGCTCAGCCTACTCTGTTCGTCACTCTTCCCTGAGGAACGCCAACGTCGTTGCCAGCAGAACCTCTGTCTGTATTGTGGGGGCTCAGGACATTATGTGAGGTGTTGCCCAGTTAAGTCCCGTAAATGCCTCTCAGCCATCTCCCCTTCTGCAACTCTGAACTTGCCCAGCAATTCTGCTCATCTTGCTCTCTCCATTTCATTACAGCTGCCAGGGGGGACTATCCAGACTTCCGCTATAATCGTTTCCGGGGCCTGCAGCTGCTTTGTGGGCTTATCCTTTGCTGCACAACATCATATCCCACTTCAACCCAAAGCGCAGAGACTTTCCGTCCATCTGGCCGATGGGACCACCATTAAGTCTGGAGCAGTTACCTATGAGACAATGCCTCTACTTGCCACTATTACCAAGAACCACCAAGAACTGCTACGCTTGGATGCTATCGCCTCTCCTTTGTTCCCGGTCATTCTCGGCATGCCTTGGCTGAAGGCTCATAATCCCTGCAGCAACTGGGCCACAGAGGAAATTTAGTTTCTCCCTATTGCACCCAGCACTGCTTACGAACCTCCTGTGACCAGCCTTCCTGGCTATGCCTTGACACAGACTCTGAAGCCTGTTGGTCCGTACCCACAGCTTACCACAAGTTCCTGGATGTGTTCAGCAAGAAAGGTGCAGAGACTCTCCCTCAGTCATACGACTGTCCCAGCGAACTCCTTCCTGGACAAAAAATTTGATATGGGCTATACTGCGCTGTGCAATAAGTGAACACAAAAATTAGCTGCCAACACAGCTGAGACAAAGCAAAAACTGGTGAATATGAAAAAGTGTAGCGCTTATTTTTGTGAAAGAGTCAGTTACCAACACATAACAAATGTTGCAAACATGCATATATATTAATTTCAGTGACACCAAGTGACTAAATGTGATCCGTGAAAAAAAAAATATATGTAACAAATAAATCAGAACGAAGCAGTCCTCTATTGTGACCACACACAAATAACAGTCCAAAAGTGTAGAAAAAAAAACTGCAAGGTTGAAATAAAGAGTCCCACATGGATATGACCCTCTCTGTGAAAGGATAGAGACACCACCACCACCGATATAAGGAGGAGGCTTACCAGATGGTATTGACTTGGTAAGGTGTATACCACCCAAGTCAAAACAGGCTTAAATAATCAGTCAGCAAAGTGTATCCAGCTGGTCCTGAATCCGCATATCAGTCGGCACTGCAAATTCCCATAAACAGCAGGAAGTGTGAATACATATAGTCTTGTTGGAGCCAGAGATACGGTAACCACATAACATGCGTAATGGGGAAAAAAAAACTCACATAGTGTGATACCGTACAAGGAAGTATTTATTAAAAAAAAAGATTAAAAATGTACACTCACATTTGGAAGAACATCATAGGCATATCACAAAATGCAAGAGCGGTGTGTGAATGGGTCCACCCGATGCGTTGCAACTAAAAAGTTGATGACTTTAGTTGAAACGCGTTGGGTGGACCCATTCACACACATGGCTCTTGCATTTTGTGATATGCCTGTGATGTTCTTCCAAATGTGAGTGTACATTTTTAATCTTTTTTTAATAAATACTTCCTTGTACGGTATCACACCATGTGAGTTTTTTTCCCCCCATTACGCATGTTATGTGGTTACCATATCTCTGGCTCCAACAAGACTATATGTATTCGCACGAACTCCTTCCTGGAGTCGAAGTTCCTTTTGGGAGAATCTTTCCCTTATCCGAATGTGAACTTGTTGCCCTCAAAGACTACATTGATGTTAACCTGAAGAAGATGTTCATCCGCCCTTCCACATCCCCGGCCGGGGCGGGAATCTTCTTTGTAGAAAAGGACCATTCATTACATCCGTGTGTGGACTATCATGAACTGAATAAAAGTCACGGTTAAGAACCGCTAGCCCCTTCCGCTGGTACCCAAACTCTTCCAGAGACTTGGCGCTGCCACCATATTCACCAAGCTAGATCTCCGAGGTGCCTATAACTTGGTCCGTGTACGGGAAGGGGATGAATGGAAGACTGCTTTCCGCACACGGTTCGGGCACTATGAGTACCTCGTAATACCCTTCGGATTATGCAACGCCCCCGCTACCTTCCAGCATTTTATTAACAATGTCTTCCAAGATTTCCTGGACTTATTTGTTGTAGTATACCTTGACGATATACTAATCTTCTCTTCCTCTCTAGACCACTGCAGACATGTCAGGAGTGTACAGAGCCGCCTTCGACAACATGGACTTTACGCCAAACCCGAGAAGTGCGAGTTTGAGCGCCAAAGCATCCAATTCCTGGGCCTGATCATATCCACCGAGGGCATTAGGATGGATCCCCAAAAAGTTACAGCCATCTTGGACTGGCCAATTCCCAGCGATAAGAAAGGCATCCAACGCTTTATAGGATTCGCAAACTTTTAAATCGGAAGTGTATCAGGGGATTTTCAGCAATCTCCCCCATCACCCAACTTACTAAACAGGGTGCCAGATTCCGTTGGTCCCCAGAGGCCCAGGCTGCCTTCGAGATGCTGAACAAGCTGTTTACCTCTGCATCTGTCCTGAAGCATCCTGATTCGTCCCTGCCATACGTTTTAGAGGTGGACGCATCTGAAACAGCAGTTGGAGCTATACTTTCTCAGAGGCAGGGATCCAAGGCTCTGTTGCACCCAGTTGCCTTCTTTTCCCGCAAGCTATCTGATGCGGAAAATAATTATGACGTCGGGAATCGTGAACTCCTAGCAATCAAAGCTGCACTGGAAGAGTGGAGATACTTACTAGAAGGGGCTGCACACCCGATCCTGATCTATACTGACCACAAAAATCTAGAATATCTGGAGGACAGCGAAAAGGTTGAAACCCCGGCAGGCCAGATGGGCACCTTTCTTTTCTAAATTTATTTTCCATTTAACATACAGGCCTGGATCTAATAATACAAAACCTGATGCTTTATCACGTATGTTCAGCAAATCACAGGAAATCTCCCCTCCAGATACCATTCTGTCTTCCGGGAAGATCAAACAAGCCTCTGTAGGAAGCCCCTCGCCACCCGGGACCACCTTACTAGCAAGAGACTGGCTACTTTGGTACGGAGACAAAGTCTTTGTACCGGAGGGTTTACGAGTCTCCACCTTGGGCCTGTGCCATGACCATATGCTTGCAGGGCATTTTGGCGTCTACAAAACTTCCGAATTAATGCAACAAACATTTTGGTGGCTTGGGATGGAGAAGGACTGCAGAAAGTATGTAGAATCCTGCACCACTGTATCCGCAACAAGAACAGCAAATCCAGGGCTTGGGGTCTGTTAAAGCTGCTACCGGTCCCGAATAGACCTTGGCAGATGATTTCGATAGACTTTATCGTGGAGCTATCCCCATCTGAGGGCTACAGTACCATTTTCGTGATCGTCGACCGATTATCCAAGATGGCCCATTTCCTCCCCATGAAGGGCACTCACTCTGCACAAGAGACCGCACGAATCTTCAGAGAGTATATTGCAAGTGCTAGAGATAAAAAGGTATATATAAAAATGGTGCCTTCATCCCAGTACGTTGTATAGAGAAAAGGATGAGGCTGAGGTGGACTATGTTGGCACCTTATGCTAACTGATGACCAGTTGAGTAGATAGTAAAAAGGGGTTTTTATTACAAAAATATATATATATATTGTGAGGGGGTTAGCTCGGCAGCGGGTGTGTGTGACCCCCTGGATGGGTTCACCACACAAAACAGGCACAGCAGACAGTTTGTAGTTGCAAAAACAAAAAGGTGCGGTTTATTTACACTATTTACAGGGGAAAAAAACAGCAAAACAAAAAAAGAAATCCTGGTCAGCTTGACCGCTTACTACACACGTTGGTGTCCCTAACTAACAACTGGGTACAGCCTTGTGCTGTCCCAGTCCCTAGCTCCCTGTTTGTTGAAGTTATTACAGTAACCACACAGGCTTTGGCTCACCGCACAGAGATCACACTCCCCAGACTATTCACACAGATCTGGTTCCAGGTCGGAGCATCTCCCTTAGCATGCTGGGAGTTCTTGTAGAGGCCTCAATGAAACACTGGATTCAGCTGGGCTCATTAACTCTTCCCCTGCAAGACTCCCCGCACTCCCCCTAGTGGTATAAATCGGCATAAAGCCTGAATCTAGGACATATATACCTTCCATCCTGGACGCAACCTGGTGATTTTACCTGCATTCTGTCACAATATAGAAATTATTTTAACATTTCATAGAAATAATGGTAATTGTGACATTTCAATGTATTATACCATTACAATCAATGGACAAAAGTACAACTGTACATACATAATATGCTGTGCTCTACATGTTTCACGTTGTGATTCAAAAACAGAATCCGCTTCTTCAGGAGCTAAATATATATGTATAGGTTTTCAATAGACAGAAAGTGAAAAATTGGGTTGTCACGTAACATGAGTGCTGGACCAGAGGGTGCCAGACTGAATCAAAATTCCCGTTATGTCATGGGGGAGTTGGTGGTCCCACTAAAGACAAACAGCAGGAGGTATAGGTAATCTCCTAGGACACATCCAGTGGCATCTCACAGGTAAGCGTCATAGAAAAAAGGGGAGGTTTTTATGTAGAAAGAATTCAGGTCAGTATTGGACCCCTTATATAAAAGGAAGGTCTCTTGAAATTCCTAGGAAGATGGACACCAATTGATAATTGGGTGGAATATTTTGAACTGATCTCTGCAGTATAAAGGGATAATCATATCATTAGCCTAGGTTCAAGAAATCCAGAATCATGTTTAGATCAACCTTCCCGGATAGGGAGGGAATCTGTCATGCCGAGAGATGGATGTGGATGTGTCCCCCTGAAGCAGCACACAGCTCAGAGAGGTTATAAGGCTTCATGTAACTCCGGCAAACATAGTTTCTGACAGAGGGGTCCAGTTCACCTCCAGGTTCTGGAGGTCTTTGTGCGAGTCTCTTGGAATTGAACTTTCATTCTCATCAGCCTATCACCTGCAAACCAATGGACAAACAGAAAGGACCAAACACTCGAACAATATCTCCGCTGTTTTTCTTCATTTTCTCAAGACGATTGGGACCCCTTTCTCTGGCTGAATTCTTACAATTCTGTCCATTCAGCCACCAAACAATCGCCTTTCTTCGCCAATTACGGTTTTCATCCTTCATTTCTTTTCAACGCAATTCCAAAGTGCTCTGTACCTGCTGTTCTTTAAACAATGGACTTCTTTAATACCAACAATAAACTGCGTACAGGAAACAATGGCCAAGACCCAAGCCTAAAAACAAAGCAGTCTTTGACAAGAAGAGAAGGGGGAATTGATCTTAAACCCGGGTGACCAAGTTTGGTTGGCGACAACAAATCTAAAACTTGTTTGCCCCTCGAAGAAACTTGGACCTAAGTTCGTAGGGCCATTCCCTGTGAAAAAACGAAACAATGTTGCATACGAGCTGGAACTACCTGACTTTTAGGATCCATCCCGTGTTCCATGTAACCCTGCTAAAACCCACTATCCCTGATCCTTTTCCTGGTCGAGATGCCGGCCCACCTGAACCCGTGGTGGTAGACGGTGAAGGAGGAGGTGGGGTGGTGTTAGATTGCAGGAAGAGGAGGAATCAGGTTCAGTACCCAATTAAGTGGAGAGGGCACGGACCGGAGGACAACTCGTGGGAACCAGAAGGTAATATCCATGCCCAAGAGCTCATCCAAACCTTCAAGAATGCTCATCTTGACAAAGTGGCCAGATTGGGCAGCCAGAGGCTGCCCATTAGGAGGGGGCAATGTCAGGAAGGGCATGCCAGCATTCAAGATGGTGGCCGTGGAAGACGGTCTGGAACTTCAGCTATTTCTAGAACGCCGTTGGCGCGCATGCGGTGACAGGCCTTGGCGCCAAGCAGGCTATTTAAACTGGGTCAGCACCCAGACTCAGTGCTGTCTGCTCTACAGCGTTCTGTGTACCCTGCGTTCCAGTATCTGATACCTGTTCCTGATATCTGACCCGGCTTGTCCTTGACGTTCCTGCTTTCTGCCTGCACCTGACCCGGCTTGTTGACTCTGCATCTGCCTGCTCCTTCTGCTACCATGCTGCCAGCCTGATACTAACCTGGCCTGTATCCTGATTCCGCTCCAGCCTATGCTCCTGTTCCGGACTCGTCCACCAGTGTGTGACCCGGCCAGCCTGCACCTGCTATTCCTTCAGCCCTTCGGAACCCTGCTGAGCTCCCATCCCACCTGCTCCTCTGCCTGTGGTGTTCCTGTACCGGTATTCCCCTGCAGTCTCTCCTGGGACCCCAGTCCGGCTCGTCAGCGATCCTGCCAGGCACTCGTGCGACTCTGCACTCCCGCGCCTCCTGTCTGCTCTATCAGGGGCCTCAAGTCAGAGGTGTAAGAGAGGCCGTCCTCTGCATATCAGGCTCTACCACCAGGTACGTGGCAGACAGCCCCAAAACCTGAAGTATCTGGAGAAGCTCTGTATGGGAGGAGTGGGCCAAAATCCCTGCTGCAGTGTGTGCAAACCTGGTCAAGAACTACAGGAAATGTATGATCTCCAATTGCAAACAAAAGGTTTCTGTACCAAATATTAAGGTCTGCTTTTCTGATGTATCAAATACTTATGTCATGCAATAAAATGCAAATTACCGTATATACTCGAGTATAAGCCGACCCAAATATAAGCCGAAGCACCCAATTTTACCACAAAAAAAAAACTGGGAAAACGTATTGACTCAAGTAGAAGCCTAGGGTGTCCATCTGCATGCCTCACTGTGCCCATGACTAGACTGACGTTTAACATGGGAGTCTATGGAAGGGGTGCCTGGCTTTGAAAAAAAAAAAAAACGGTGCTCCCCGGCCGTAGGTCCTCCAGACAACAAACTTTGCACACTTGTAGAGGAAGAGTGGGGCTACATGTGTGCCAAGTTACGGGGTCCCTAAAGTCCGGGAGATCAGGGGCTATATGTGTGCCAAGTTTAGGGTCCAGGGGACCTACGGCCGGCACCAGGTCCCCAAAGTCCGGGAGATCAAGTGCAAAATGGTGACTCGAGTATATACGGTACTTAAAAATCAATGTGATTTTCTGGATTTGTGTTTTAGATTCCGTCTCACAGTTGAAGAGTACCTATGATAAAATCTACAGACCTCTACATGCTTTGTAAGTAGGAAAACCTGCAAAATCGTCAGTGTATCAAATACTTGTTCTCCCCACTGTATGTATATGTATATGGTAAACTTTTGGGGATTATAGCTCCACGGGACCAAGTGCATAAACCATTGAACAAAAAGGCTTTTATTTGTAAATAAACCAAAAGCTTCATTCAGCACACAGGAAAAATATAAAAACAAAGTCCACTTATCTCCAGCATAAAGTAAAGTCCTGCTTGTCTTCAGCACAAAACAAATGAAAGAAAAAAAAAAAAAAAAAAAAAAAGGGCATACAGTTTTTGTAGAGGGATCTTTGACCCAGAACTTCCAGAGCCCTTGCCGAATCCTTAAAAGCTCCCAGCAGACACAGCTCACCTTCACAGGTGCAATCCCCATACTCCTTCCACACCTCTTGCACCACTTCCTGTTTTATGAGCGGTTTCCAGGAAGCCTTTAACCCCTTGTGTGCTTTTTCATTCAACGAAGGTTGAATGAAAAAAAAAAAAAATCCAATTCCCCCCATCTACATGTAGCGGGTATTTGAATTTAGGGGGAAGCATCTGGATGGTAGTGTAGCCCAGATGCACTAATTGCTAGGGAATCCGGGACCTTTTTCTGGTTCTTGGAGGACTCTGGTGGTGTGAGGTTCCTTGTGGTCCACAGGTGGCGCTGTTGCCTGGGCCGGAGCTGAGCTCACACCGCAAGACAGTACCTTTTTGTCCTCCCTGGAGCTGGTACAGCGGGGAACCCGCTGTGGCGTGAAAGGAGAGGGGATAAAAAAGGGGCCGACGCCCTTACCAAAGAGGGAGAGTTCAGAGTTCGGAGAGAGTGGGAGGATTCGGCCGCACCCAGGCACCTTCAGCTTGGGTGCTGGCGTTCCGGGCTCAGGTGCCCTTGACCTGGCCGGAACGAGAGATGGAGTCCATCTCAGGCACCTTTAGCCTGGGGTGAGGTACTATGGCGGAGGCCTGGGGCTCAGTACCTTCGACTGAGTTCCGCGAGGGTGGAGGAATCCGAGGGGGCCCCAACTCCTTGGGTGCCCGTGTCTGAGTTTGTGAGATCTGGTGTGCGGAACTTCTCTGAAGAGTCCGGTGCAGCATTGCTGGTGACAGAGGCCTCCAGTTTCTCCCTTGGACGGATTTCCTTCCCCTGACAGAGGCCGCTACACGTGGGGGCTCGTCCGGGATGTGTGTGGTGTCTGAACTTTAACTTTGCTGCCCGGAGGAGTTTTGAGTAGGTCAGCCATATTGGCCAACGCGCCACGAGGCAACCCATAGCTGCGTAGTTCGTGGGCAGGAGAAGGAAAAGCCCACGAACAAGTGCAGAGTGTGGGAGGAGTCTGGCCATGTCTACGTACGCACGTGGAGATTCCGGCGTATGGATCAGTGAAGAGAGGATGACTTCAACTACTCCATGGATTTCAGTTTCTTCGGGAATGGAGATGACTTCCCTGGCTGCTCCGATCGTGGATACGGGGGATGGGACTGGGGCCCCAGGGGCGATTGGCTCTGTACACCTGCAGAGACATGGAGGCCCTCGGTGTGATCTGTCCCGGCTGTTCGGGACTGGTGGTCCAGCTGAGGCCATTCGGGCGATGTGAGGTCTGCAAAGAGTTTCTCTTCAAGGTGGAACCATCCACGGAAAAGCCTTGGGCTTTCCACCTCAACTACCTCACAGGGAATGCCACTCCGGAAGGAGAGATCGATGCTGGTGCGTTTCCCATGCGCACTGATCCGGGCGAAGTGACTGCCCAAGCGGAGATGGAGAAAAATCCGAGGATGCTGCCTCGGTCACCAGCAGCTCCCTGCTCCGACCACCAAAGAGGAAAGTCGGCCTAGTGATGGCCTCGTGTGGTCGTGGAAGAGCTTTACCCCGCTGCTTGCCTGGCCTGGATGGATCCGGTAGCAAGAGTCCTGGACATCCCTATTCTTCTGAAGGCCCAGGTGAGCCAGGGGTTGGGACTGTCTGTGTGGTTAAAAGTGGCAGAAGCCCACAGTCGGTGGAGGCCATCAAGGGGGATAGTTCTGTGACAGGGAATTATCTGCCCGCTGAATGTTACGACACCTCTGACCTGGATTAATTGTCTGACAATGGCGATGATGGGGGATAGACGAAATCTTCCATCAGAAGGGATGGGACAAGATGAAGCTACCCTTGTCCCGTGTCACAAGGGACCTGCCCATGTCTACTGGAGATAGTACACCCTGGGTGGAGGCCTCGGTGCCTAGGGAGGAATCTGGTCCCCTGTCCGAAGTTCCTCTTCTGGACTCAACATCCATTTCACCTGTTCCTGTTGCGGGAGTGCAATGCAAGGCCCAGATCTACCGAGGTGGTGAACGCACCTCGCCACCCAGAAGCGATTGTTCCGCCTGGGGAGGGAGACCGGGCCACCATGTCACCTTTGTCAAGGCTGCAGCGTCTCTTCGGCCAGAAGGTTGCCCAGGAGTATGGGTGGGAATACCCGTACCTGCCTCGAGAACTGCTTTATGAGGTGGAAGTTTTTCGCCAAAGATGGTATGATACCTTTGTGTGGGACAAACTTAAAGTACCGCAAGCACGGCGATACCTTTCTTGTTCACCGACGGTCACCAAGAAGTTCCAGGACTGTAAAGCTAAGTGGATGCTGGGAAGGCATATCCATGCGGACAGAGTGGTGATTTGCCGCAAGGAAGGAGGAAATGCTGAGTACCATGTGGAGGCTTTGGACAGACATTTGAAGCCTGTGTTCCTACCGCATCCAAGGTTTTACCTTAAGGAGAGAGACTGTTCTTTTGCTGTTCATTGTTGAACTTTCTGGAGTGCCTTCACCAGAACACAGGGACTGTGCCCTAGTTTTTTTTGCATTTGGGCAGTCCTACTCTTTGGAGAAAATGGGAGCTGTTCTGGTTTTGTTCTCCCTCCTTCTCCTTGCACTTCAGAGAAATCAGTGACTTTGGGGTTTTAGTCAGTGTAGAGTCAGAGAGAAAAAGTTCATCTGGAAGTGATGAGTGTCTTGACCGCGGCATTGTCACCAGGTGGCAGTGTTGCACAACGATGGTTTGTTTTTTTGACATTATGCAGCACTTATTGGAGCGAGTGGGTTTCTTTTCGGATAGACCCATTCATTCCAAGCAGACGTGTATTGTTAGGATGTATGTTTGTTTGTTTGTTTCCCTCTGCAGGAGACTCGTCTATCAAGGCTACTGAGAATGGGTGGTCCTTAGATAGCCAGGGGGAGGGAAGAGTATACATGTGTGAGATGTGTAAAGTGTTTTATTGGGAAGTTTTATGGTTGCATTGTTTTAAGTTTTCCCTTTCCCATTCAGGTCTTGGCACAATTCAGGGCTAAATTGTGTAGCTTGGTTTCTGGGCTGAACTTATGTCACCACGCTTGTGGGGTACGAATTTGTACCAGACACTGGGGACCAGTGTCAAATCACCAGGGGGAGAGTGTAGCTGGTATTTGAATTTGGGGGGGGGAAGCATCTGGGTGGTAGTGTAGCCCAGATGCACTAATTGCTAGGGAATCCGGGACTTTTTTCTGGTTCTTGGAGGACTCTGGTGGTGTGAGGTTCCTTGTGGTTCACAGGTGGCGCTGTTGCCTGGGCCGGAGCTGAGCTCACACCGCAAGACTGTACCTTTTTACCTTTTTGTCCTCCCCTGGAGCTGGTACAGCGGGGCGGGGAACCCGCTGTGGCGTGAAGGGAGAAGGGATAAAAGGGGCGGACACCCTTACCAAAGGGGGAGAGTTCAGAGTGAGTGGGAGGATGCGGCCACACCCAGGCACCTTCAGCTTGGGTGCTGGCGTTCCGGGCTCAGGTGCCCTTGACCTGGCCGGAGCGAGAGATGGAGTCCATCTCAGGCACCTTTAGCCTGGGGTGAGGTACTATGGCGGAGGCCTGGGGCTCAGTACCTTCGACAGTTCCGCGAGGGTGGAGGAATCCGAGGGGGCCCCCAACTCCTTGGGTGCCCGTGTTTGAGTTCGTGAGATCTGGTGTGCGGAACTTCTTTGAAGAGTCCAGTGCAGCATTGCTGGTGACAGAGAGGCCTCCGGTTTCTCCCTTGGACGGATTTCCTTCCCCTGACAGGGGCCGTGCTAGCGAAGGTAATTCACATTCTACTCAATATAGTCAGTGGCAGTGACTACCCGCCACTGGTGATACCACAGTGGTTAGCAGGAGAAGGGAAGGGATTGTGCCTCGATCTATTCCCCATCACTACTCAGTAGAAGAAACTGTATGTTTGTACATCAAGAAGAATAAAACGGAGTTGGACCTATTCACTGTGTGGAACTCTAGGAGCAAAGGAGTCAGGGACGAAGTACTGGACTTGACTCTAGGACACCTACACAAAACCCAATCTTCTGGCCTTCACCTCTCAGCTATGGAGGACATGGGCCGTGGTGTATCTCATCCCTCCCCCAACACTGAAACCCCTAGACGAAGAAAGACAAGCCGAGCATGAGAAAGGGAGAGAGGGATGAGGCCACTACATACACATTATAGGTGGGATGGGGGAATGTTCCCAGTGTGGACCAGTGCTGGAACAACTAGAGTTGCGCTGTTACTAGTGATAGAATCAAATAGTAAAAATAAATAACTTAAATCACCAGAATGGGAGTGCAACAGATTGCTAAACACATTAATGCTAAACGCATAAACATAAATCCAAAAAACAATAACAAAGTGCAGCGTGCATATGAAACTCAGAATCTGGAATATACATAAATATCCATAGAGGCTGTGCAAAATAGCAAAATAAATGTGCAAAGTCCAATATGTAATCCTGTGCAAAGTGCAAAACAAAATATAAAAAATGTCCAATCTGTAATGTAGCAGGGTCTCCTTTAAGACTCTTGGAACTACATCTCCCAGAGTCCTGTTTGGCACCCAGGGTGCAGTGTTGCCACCACAGAGACTCATGGGAGGGACTATTTAAGAAGGAAGCGAAGCGGAGCTCGGCCTCTTTGGACAGGGCAATGCTAGCAACAGCTTCTTCCTGTGTGGATCTGCTGCAGTGCAAGGCCTGAAGCCTGGGGCCTTGCACAACTTCCGAAGAGCCTTCCATCCCGCTGCGGAGCCTGGGTGGCACCTGACAGTTTGCTGCGGACATCAGTTGGATCGGGAACCCGATCGTTGCGGACGCTGTGTGTGGAGACACAGCAGGTGGAAGTCCTGGACTGGGATCACGTCCGGAGTGGTGAGCGAGCACCTGCTCAATCCAATCGGTTGTATTGTGTTTAGGCCTATAGACTGCCTTGGCCCACCGATCATTTATTTGCTGTTTCCGCTGGAGACCGGTTGCAGGACAGAGTTAAAGGGTCTCCAGCATAGTGTTCCTTGTGACTGCCTACTTTGTGGATTACAATACTATTCCTGAACGTGCACCACCATTTCAAGTTTGCATGCGAAGAAATCTTTATTCACAGGACTGATTTTTGATTCTATGTCAGGCCTGACTAGGGAGGGGAGGTAGAATATTGTTTAGTGCGCCATAGGGCGCGTAGATAGCAATAGCTGCACGTGGTGGATTACTGCGCTGTGCTATTGCTATATATATATATATATATATATTTTACATCTATTGCTGCAGGGCTCTGTAAGCCAGTTATATGTTATGTTTTAACCTAAAGTAAAGCTGTTATACCTTGCCATTTGCTATCACTGTGTTATTACTCATAGTGCTTACACTTAATCTGGGGTTAAAGTGTGTATGTTACCAGGTGTAGATTGCGATAGAAAACATCCCTAGACTAACTGTGCCACAGGGGACTATACAAGATTGCCGGGGGTTGGTGGAGCTGTACTCAGGGCCCGAAAAATCAAACCAGCGGCTCTTAACTAGGGGTAGCGCTACACGTGGGGGCTCTCGAGTCCGGGATCCTGATACAGCAGGTGAACACGCCAAAAGTACCGGCATGGACCCGTTAGAGGTTAAAGCGTGGTGCGAAGCAGCTAAGACAGAACCAGATCAGTCGGTGGTCATCAGCCTCCCAGGGGAGGAATGGTCAACAGAGACGGTAGAGAAACTGGTGGTGTCAATGTCCCCAGATTGTACACCATGGGTGATGGACATGAAGTCAGACCCAAACATCTCATATCAGTATGCGCTGATAGAATGGTGGGATGGAATGCAGGAAACCTTTAAGCGCAGATGTGGGCGCACCCCAGACAATAGAACTTATAAAGTTGGCGCACGCAATAACCGTCAAGACGGAACCATCCCCAACAGGATCACCACAAGGGACACCCCGTGTCTCACCTGAAAGAAAAGAAAGGGTGACGCCCCCGGCGGCACCGGTCACTACCATAGGACCAGAATTAAGGGGATCTGCTAGCAAAGTGCCAGAGGACAAGTACGGTACATGTAGAGGCTAGCTACCGCAGACTAAAGACATTCTCAGGGAAGCTTCCTGTCCCTGTAGGGGAAGAAGATTTTGATACCTGGGTTGAGCAGGCACTACTAGCAGTAGAGGCATAGGAGGTGCCTGAAGCGCAGAAGAGACAGCGCGTGATAGAAAGTTTGAAAGGCGCTGCAGCAGAAGCGGTGAAAAGCTTCCGGTTTGGCAATGCTGATTGCACAGCTCAGGACTGTTTAGCCATGTTACAAGAGGAGTTTGGTCAGCTGGAAAAGGTGACAGAATTAGTGTACCAATTCGAACATACTTTCCAACAGCCGAATGAGAAGCTTTCAGAGTATGTAAGAAGACTCAACAAGATGCTTTGCAAGATCGTGTTGAAGAAAGGGATGTTGCCCCAAGACACAGATGTGGCAAGAATGAAGCAAGTGTTAAAGGGAGCATTACGCTCGGATCTAGTCTGGCTTCACCTGAAAACCTCTGGAGGGGGGATGTCACTGACTTACTCTGATAAAAATTAGGGACGAGGAGTCACTACAGATGGATCAACAAGTGATCAAGGCACATACTTCTGCTACACCAGTGATAGTCAACTCGGTGATGACAAAAGACCCAGAAGTAGACGCTTTAAAATTGCAGATGTCTCAGGTGTTAGAGATGCTGACCTCCGATTACAAAAGATTCAAGGGTTCCTGAGAGAGAGGGACCGAAGGAGTTGTTCCCAGATGCTTCAGTGCCCATTCCCCTACAAGACTGGGGGGGATGTGATCTGTTTCAACTGTGGAGGGATTGGCCATATTGCAGCTGTATGTTCCAGTCCCAATAAAAAGAAAGCAGACAACCGCAAGCCGGCGGGAAACTTCAGAGGGCCCCGGTGAAGGAGTCAACCGGGTGCCCATCTTCAGTGAGCTCCAAACTGAATGAGAAGCCCAAGAAAAGAGAGAGGACAAGACCCCTCAGAAGAAACACAAGGTTCCTCAGTGGGAACGTACCCCAAGGAAAGTGTAATGTCCCTCAGCGGGTAGTTACACCCGTTAACAGGAGGGAGATCAATGCATACCAGGCCCAGGAAAGGCTTAAGTCCAAAGAGAAGTGGAAAAAAGGAAGTACAAATGGGAAACGCAAAGATCCAAGGAAAGAGATCCCTTTAAAGGGATATCCAGAGAAGCTGGTGGGCCCATCCCCCATAGTGCCCATTCAAGTGGAGGGAGTTTACACAAAAGCCATATTGGATACAGGGGCACAGGTGACCCTGTTGTATCGGGACTTTTATGACAAACACTTAAGTCACCTACCCATCAAGAAGATAGAAGAACTAGAAATCTGGGGAATCGGGACCCAGAGCTTCCCTTTTGATGGCTACCTGCCCATAAAACTGACCTTCAACCCATCTGTGGCCAGGAAGGCTGAAGTGTTTGATACTCTGGCAGTTGTGTGTCCTCGGCCGCCTGGAGCCAACAAGAGTTCCTTAATAATACGAACGAACACGGACCTGGTCTGGAGGCTTCTGATCCCTCTTGCAAGCAGGAAAGACCCGGCCGCCACCAAGATTCACCCCATCTTGAAGACAGCCTACCAGCGGTTGGTCTTGGAGCAGAGGGCCCCGGAAAAGGGAGTGGGGAAGGTCCGGAGACTTGGAAAGAAGGGAGTGGTGTTGCAGCCCGACGAAGTAACCTGTCTCAGAGCCACTGTGAAGCTTACTTGGGAGCAACCTGGACCCTTTGTCATGTTGGAGCCAGACCCAAGGGAAGAACACTCGGGTTTGGAAGTAATCCCAGAAGTGGTCCCACTGAGGGCTCTGAAGGCATACTATAAGGTCCCTGTGAGTGTCAGGAATACTACGGGTGGCCCCATGGAGATCCCAGCCAGGATGTTGCTGGGCCAGGTGAGCCCCGCTACCCCAGTTGCTCTGTCGGATGCGGAGAAGACGGGTGAAGGAGGGAATGTTTGGGAGAAACTCTCCATGGAGAACCCAAACCTGCCCAGGGCTTGGAAAGAGAGAGCCAAGGCCCAGTTGACCAGGTGGAGGAAGATCTTCTCTCAAGATGAGTTCGATGTGGGGTGTGCAAGGAGTGCCACCCATCGAATCCGCCTCCAGGAAGACAAGCCCTTCAGGGAGAGAGTCAGGCGAGTCCCATTAGCAGACCTGGAAGATCTGAGGGAACAACTTGGAGAACTCAAGAGGACCGTGTGATCTGGGAGTCTAGAAGTCCCTATGCCTCTCCGATAGTAGTAGTCAGAAAAAAGAATGGATCGTTGAGGTTGTGTATAGACTACAAGACCCTCAACAGGAGAACCATCCCTGACCAGTATACCACTCCGAGGATAGAGGATGCCCTACAGAGCTTGTCTGGAGCCAAGTGGTTCAGCGTGATGGACCTCAAGAGTGGATACTATCAGATCCCTATGCATCCGGAAGACAAGGAGAAGGACAGCCTTCATAACTCCAGTGGGGTTCTTTGAATTCGACCGAACGCCCCAGGGACTGTCCGGAGCCCCAGCCACCTTCCAACGTCTCATGGAAAAGACTGTAGGAGACATGAACCTCATCGAGGTCCTTGTGTACTTGGACGATGTCATGGTCTTCGGGAGGACCTTGGAAGAACACAAGAGGCTGGAAAAAGTTTTGAGAAGACTCAGTGAGGGGGGACTCAAGCTTTCGCCCGAGAAGTGTAGATTCCACCAATCTTCTGTTAACTATCTGGGACATAGTGTCTGAAGAAGGGGTAGCCACAGACCCTGAGAAGTTGGAGGCAGTTACTTCCTGGCCACGGCCTACCACGGTAACAGAACTCAGATCCTTCCTGGGTGTCAGGAAAGGCTGGCTAGAGGAAGGAATGTTCCCCGCAGATTAACTCCTGCTCCCCGAACTTGTGTCAAGGAATCTACATTGGTGCGTGCTAACGTAGGTATGCGCATCGATGCATCAGCGTGCGCATCGACGTGCACGGCGCACCATGTGATCCATGAAGTGCCTATTTAAACTGGATCAGTGCACAGACCCGGTGCTGCCTTGTCTACAGCGTTCGTGAGACTCCTGTTTCCTGCAACCTGCTTCTGATTCCTGTTACCTACCCGGCCTGCTCTGACTACTCCTGCTCTCTGCCTGCATCGACCCCGGCCTGAACCTAGACTATTCTCCAGCCTCTGAACCTGTACCTCATCTGACTGTCCTGTGTATGACCCGGCTTGCCTGACCCTGCCTTCCAGTCTGTGGAGTTCTGGTACCGTTGACCTGCATCTCCTGCATGCTGTCATCCACCGTCATCTGGCACGCCATTCAACTGGAAGCCCAGCAGATAGCACGACTACCGGCCCTCGTGCGACTCTGCACTCCTGCGCCACCTGTTTGCTCTATCAGGGGCCCAGAGTCAGAGGAGTAAGAGAAGCCTCCCTCTGCTAATCAGGCTCATCCCACCAGGTACGTAACACTGGGGTTCTGTTCCTATTATAGAAGGTTCGTGGAGGGGTTTGCCCGAATTGCCAGACCCCTGAATGAGCTATTCAAGACGGAAGGGGAAGAGGATGACTCGGGTCCCAGGAAGCCGGGAGAGTCAGTCCAAGACCAGTGGAACCAAAAGTGTGAAGAGGCCTTTCACATGTTAAAAAAAGCCTAACCACCGCCCCTGTCTTGGCCTACGCAGACCCAGAGACCTTATGAACTCCACATAGATGCCAGTCATGACGGTCTGGGAGGAGTGCTCTATCAGGAGCATGAAGGACAACTGCGACCCGTTGCCTACGTGAGCAGAAGTCTGACCCCCTCTGAAAAGAACTACCCCACTCATAAGCTGGAGTTCCTGGCCCTCAAGTGGGCGGTAGTTGACAAACTTAAAGACTACCTGTATGGGGCAGAATTCACTGTGAAAACCGACAACAACCCCCTTACTTATCTCTTCACCACAGTAAAGCTGGATGCCACAGGACATAGATGGCTGGCTGCGCTGGCTGCACTGTCTGGGTTCAATTTCAGCCTGAAATACAGGCCTGGGGCTGGGAATCGAGACGCAGACGCCCTGTCTAGAAGATCTCATGCCCCTACCAGTGATACAGAAGACTGGACCCAAGTGGCACCTGACGGGGTGCGGGCCCTTTGCCAAGGGGCTGAACTTCAAGCCAGAGGGGGCTCAAGGGCAGAAGAGATAGGAGTTACCATGGTAGGAGTTCCCAAGCAATACTGTGGGGTAACCCAGTTGGAAGAAGATAATCTGCCAAAACTGTCGAAGGAGTTGAGATGTGACCAATTGGAAGACCCCATGGGGAGTAGTGATGAGCCGAACACCCCCGGGTTCGGTTCGCACCAGAACCCGCGAACGGACCGAAAGTTCGAACGAACATTAGAACCCTATTAAATACAATGGATGCGAACGTTCGAATTCTAAAGTGCTAATTATAACAACTATTATGCATGTTATTGTCCTAAAAAGGGTTTGGGAACCCGGGTTCTGCACCAGGGGACATGTATCAATGCAAAAAGAAGTTTTAAAAACGGTCGTTTTTCGGGAGCAGTCATTTTAATGATGCATAAAGTGAAAAAAAAAAAGTCAAATATTCCTTTAAATATCGTACCTGGGGGGTGTCTAAAGTATGCCTGTGAAGTGCCACGTGTTTCCCGTGTTTAGAACTGTCCCTGCACAAAATGACACTTCTAAAGGAAAAAAAAGCCATTTAAAACTGCTTGCGGCTTTAATGTAATGTCTGGTCCCGGTAATATGGATGAAATTCTTTAAGAAAAATGGCATAGCTACCCCATGACCCCCCCCCTACCCCAGCCCATTACCAGCCCCTTTGGGTCTTGTATGGATATTAAGGGGAACCCCGCACATAAAATAAAAAAGGCCCTATATACTCTGAACAGCCCTATACAGGCGGTGCATACAAGACAGGGACTGTAGGTTTGTTCTTATGTAGAGTCTGTTTGTAATTTTGAACAGGTACATTGTTGAAGTGTAGCTCCAGACCAAAAATCTATTTTTAAACTTTTTGGAAAACATAGGTAAGGGTTATCACCCCTGTAACATTTGTTTTGCTGTCTGTGCCCCTGTTCAGAACATTTCACCTCACTTTCCGTCCCAATGACAACTGTTTTTGAAATGTGGTGTTTTTCTTGAAACAAGGATTGCTGATAAAGCATCAGTACAGAGGAGACACCTTTCTCCCATATTTATTCTTACAGGAGAGAATTTTCCTTCCTAGTGGTAGATTTCCTCTCACTTCCTGTTGTCTTCTTGCGTTTGCAAGTAGGAGTCGTTTGTAAGTTGGATGTTTGAAAGTAGGGACCTGCCGTATATACTCTGCAGAAATAGGCCCCTTAGTTGTTGGTGTTGGCACAACACTGTAAGCACTCACAGTTACTCTTGGTTGGTGCTGGAACGCCCTGCTGTCAACTATTATATCAGGAATTTTAATTACATATAATTGTTGAACAGTGGTAGTAAAAATTGGGCCTTTGATGGTGGTGCTGGTGCCACAACACTGTAAGCCCTGACAGTTACTCTTGGTGGGTGCAGCAATGGGCCCTGCTGTGAATTATTAGATCAAGAATTGTAATTACATGCCCCTGTTGAACAGGGGCTGAAAAATTGGGCCTTAGGCACTGGTGGCACAACACTGCAACTCCTCACAGATACTGTACTTGGAGCACACCAATGAGCCCTGTTGCAAAGTATTGCTTCAAAAATTGTAATGACACGCCCCTGTTAAACAGGGGCTGAAAAATTGGGCCTTAGGCACTGGTGGCACAACACTGCAACTCCTCACAGATACTGTACTTGGAGCACAGCAATGAGCCCTGTTGCAAAGTATTGCTTCAAAAATTGTAATTACACGCCCCTGTTAAACAGGGGCTGAAAAATTGGGCGTTAGGCACTGGTGGCACAACACTGCAACTCCTCACAGATACTGTACTTGGAGCACAGCAATGAGCCCTGTTGCAAAGTATTGCTTCAAAAATTGTAATTACACGCCCCTGTTAAACAGGGGCTGAAAAATTGGGCGTTAGGCACTGGTGGCGGCACCCATAAACAAAAATGATCTTACAAGCTATCATCATCAATCGTATCATTGAGGACTCGGAGGAGGAGGATAGCCAGTCAACATAACAGCACAGGCACTCAGCATCAGCCTTGAAGGGATGTGACATGTTAAAATCAATTAGTCTGTTATATCAGCATCAGGTGTGTGGTAGCTGGTGGTGATCCAAGACTGGTTCATCTTGATGAAAGTCAGTCGATCAACCGAGTCGGTGGACAGGCGCACCCTGTGATCCGTGACAAATCCTCCAGCAGCACTGAATGTGCGTTCCGAAAGAACGCTGGATGCAGGACAGGCCAGTAGCTCAATTGCATACTGTGCAAGCTCTGGCCAGTGATCCATCGTCAAGACCCAGTAAGCCAGAGGATTTTCGGTGGGGAAGGTGTCCAAGTCTGACCTTGCCCCTAGATATTCCTGCACCATGTTTATCAGACGCTGGCGATGGTTGCTGGAACCGATCATACTTTGGGGCTGCGGACTAAAGAATTGTCTGAACGCATCGGTCAGACGGCCACCTTCCCCACCGCTCCTTCTTTGACTGGCCGAAGCCTCAGCAACTCGTTGTCCAGGACCAGGAGTTTGCAACCTCCCAGTCTCTGGGAACGCGTTGCACAGACCTTTCTGCAAGGCCTCCCGGAGTTGTCTCATCCTCTGCTCCCTCTGCGACGGTAACATAAGGTCTGCAACCTTACCCTTGTACCGTGGATCAAGGAGAGTGGCCAGCCAGTAATGGTCCCTCTCCTTGATCCGAAGAATACGAGGATCCTTCCGCAGACTTTGCAGGATCAGGGAGGCCATGCAGCGTAGGTTTGCTGAGGCATTCGCTCCGGAGTCCTCTGGGTCACTAAGGACGACATGATCCGCAGCCACCTCCTCCCAGCCACGTACAAGTCCACTGGTTTCTTGGGACTGTAAATCATCCCTAAAAGACTGCTGCTGATGATGCTGAGTGCCAGCCTCCACCTCCATGCTGACACAATCCTCCTCCTCCTCCTCCTCCTCCTCCTCCTCCTCCTCCTCCTCCTCTTCCTGTGCGATGGGTGGGACAGAAGGAACACTGTCTGGGTAAAGGGGGCCTTGAGAGGCAAGGAAGTCCTCCTCTTCCTGCCTCTGTTCTGCCTCAAGTGCCCTGTCCATTATTCCACGCAGCGTGTGCTCCAACAGGTGGACAAGAGGTACAGTGTCACTGATGCATGCACTGTCACTGCTCACCATCCTCGTGGCCTCCTCAAATGGTGCCAGGACAGTGCATGCATCCCTGATCATGCCCCACTGGCGTGGAGAAAAAAAACCAAGCTCCCCTGACCCTGTCCTGGTGCCGTAGTCGCACAGGTACTCATTGATGGCCCTCTGCTGCGTGTGCAGCCGCTGCAGCATGGCCAACGTTGAGTTCCACCTGGTGGGCATGTCACATATAAGGCGGTTCTTGGGCAGGTTCAACTCCTTTTGCAGCTCAGCCAGGCGAGCACTGGCATTATAAGATCTGCGGAAATGCACACAGACTTTCCTGGCCTGCCTCAGGACATCCTGTAAGCCCGGGTACCTGCCCAAGAAGCGCTGCACCACCAGGTTAAGGACGTGAGCCACACAGGGCACATGGGTCAGTTGTCCCTGTCGGAGGGCGGAGAGGAGGTTGGTGCCATTGTCGCAAACCACCATTCCTGGCTTAAGCTGGCGTGGCGTCAACCACCTCTCGGCCTGGCCCTGCAGAGCAGACAGGACCTCTGCCCCAGTGTGGCTTCTGTCCCCCAAACACACCAGCGCAAGCACGGCATGGCATCTTTTTGCCTGCGTACTTGCGTAGCCCCGTGAACGGCTACGGAGCACCGCTGGTTCATAGGACAAACCACAGGAAGAGGCCATGGAGGAAGAAGAAGAGGAGGGGGTGGAGGAGAGAGGTGTGTCACAACCAGTAGTAGCATTTTGGAGGCGTGGCGGTGGGACAACCTCCAACACTACTGCACCTTGTCCTGAATCCTTCCCAGCTGCCAAAAGAGTGACCCAATGGGCCGTGAAAGAAAGGTAACGTCCCTGTCCATGCCTGCTGGACCATGAGTCAGCGGTAATATGCACCTTACCGCTGACCGCCCTGTCCAGCGAGGCCAAGACATTGCCTTCCACATGCCGGTAGAGAGCCGGAATAGCCTTCCGTGAGAAAAAGTGGCGTTTGGGAACCTGCCACTGAGGAACTGCACATTGCACAAACTCACGGAAGGGGGCCGAGTCTACCAACTGAAAAGGCAGCAGTTGAAGCGCTAGCAATTTAGCCAAGCTAGCATTCAACCGCTGGGCATGTGGATGGCTGGGAGTGAACTTCTTTCGACGGTCCAGCAGCTGGGGCAGGGAAATTTGCCTGCTAGAATCGGACGTCGGTGTACTGCTAGCAGAGTGGGCGCAAGTACTTGGCTGTGACACACCTAATTCTACACCTTCATTCCTCTCAGTGCATGTTTCAGAGAGGACTGAAGTTATAGTGGGGTTGGAGATCCCAGCTGATGCGGTGCAAGGAGAGGTCCGCTTTGTTCTTTGGTGTGGGTCTTTGAGGTAGGCTTGCCAACGAGCTGCATGGCAGGTCAACATATGTCTGGTCAGGCATGTGGTACCCAAGCGGCTGATGTTTTGGCCACGCGATATACGCTTGAGACATATGTTGCAAACAGCAGCTGTGCGATCTGATGCACTAGCCTCAAAAAAGGCCCACACCAAAGAACTTTTTGAATGACGGGCAGAGGCAGCGCCCTGCACAGGCGGAGCTCTGCGGTGTGATTCCGTCGGTGTACTGCCCTTACGCTGGCCACCAAAGGGCATCCTGCCTCGTTGGAGATGTGCCTCCTCCTCATCCTCCTCCTCCTCCTCTCTCCTATTAGGCACCCACGTGGAGTCAGTGACCTCATCATCCCCTCCCTCCTCATCACTGGAGCCAATCTGGCAGTATGCTGCAGCTGCTGGAACATGACTGCCAGATTGGTGTCCTTCTTGAGCATCCCCTCTGTCTGCTCTCACGCTACTGCCTTCCTCTAGCTGGGTTTCATCATCAGACCCTTCGAAACGCTGGGCATCCTCCTGGAGCATGTACCCAACACTGTGCTGAAACAGTTCGGGGGACTCCTCAGGAGGAGGACATGGTGGGTCTAGGGAAGGAGTGACTGATGATTTGTCTGACATTGATACCAGGGAAGACGACGCTTTGGCAGCTGCTTTTCCAGTACCCTGAGCCTGGGTGAGAGAGGATGAGGAGGAGGAGGAGGAGGGCTTGGTCATCCACTCTACCATGTCTTCGGCATGATGTGGCTCAACATGTCCAGCTGCCGAAAAGAAGGACAAGCGTGTCCCATGGCCATGTGCTGATGACAATGCACCGCGTCCACGACCAGCACTGTTGCCCCCAGACACAGAGCCTGCTTGCCCTCTTTTATTGCCTCCTGACTGTCTGCCTCTCCTTGTTTGCCTTCCAGACATTCTAATAGATGGCCTGCAGGGAGATGGGAAAAAAGCAATAAGGGCTACCTTCAGGTGTCCTTCTCTGTCCCTTGAAACAAGGACTTGCAGAGTGAAATAAACTGACACTCTCCCTACCTACAGTTTTCTGTCCCTAGAATAAATGTTTTTTTTAATCACAATATAGCACAAGGACAATTCAGTCACTGTCCTTCCAGGTCCCTGGAAACAAGGACTTGCAGAGTGAAATAAACTGACACTCTCCCTACCTACAGTTTTCTGTCCCTAGAATAAATGTTTTTTTTAAGCACAATATAGCACAAGGACAATTCACTCACTGTCCTTACAGGTCCCTGGAAACAAGGACTTGCAGAGTGAAAGAAAAAAAACACTCTCCCTACCTACAGTTTTCTGTCCCTAGAAAAAATGTTTTTTTTAATCACAATATAACACAAGGACAATTCACTCACTGTCCTTCCAGGTCCCTGGAAACAAGGACTTGCAGAGTGAAATAAACTGACACTCTCCCTACCTACAGTTTTCTGTCCCTAGAATAAATGTTTTTTTTAATCACAATATAGCACAAGGACAATTCAGTCACTGTCCTTCCAGGTCCCTGGAAACAAGGACTTGCAGAGTGAAATAAACTGACACTCTCCCTACCTACAGTTTTCTGTCCCTAGAATAAATGTTTTTTTTAATCACAATATAGCACAAGGACAATTCAGTCACTGTCCTTCCAGGTCCCTGGAAACAAGGACTTGCAGAGTGAAATAAACTGACACTCTCCCTACCTACAGTTTTCTGTCCCTAGAATAAATGTTTTTTTTAATCACAATATAGCACAAGGACAATTCAGTCACTGTCCTTCCAGGTCCCTGGAAACAAGGACTTGCAGAGTGAAATAAACTGACACTCTCCCTACCTACAGTTTTCTGTCCCTAGAATAAATGTTTTTTTTAATCACAATATAGCACAAGGACAATTCAGTCACTGTCCTTCCAGGTCCCTGGAAACAAGGACTTGCAGAGTGAAATAAACTGACACTCTCCCTACCTACAGTTTTCTGTCCCTAGAATAAATGTTTTTTTTAAGCACAATATAGCACAAGGACAATTCACTCACTGTCCTTCCAGGTCCCTGGAAACAAGGACTTGCAGAGTGAAAGAAACTGACACTGTCCCTACCTACAGTTTTCTGTCCCTAGAATAAATGTTTTTTTTAAGCACACTATAGCACAAGCACAAAACACACTGACACTCTCCCTACCTATCCTTCTCTTTCCCTAAACTAAAGGAATCCAGGTTAAGCAAGAAAGAAATAACAGTCACTGTCCCTGCCTATGCTGCTCTATCCCTGCTCCGGAACACACTACACTAGGCCGCCGTGCTGGCGGCCTTTTATAGTGTGGGGCGTGTACTAAACACCCTCAGCAATAATTGGCCACAGGCATCCTGCCTGTGGCCAATCATTGCTCTCCTCGCTGCCGGCGCTGTGATTGGCCAAGCATGCGGGGTCACAGTGCATGCTTGGCCAATCACAGCGCCTGGATGACACTGCGATGGCGTAGTGCATTGTGGGCCGTTCGCGTCACTCGAATTTGGCGCGAACGGCCCAAATCGTTCGATCTTCGTCGAACGATCGAACAGCCGATGTTCGAGTCGAACGTATGTTCGACTCGAACACGAAGCTCATCCCTAATGGGGAGATGGGTTCTGGAGGACCTGGAGAATCAGGATCCAAATAGACTTCTGCACCATCCTTCAAAGGAAGCTCGCCTGTTGAGGAAAGAGTGGGACAGGTTGCAGGTGCATCAGGGAGTGGTCTACCGAAGGGGCCCCTCTGATGACCTGGAAGACAAATGGCAACTGTTTCTCCCTGAGAAACACCGAGAGATTGTCTTGGTTGCCCTGCATGACAATCATGGACACCTAGGGGCGGAAAGGACCTTCCAACTGGTTAGGAACCGTTTCCATTGGCCCTGCATGAGGGCTGAAGTTGAAGAATACTGCCATTCATGTGCACGATGCATCCAGAGAAAGACTTTACCTCATCAAGCTGCCCCAATTGGCCATCTGCAAAGTCAAAGCCCACTTGTTCTGGTATGCATTGATTTTCTCTGCCTCGAACCCGACCTGAGTGGACTAGGAAATGTTCTGGTAGTAACCGATCATTTCACCCGGTATGCCCAGGCTTTCCCAACCAAAGACCAGAAGGCTTCCACAGTGGCCAAGGTACTTATGGAGAAGTATTTCGTCCATTATGGGCTACCACAGCGACTTCACTCAGACCAAGGGAGAGACTTTGAAAGTCGGCTAATTCGGAAGCTCCTTGATCCCTAAGGAATCCAGAAGACCCGAAGCTCTCCTTACCACCCACAAGGGGATGCTCAACTGGAGGTTCAACCGAACTCTGCTCAATATGCTGGGGACCCCGAGTAGCGAGAACAAACATTGGAGCAAGCACATAGCGGCTATAGTCCACGCTTACAATAGTACCACAAGTGATGCTACAGGCTACTCCCCCTACCGTCTCAAGTTCGGGAGAGAAGCAAGATTACCGGTAGACCTGGCCTTTGGTACCTCCATAGACCATTCCTCAGCTACATCCCACAAGGGATATGTGGACAGACTCAGACACAGCTTGAAGGTGGCCTATGAACAAGCCCAAGCGGCTTCAGACCAAAGGGGGGCCCGCAACAAGAGGAACTTCGACCTGAAGGTTTGGATCCAGGACCTGCAACCAGGAGACAGTTCTTCTACGAAACCTGGGACTCCCTGGGAAGCACAAGCTTGCAGACAGATGGAGACCTGAACCCTATGTCATTTGTAAGAAGCTGCCGGGCCTACCTGTCTATAAATTAAAGCCAGAAGGGAAGGTGGGCCCATGGAAGACTTGGCATCGAAACCACTTACTCCCACTTGCTGAAGCAGTTTGGATACCTCCTGCAGACTCCATTCTGGATACCCCTAGGCCAAACACTTGGTCCCAGTCCTCCCAAAAATCAAGATGTAGAGACCTCTGAGCAAGGTGAAGATGAGACAGGAACTTGATTGGTTATGGCCTTCCTCAACTCCGGGAACTTCTGCTATAGATCTTCCTCCTGCCAAAGACACTATAGACAGAACACTGAATCCGGAAGCTACTGAATTCTTTCCATCCAGCCCTTTGTCAGATTGCTGGGAAGATGCCTGTGACACATACTCAGGAGGACCCAAGGGACTCTATGTACCTCCAGGATCCTGAACTAAGTGTTTCAGAGCCAGCGGAATCCCTCAAGCCTGTTCCAGAAGAGGAGCCTGCAGTGTCCCAGCCAGAAGTCCCAAGAGAGCAAAGCGCTAGAAGAGTCATAAGGCCTCCCAAGAAGTTAACTTACAAATGGGGAAGAGCTCAGAGGAGGCAGTGGTCACTGCAAGGAGGAGTACAGAGCATCCAGTTCCCTCCACTGTTCATTTGGTGGAGGGCAACCCCAATTCATCCTCTGACACAGTTAGGCAGGCCACTCATGATAGTGTGACCTGTGGGCAAGGGAATTCAACCCCTCCGTTTTGGTGGGAGTTCCCTTTGCCGACATCATACACAGCATTGTCTAGAATTGTACGTAGTGTATGCTAAATGAAAAAAAATATATCTTTGGGGACCAAAGAGTTCAAGTGTGGGGAGTGTGTAGCAGGGTCTCCTTTAAGACACTTGGAACTACATCTCCCAGAGTCCTGTTTGGCACCCAGGGTGCAGTGTTGCCACCGCAGAGACTCATGGGAGGGACTATTTAAGAAGGAGGCGAGGCGGAGCTCGGCCTCTTTGGACACCGCGCTGCTAGCAACAGCTTCTTCCTGTGCGGATCTGCTGCAGTGCAAGGCCTGAAGCCTGGGGCCTTGCGCAACTTCCGAAGAGCCTTCCATCCCGCTGCGGAGCCTGGGTGGCACCTGACAGTTTGCTGCGGACATCAGTTGGATCAGGGACCCAATCGTTGCGGACGCTGTGTGGAGACACAGCAGGTGGAAGTCCCGGACTGGGATCGCGTCCGGAGTGGTGAGCACCTGCTCAATCCAAATCGGTTGTATTGTGTTTAGGCCTATAGATTGCCTTGGCCCACTGATCATTTGCTGTTTCCGCTGGAGACCGGTTGCAGGACAGAGTTAAAGGGTCTCCAGCATAGTGTTCCTTGTGACTGCCTACTTTGTGGATTACAATACTGTTCCTGAACGTGCACCATGTCAAGTTTGCATGCGAAGTAATCTTTATTCACAGGACTGATTTTTGATTCTATGTCAGGCCTGACTAGGGAGGGGAGGTAGAATATTGTTTAGTGCGCCATAGGGCGCGTAGATAGCAATAGCTGCACGGGGTGGATTACCGCGCTGTGCTATTGCCATATATATATTACATCTATTGCTGCAGGGCTCTGTAAGCCAGTTATATGTTATGTTTTAACCCATGCCCTTTTAACCTAAAGTAAAGCTGTTATACCTTGCCATTTGCTATCACTGTGTTATCATTACTCAGTGCTTACACTTAATCTGGGGTTAAAGTGTGTATGTTACCAGGTGTAGATTGCGATAGAAAACATCCCTAGACTAACTGTGCCACAGGGGACTATACAAGATTGCCGGGGGTTGGTGGAGCTGTACTCAGGGCCCGAAAAATCAAACCAGCGGCTCTCTTAACTGGGAGTAGCGCTACAGTAATAAATAGTGCAAAGTCCAAAAACGATGTGCAAAATCGCAATCAAATTGTGAGCATAGCAATCTGATATTCTTTCTTCAGTGTGCAAACAGATGTAGCGGGTACTTACTTTCCCGCCGTAAGTTTTTGAATTTTTCGGTGACATCAGTGGTGTATCTCCAGAGGTCCACTGGGTGGCGCTGTCACTGTGGGTCGACAGACGGATACCGCTGTGTGCTGAGCTTACTTTTGTCCTCTCTGGGCAGCGGTATGGTGGAGCGGGGAACCCGCCGTGCTTGCTGGGAGAGGGGATAAAAGGGGCCGGCCATCTTGGTCACGAGGTTGTTGGTCCCTGGCACCTTTAGCCTGCGGACGGAGTTCGTGTTTGTCCTCTAGGCGGACTAGGCCTAGAGGACCACCGGAGATCGTGTTCCATCTCAGGCACCTTTAGCCTGAGGTGAGGTACTCGGACAGCGGTCCGGAGCTCAGTGCCAGACACTGAGTTCCGCGAGGGAAGGATCCTAGGGTACTCCGGAGATGGATGCCTGAATCCGAGGTGGACGTAATGGACCGGGAAGAGCTCCTCATCTGAAGACCCGGTGCAGCATACTGCCGGTGACAGATGAGCCTCTTGTCGGAGACCGTCCGGAAGGTGAATTTCCCTCGTGCAGAGACCATAACCCACTCTTTGGAGGATCGAACTTGTGTCTGGGCCTATTCGTACACACACCTCCTTTTCTGTTCTATAGCCAAGGGAGTCCATGTTATGTGCTAAATAAAGGAGTGTTGGACTTTAACGGTGTGTGGCTCAAGTTTCTGGCAGACGAGGTTCTTGGAGACTCTTGGAGGGAGGATCCGATGCACAATACAGGCCCAAGGTAAAGGAAGGCATTGCTGATACCACTTATACATCTGTGGTGGAAGCCAGGCGTAGCGCACCCTCTCCCTCCCCTATCGTACCCCTAGACCAGAGACATAGCGAGCAGAACTTTAATAGAGGATTTTAAAAAGAAATGGGGTCCCAAATAGTGTAGTATGTTTAAAACCAACAGCGGTATTTATTATATCAACAGTTAGGGGTACTCACATAATACATATAAACACAACACTTATCTCCTACGAGCAGCGAGCTCGTCTGCTTACGTCTAGCTGTGTGCCTATTCGTCCCACTGAGTGACAAAGACTAAAGCCCAAGACCCACATCTGGTCCAGGATCAAAAAGGGAGGAGCAGCCGATAGAGAGCCGATCCGCCCTATACGCTGACTACGCAAGCTGCGTAGGGTCCCGCAAAGCAGGCATTCTAAGCATGAATGACTGTTCAGAAACCTCGGGACTGCACTCTCCGCCCCCTGTACCTCCCACAGCAATATTTCAGCCTCTCTCCTGCAGGCTGCTGCTTGAGTGGGAGGGATGGGCCTTTTCCAGAGAAGACGCTCGTCTGGAAGAGGGAGATGTGTGCAGCTGTTGAGCAGAGGGAAGCCGTGTGAAAGTTCCCGGAGGTGAGCTCTGCTGCTTGCACTACAGTGTGGATTTGTTTTCAGGCACCTCTATGCTGAGTCTGCTGAGTTACTGCAGCTTAGCATAGAGGTGCTGTTAGCAGACAAATCAGATCTTTTCATGACAAGTAAGAAATTTAACTCATTAAAGAATTATGACTGCCCCCCCATTGTATGCTCTCCTGATCCCCCCTTCCAGTGTATGCTCTCCTGATCCCCCCTTCCAGTGTATGCTCTCCTGATCCCCCCTTCCAGTGTATGCTCTCCTGATCCCCCCCCCTTCCATTCTGTTCTATATTGTTGTACTTATTCTTTGACTGTTTTGTTTAAAGGGGGGAGGATTCTATTGGGAGCACTGAAGTGTCAGGTGTGACTGTGTGGCAATGGCAAATGGTTTACATAGCTCACGGCATCACGGGTCAGGTAGAGGGCCCCTTAGCAGAATTTTGCTTAGGGTCCCAGGGAGGTCAGGATCGGTACTGTATATACACACATATGCGGTTGTCCTTTTAACGCAAGGTAAGTGGCCACTCACTGGTGTGTCCTTTACACGAAGAGGAGACTGTTACACCTCTCCAGCACTTTTGCACATGGAATCTGTTTGCGCACTGAAGAAAGAGTATCAGATTGTTATGCTCACAATTTGATTGCGATTTTGCACATAGTTTTTGGACTTTTCACTATTTATTACAGATTGGACATTTTTATATTTTGCACAGGATTACATATTGGACTTTGCACATTTATTTTGCTATTTTGCACAGCCCCTATGGATATTTATTAGGGCTGTGGAAATTAACTATTAATTCCTCGATCAATCGATTAATTCTTTTGATCGATCAAAATTCTTGATTGGTACTCACCTCTCCGCCGGCTTCTGGGTCTTCAGGGAGTTCCGTTGGAGATCTGGTGATGTCACGGACATCGGCAGGGCTTGCCGTGTCCATCTGAAGGGCTTTTTTGCTGTGCCTTCATATCTGCATGCCGGCGGGACCTTACCATCTGCCACACTCAAGGGCTGTTACACTTCCCTCTATCAACCTGGGATTCTACGGCCATCCACTGGGAGTTGTGATAGTTCCCTTCACGGGACATCTACATGCCGACGGACTGATGTTAACTCCTCATCTGGATTCAGCAGTGGTATCGTTGTACACATTTTTATACCAGTATCATACTTAGCTACATGTTTTTATGACTGCTTTTGCTACTGTTTGGTAATACTTGCACCATTTTTACAGTTTATGTAGCTACATCGATTTGATCTCCAGTGCACAATTTATTTTGTTACCTACTTGAAGACTATAAAAGTTTTAATGCTATTCCCATTGAGCGCTGCCTTTGTGTGTTTTTTGTATCCTGCTAATCATTTTTCCAGTGGTTGGTAGCTGCACTGGGAATCAGCCTGCAAGGAGATCAGCTAAAAGTAGTTGGATCTGTATGTGCTTTAAAATTAGTCGATCGATTAAAAAAAACAAAAAAACCCGATTAATCGAACATGAAAATTTTAATCAGTAACAGCCCTAATATTTATGTATAATCCAGATTCTGAGTTTCATATGCATGCTGCACTTTGTGATTATTGTTTTTTGGATTTATGTTTATGCGTTTAGCATTCATGCATTTAGAAATCTGTTGCACTCCCATTCTAGTGATATCAATTATCTAATTTTACTATTTGATTCTATCACTAGTAACAGCGCAGCACCACCTTACCCCCTCTGCTCAATCTCACATTAACGGGTTGGTTTGACCCTTTTCGGTGCCTGCAGCAGTTCCACTTTCTTACTACATTATTCCACATGGTAGCGTGGGAATAAACATATTACTCAACAACCAGAGTTGCTGCCCTGTCCCGGCTATTCACAGCGCTGGTCTCTGTCTCCATGGCAGCACATTGGAACCCAGTGCTGGTTACTTTATGGGGCTGATGTACAGGAGGGCCAGAACAATTTGTTAGAGATGGGCTGGGCATGTTCAAAATTCCACATGCCAGAGCCTGCCAGGAAGCCCACACTGCACAGCGCTAATCACCAGGGCCAGATTAAGAACATCATGGGCCTGGTGCTGAGGATTTTGGTGGGCCTTTTATAAATAATAAATAAATATGCAAACAATTTTTTGTTATAACAAATTAAATTAAAGAGAGAGAGGGAGGATGAGAGAGAGGGAGAGAGAGAGAGAGAGAGGGGATGAGAGAGGAGTGAGGGGTAAGGGAGGGAGGATGAGAGAGAAAGGGGGGATGAGAGAGAGAGGATGCGCATGAGCATGCATGGGAATGACATCAACGCAGCCCAGCCAAGGTAAGTAACCGAAGGCACAGAACCCAGAAGGAAGACCGGGTGAAAATGGAAGCACCCAGGACCCACCGGATTGATCACAGTGCAGTGATCGGACGGTATAAACCTGGGAAGTATGTGCAGGTAATGGAGAGGAATGTGGAGGGTCTAGCAGTGGGCACTATGTACAGGAGAGGAGTGTGGAGGGTATGGCAGTGGGCAGCATGCACAGCAGAGGAGTGTGGAGGGTATGACAGAGGGTGGTATGTACCAGAGAGGAGTGTGGAGGGTATGAAAGTGGGCAGTATGTACAGAAGAGGAGTGTGGAGAGTATGACAGTGGGCAGTATGTACAGGAAAGGAATGTGGAGGGTATGATGGGGGTGGTATGTACAGGAGAGGAATGTGGAGCGAAAGATAGTTGGCAGTATGTACAGGAGAGGAGTGTGAAGGGTAAGGTTAGGTTACAGTATGTACAGGAGAGGAGTGTGGATGGTATGATAGTGGGCAGTATGTACAGGAGAGGAGTGTGGAGGGTATGACAGTCGGCACTATGTACAA
Source organism: Rana muscosa (assembly GCA_029206835.1). Classification (NCBI taxonomy): domain Eukaryota; kingdom Metazoa; phylum Chordata; class Amphibia; order Anura; family Ranidae; genus Rana; species Rana muscosa. The sequence goes on from CM055120.1 coordinate 147,653,833, forward strand.
TAGAGGAGTTTATGAATGTGGGCAGTATGTACAGGAGAGGAGTGTGGAGGGTATGACAGTGAGCAGTATGTACAGGAGAGGAGTGTAGACAGTATGATACTGAGCAGTATGTACATTAAATGAGTATGGAGGGTAAGACAGTGAGCAGTATGTACAGGAGAAGAGTGTGGAGGGTATGACAGTGGGCAGTATGTACAGGAGAGGAGTGGGGAGGGTATGACAATAGGCAGTATGTACAGGAAAGGAATGTGGAGGGTATGAGAGCGAGCAGTATGTAAAGGAGAGGAGTGTGGAGGGTATGACAGCCGGCACTATGTACAATAGTGGAGTTTATGAAAGTGGGCAGTATGTACAGGAGAGGAGTGTGGAGGGTAAGACAGTGAGCAGTATGTACAGAAGAGAAGTGTAGAGGGTATGACAGTGGGCACTATGTATAGGAGAGAAGTGTGGAGGGTATGACAGTGAAGAGTGGGGAGGATATGACAGTGGGCAGTATGTACAGGATAGAGGTGTGGAGGGTATAACAGTGGGCACTATGTATAGAAGAGAAGTGTAGAGGGTATGACAGTGGGCAGTATATACAGGAAAGGAATGTGGAGGGTATAATTGGGGCAGTATGTACAGGAGAGGAATGTGGAGAGAAAGATAGTTGGCAGTATGTACAGGAGAGGAGTGTGAAGGGTAAGGTTAGGTTACAGTATGTACAGGAGAGGAGTGTGGAGGGTAAGGTTGGGTTACAGTATGTACAGGAGAGGAGTGTGGATGGTATGATAGTGGGCAGTATGTACAGGAGAGGGGTGTGGAGGGTATAAGGGGGGCAGTATGTACAGGAGAGGAGTGTGGAGGGTATGACAGTGGGCAGTATGTACAGGAGAGGAGTGGGGAGGGTATGACAATAGGCAGTATGTACAGGAAAGAAATGTGGAGGGTATGAGAGCGAGCAGTATGTAAAGGAGAGGAGTGTGGAGGGTATGACAGCCGGCACTATGTACAATAGAGGAGTTTATGAAAGTGGGCAGTATGTACAGGAGAGGAGTGTGGACGATATGATACTGAGCAGTATGTACATGAGATGAGTGTGGAGGGTAAGACAGTGAGCAGTATGTACAGAAGAGAAGTGTAGAGGGTATGACAGTGGGCACTATGTATAGGAGAGAAGTGTGGAGGGTATGACAGTGAAGAGTGGGGAGGATATGACAGTGGGCAGTATGTACAGGATAGAGGTGTGGAGGGTATAACAGTGGGCACTATGTATAGAAGAGAAGTGTAGAGGGTATGACAGTGGGCAGTATATACAGGAAAGGAATGTGGAGGGTATGATTGGGGCAGTATGTACAGGAGAGGAATGTGGAGAGAAAGATAGTTGGCAGTATGTACAGGAGAGGAGTGTGAAGGGTAAGGTTAGGTTACAGTATGTACAGGATAGGAGTGTGGAGGGTAAGGTTTGGGTTACAGTATGTACAGGAGAGGAGTGTGGATGGTATGATAGTGGGCAGTATGTACAGGAGAGGGGTGTGGAGGGTATAATGGGGGCAGTATGTACAGGAGAGGAGTGTGGAGGGTATGATAGTGGGCAGTATGCACAGGAGAGGAGTGTGGAGGGTATGACAATCGGCACTATGTACAATAGAGGAGTTTATGAATGTGGGCAGTATGTACAGGAGAGGAGTGTGGAGGGTATGACAGTGAGAAGTATGTACAGGAGAGGAGTGTAGACAGTATGATACTGAGCAGTAGGTACATTAAATGAGTGTGGAGGGCAAGACAGTGAGCAGTATGTACAGGAGAAGAGTGTGGAGGGTATGACAGTGGGCACTATGTATAGGAGAGGATTGTGGAGGGTATGACAGTGAGCTGTATGTACAGGAGAGGAGTGTGGAAAGTACGACAGTGGGCACTATGTACAGGAGAGACGTGTATGACAACAAGCACAATGTACAGGAGAGGAGTGTGGAGGGTATGACAGTGAGCAGTATGTACAGGAGAGAAGTGTGGAGAGTATGTACAGGTGAGGAAGATGAAGGGAATCTGGGAAGGAAAAATGTAAAGGTTTGTGGAAGGATGTTTAGGGACTGCCAATTAAGCAGAGACCAGCCATAGTCGATCTATGTATGGGCTAGCTGGTTTTACACAAGTCAATCTATTATCTGACTTGAGTACAACCAGCCTGTCAGGTTTTTCCCAAAACAATCAGTGCTGCCAGCTATAGTTAGCAACACTGATCATTGTATTCGCAGGCAGAACACAATAACACTGCAGGAGTGATTCCCCCATCCACAGGTCAGCAGGTAAGAGGGTGTGTGGGGACAGGCTGGGGAGAGATACTAGTCAGTGGCTGGGTAGGCCCTGGCTAGTATCAGAGCCAGATACACACAGGTTACATACGCCACGATCGTTAGAGCGAGAACAATAATTCTAGCACTAGACCTCCTCTGTAACTCTAAACATGTAACCTGTAAAAAAAATGAAAGCATCGCTTAGTATACAAAAAAAATCGTGCTAACTTTAGTGTTTTTTTTTATGAATGAAACAGTTTCTTTCCAAAAAAAACACGTTTGAAAAATTTCTGCGCAAATACCGTGTAACATAAAAAGTTGCAAAGACCACCATTTTATTCCATAGGGTCTCTGCTAAAACAATATATATAATATTTGAGGGTTCTGAGTAATTTTCTAGCAAAAAACAAATGATGATTTTTACATGTAGGAGAGAAATGTCAGAATTGGCCTAAGTGGCAAGGGGTTAATTACTATAAGACCCCTTTCACACTGAGGGCGTTTTGCAGGCGCTATAGCGTTAAAAATGGTGCCTGCAATCTGCCCTTAAACAGCTGCTCTATTCACACTAGAGCGGTGCGCTGGCAGGGCGTCAGAAAAAGTCCTGCCAGCAACTTCTTTGGAGCGCATTAGGAGCGGTGAAATCAATGGGCAGCACCGCCGTACCGCCGGCAATACGCCGCTGTAGCAGCGCATCTCGGGCGGTTTTTACCCTTTCTCGGTCGCTAGCGGGGGTTAAAAGCGCCCCGCTAGCGGCCGAAATGTGCCACAAATCCGACGGTAAAATAGCAGCGCTTTACCACTATTTTACCACCAACGCTCGGGGCGGCATAGTGTGAAAGCAGTCTTAGTAACATACAAATAATTATGATAAGCACTGTGAGCTCATCCTCTCTGCTGCAGAGTGTGTCAGCTTGTATTTAAACTGGCCTTTCTGTATATAGCTTCTGACAGGCTGCGCAAGCATCCCCGTATCTCCGGAACCATAAATGATAGCAGCCCCATATTTTGATCAGTGATGGGGTGGGTCTTTAGCTACATACCCCCCAAATATGGGGTCTCTGTGGGCCCTGGTCGCCGAGCTACAAACCTCGAAGTCGATCTTTTTTTTTTGAGATTTTTTTTGAGATTTTTTTTTTTTTGGGCAAATGGGCCTATCTTGGGGAAGGGGCCTGGAGCTGCAGCTCCAATAGCCCCTATGTTAATCCGGCCCTGCTAATCACAGGCAGTGAGACATTACCCGGTCCGCAGCTGCACAGATCAGGAAATGTCTCACTGGCTGTGATTAGCACTGTGGAGTGTCGGCTTCCTGGCGAGATCAGGCATGTGGGATTTCAAACACACCTGAGCCCATCTCTATTGGTTGTAGATAGTTGAGCTCCCTGCAGGTTGCTTAGCAGCAGTGGAGCCCTCTGACATGCTGATCGTGATGCAATCCAGGTGATGCTTCTAGTCAAATCCTAGTGTTAAATATCAGTGATTTTATTGATCAAAGCCCACACTTTACAGGCATAGAGCCCACATGGCTGCTGAACATACAGCTAATGACATATATGTGGTTGTACTCTTGATGCTAATAAATACTGTGTTTATTAGATCTGACTGGGAGCATCACCTGGATCACATCCCGATCAGCATGTCAACAGAGCAGGTTATACAGCATTACTGCTGCTAGGTGACCAGCTTGGGGCTCGGCTCTCTATAACCAATAGTGCCAGCCTTCCCCTGGATCAGGGCCAGCCCAAGACATTGTGCTGCCTGGGCCCAGGATCAAAATGCTGCCCCTCTCCTCCCTACCGCCCCCCCCCCCAAAAAAATTAAATAATAATATCACGCCCACCAAAAGGCCCCCACATTTATTATTTTATATTATGACAATAAAAAACAAAATTACATTTATTAGGAAGTCAGATTTCCACGTAATAGTGGTGGTGGGGTTCAGACAGAGGCAGCGGCGGTTGTGGTGAGGGGGGAGGGGAGGTTAGACACAGGCAGGGGGGTTAGACACAGGCAGGGGTGGTAGAGGAGATTAGACACAGGCAGGGGGGGTAGGGGAGGTTAGGCACAGGTACGGGTGGTAGGGGGGATTAGACACAAGCAGGGGTGGTAGGGGAGGTTAGACACAGGCAGGGGTGGTAGGGAGTTTAGATACTGACAGGGGTGGTAGGGGGTTTAGACACAGGCAGGGGTGGTAGGGGAGGTTAGGCACGGGCAGGGGTGGTAAGGGGTTAGACACAGGCAGAGGTGGTAGGGGAGGTTAGACACAGGCAGAGGTGGTAGGGATGGTTAGACACAGGCAGGGGTGGTAGGGAGGTTAGACACAGGCAGGGGTGGTAGGGAGGTTAGACACAGGCAGAGGTGGTAGGGGGGATTAGACACAGGCAGGGGTGGTAGGGGGGTTAGACACAGGCAGGGGTGGTAGGGGGGGTTAGACACAGGCAGGGGGGGTAGGGGGGTTAGACACAGGCAGGGGGGGTAGGGGGGTTAGACACAGGCAGGGGGGGTAGGGGGATTAGACACAGGCAGGGGGGGTAGGGGGGGTTAGACACAGGCAGGGGTGGTTAGACACAGGCAGGGGTGGTAGGGGGGGTTAGACACAGGCAGGGGTGGTAGGGGAGGTTAGAAACAGGCAGGGGTGGTGGAGATAGGATTAGTGACACTTACTTTCTCTCAGTGTTCGCCGCGCCTATAGCGATCCCTCTTCCATCATGGGGTCTCTGCTCAGCCGAAAGCTCCTCCCCCTTTACGCTGTTGTTCGTCAGCTGACTTTCTCGTCAGCAGCATGGGGGGGGGGAGCCGTGGAGAGGATGGGCGGGCGGCCAGCTGTGTGGTTATGGCAGCGAATGGTCTGCCAATACTTCTAATAGCAGCGGCGCTGGGCCATCCACATAGTGGGATGAAGAGCGGAGCGGGTGGGCGTAGCGGAGCCCGATTGGGCGGGATTACTGTATTTATGGGCGTCAATGTGCCGCCCCTCAGAATCTGCCGCCTGGGACAATGGTCCCATCGGGTCCCATGGTAGGGCCGGCCCTGCCCTGGATGCACCCATAATGTCACCAGCACTAGGTCCTAATAGACTGCCGCCGCTGCCAAAGAGACAGATGCCAGACCAGTGCTGTCAATAGCAGGGACAGGACAGCTGGGGAACCCCACAGTGGCAGAACACCAGGGCCCGGTGGAAAGACAACCTTTGCAACCCTCATAGCTCTCCCACTGCTTTGGACCCTTATATTTTCTTGGTGTGCTGGTGACATATCTCTTGTTTTCTGCCACCCTGGGGGGCCTCAGTATAGTAGGAAGGGAGCTCACTGCAGAACACCTCCATGTACCCCCCCTAAATATGAAAGCTGGAGACGCCACTGCCTGTGTGCCGACTCCCAGTGGTCAGGAGTGGAGGCTCTATCCCACCCGAATATCACTTTAGAGCCTCCGAAATTCCGGGCCCGAAATAACTCTATCAAGACAAAGAGGACTGCGAGCCAGTCTTCTCTGGACTACTTATTTTTCCTGGGAATTCCTCACCCATTCTGGGTGACCTCCTGAACACCATCACCACTCCTTAAAAGGGACCACAACCCAAGTATTGGTGCTATATAGCATCCGTCCAGGACTCAACCATGGCGACACACACACACACACAATAGTGTGTGTATATGTGTATATCTGGCACAGAAACAAATGATTTCGTTTACAATTAGGATATTTTTAAAGCTCTTACCTTTAGCAGCAGATTTCTGTATGTCTAGAATAATATTGCTTGTACATACTGGAGGGAGGAGGGGAGGAAACTTGCTCTGACACTGGAGAGAAAAGGAAACATGAAACTGAAACCTATTACACTGCTTGTGCAGCACTGAGCTTGTGCAAGATTTGCAAGCCTGAAATCCAGGAAAACATACAGTCTGGCTTCAGATGCCCACACTTAAGATGGCCACAGTCTATTTCTAGTTTATAAATGTAGCGGACCCCCCATAATTGGGGTCGCTATGCCTAAATTTAGGGGGTAGCCTGAGCAAATAGTTAGGCTCAGGCTGTTGGAATTCTCTAAATTGGCCTCTGCTCTGTTGTGATGTTGCCTGGTAGTACAGTTCCCTGTGGCCTGCAGGTGGCGCTGTCGCCCAGGTCTCAGGTTGAACCACAGGTGGCATTGCAGCGCTATTGGGTGTCCCCTCTTGGCAGCTGTGCAGTGGGCGCAGTCTACACACTGTGCATGCTGGGAGAGGATACATAAGGGGCAGACGCCATTATTCAGGAAGAAGCTTGCGCCTCCCGGCCAGGGGTGCGTATGTGTTCAGTCCCGGGCACCTTTAGCCTGAGGCTGCATTGTTCCAGGTAGGCCAGCACCTTTAGCTGAGGCCTACACCAGAAGAGGAGTCCCAGGGTACCGTGGGAGGGTGACCCGCTCTGAAGGAGAGGGAACCAGGGGAGGCCCTTTCCAGGGGATCGGTGAAGGAAGTCACTGTCTCGGGAGAGACCTGGTTACCTGTCGGAGGGAAGGACTCCACAATCCGCCACAAGCCTTGTAACGTGCCCCATTGGCACCTAAGGTCTCAAGTGTTACAAGTGCTGGGAAGTTCAGGACTTAGAGGCCAATATCCTGATTGTATCCTTAGGAAAATTCTAAGTAAATGTTCGTGCTGCACACTGGCTGCTAGGACTGTGAGAGGGGACAATCCGGGTGAGCAAAGTAATTAAGTGCCGCGTGCCTGAACCTGCCTTCCTGTTCAACTTTCTATCTCCAACCTTTCCTGTCAAGTTGCAAGCAAGGGGTTTAATAGACTTCCCTACACTCCAAGGACGAGAACCAATGGAAAGAGGTAACTCGCTGCAGGACCCAAAACTATTAACACCGCTCACCCTCTACAAGATGGAGGATACTGGGCATGTGGCATGGTGCGTTCCACTCTGCAAGTGTAGGGAAGCAGGGTAAAGGATCTGTGTGCTACACGTGGGGACTCGAGTCGGATTTTGAAGCTACCCCTGGAAGTTGGACTATTTTTTCTCTCATCTCTTTGTGTTCTGTGGAGATCGGCCATTGAGGAAAATTGGACTCCGTCACTACTTTATCGAGAGAAATGGAGGTACAGGACTGTGCTTTGAGTTTTTTTTCTAACTGCGTAGTTTGTGGGCGTGCCTCAATAGAAGAAAAGCCAGCGAGCTGCGTGCAGGAGAGAAAAGGGGGAGGAGCCCCCGCCAATTGTGAGTTGCACGTGGTGCATTTGGCGCAAAGGGACAGTAAGAGCCTGGACTAGTAAGGAGAAGCAACATGTCTGCCGCTCCATGGACTTCTATTTCATCAGGACATCAGATGTTCCAAACTATCTTTTCCATGGACATTTCTCCCGTTACTGCTCCCCTCACAGATACGGGGATCTGGCTCAAGCCTAGGGGCCGCTTTGCGCTTTACACTTGCAGAGATGCGGAGACCCTGGGCGTACTCTGTCCCAGGTGCGGTGGTTTGGCTGTGCAAATACAGCCATTCGGAAGGTGCTTGACCTGCGGGGAGTTTCTGTTCAAGGTGGACCAGCCCACCGAGTCACCCCGAGCCTACCGGGTCAATTGTATTACGGGGACTGTTACTTCAGAGGAAAACTACGCCCTTACAGCCAAACCCACGCGCATCGCTGCGGCTACAGCGGATGCCAAAGATGGAGTTCTAGCCACCATGGAGCCAGCAACGGACACCACAGCAGATGCTGCCTCTCACTACGGAAACTTCCATCCCGCCTGCCAAACGGAAGGTGGGATACATTAAGGCCTTCCGCGGCCGCAGTAGAAGCCTGCCCCAGCGCCTGCCTGAACCGGATCTCTGAAGTGGAGGGATCTCCAGGAACGGTAAGGAGGCTGGAGGGGACTGTGACAACAAGTTTGCTGGGGAAAGGAAGAAGCCCATTCCTCATAACAGAGAATGAGGCCGGAGCCAAGGCCCAGAAACTGTTGCCAAACCAATGCGTAGTTGCTACTCTTACGTGTCATTATAAAGAGTTGACAACCAAGAACCCCGAGAGGGTGACCGCACGAGTAAGGGCCCCGGGTGATGCTAAATGGACATTGACAGCAAGGAAAGAGACTTTGTAAACCTGTCAGATCACCCGACTCGTGTGTTGCCTGGGACGGGCGACCGGAGGACATTGCCAAGACTTGCCCGGTTACAGAAAGCTATGCTGCACCGTGTAGGGAGGAATTACGGTCTTGAGTTCCCTTATGTACCTCAGTGTGATGAGGGAGATTGAGGAGGAGAGGGAATCATGGTACGACGAGACTATTTGGGATCATTTAGATACTCCTGAATCCCGCAGTAGAAAGTACAAATTTGACTCAAGAGAAAAATTCTTTACGCTCCGCAGAAATTGGAGTTATGGTCGGCACATCTATGCTGACCGAGTGGTCATTTGTATGGAATGGGGAGCAGATGGAGTATTCGATCACCACCAGAGATGAGTGTGGAAGATTAGTCGTTCTCCCTGATCCTCAATACTACCTATAAAACAGGAATTTGTGTTTTTTTCTTTAACCTGTTTTATATGGACAAGCTGCCCGTGATTCAGTAACTTTGCCCTCTGCTACAGAGGAAGTCCACTCTGTTGAGAAAATAGGAGAGCCGTTTGTTCTTTTCTCTCCTCTGCTCTTTGAAAGAAAAAAAAAAAGACAGTATTTTCTTCTGAGTTGAACTTTGGTGTAGTTTAGCCAGGGCCAAAGCACGAAGGACGTCGTGGTCAAGACGAGAAGTGTTTTATGTGTGCAGTGATTCATTCCCATGTGCAAATATGGTGAATGTAGTAACTTTGCGCTGCCACCAGATGGCAGCGATTTGCTGAACTTTCATTTTTTTCCCCATACATACATACATACATACATATGAATAATATATGCCAAGTGATGCTAGGATTAGCATATTATACTTAGTGAAGGAAGTCATTTCTTCCAGAAGAAGTGGCTCACTTCTCTGTGCAGTTAGTATATAGAATGTTTACTATGATGCATGTTTTTCACTCTCTCCTTCTGCAGGTGTGATCTGCTATCAACTCCCCCGGAGAATGGGTGGGGACAGTTATTTAGGAGGGGGTGGGATGTGTAAAAATTGAGATGTGTGTATATTGAACAAAATGTGACATTGAGAATGGGATGTCAAAGTGTATGTTGTAATAAGTTTTCCCTTCCCCATTTCCCAAAGTACTGGTTCAGGCACCATTTTAAAATGTTATAGTTGTGAATAAATCAGCACCTACTCAGGACTGAGGGGGTCTTTTGATTTATTCTAGCCACTGGGACAGTGTCTAATTTAGGAGGGGGTGTGTGTAGCGGACCCCCATAATTGGGGTCGGGGAGCAGTTCGCGCCTCCAGGCCAGGGGTGCGTGTGTGTTCAGTCCCGGGCACCTTTAGCCCGAAGCTGCATTGTTCCTTGTAGGCCCAGCACCTTTAGCTGAGGCCTACACCAGAAGAGGAGTCCCAGGGTACCCATGGGAGGGTGACCCGCTCTGAAGGAGAGGGAACCAGGGGAGGACCTATCCAAGGGATCGGTGAAGGAAGTCACTGTCTTGGGAGAGGCCTGGTTACCTGTCGGAGGGATGGACTCCACAATCCGCCACAAGCCTTGTAACGTGCCCCATTGGCACCTAAGGTCTCAAGTGTTACAAGTGCTGGGAAGTTCAGGACTTAGATGCCAATATCCTGATCGTATCCTTAGGAAAATTCTAAGTAAATGTTCGTGCTCCACACCGTCTGTTAGGACCGTGAGAGGGGACTATCCGGGTGAGCAAAGCCCACTCAGGCTTGAGTGGCGACGAAAGTAATTAAGTGCAGTGTGCCTGAACCTGCCTCCCTGTTCAACTTTCTCTATCTCCAACCTTTCCTGTCAAGTTGCAAGCAAGGAAAATAAACTCTTTTATTGGGTTTAATACTGCCTGGACAATGGCCTTCTTCAAAGAGAGAATAGACTTTTCCCTACACTCTAGGGACAAGAACCAATGGAAAGAGGCAACTCTCTGCAGGACCCAAAACTAGTAACACTGCTCACCCTCTACAAGATGGATACTGGGAATGTGGCATGGTGTGTCCCACTCTGCAAGTGGAGGTAAGCAGGGTAAAGGATCGGTGTGCTACATAAACTTTCTAAATGCTGTAATAGTCTAAACTAAGGTCCGTTTTGTTAGGTTAACTTTACTAGAATACATTAAGCTTGTGTATTATAGGGGTATTTTTTTTTAAAGTGTAATTTCGGCCGGAACACCACTTTAACCAAGGGAACCCAAGAATTACAGGATACTTTTTCTTGTGAAAAAAAAAAGAATTACAGGATACTTAGGAGACGGAATGATGTCAAATGATACTTCAAAATGCAGAGCCCCCAACAGGACGGAAAGGTGCTTGGACTAGAGTGATAAGTCCATCACCAAGAGGATCTCCGCCAAGAGTAGTTACACAGCGGAGAAACTTTTGGAATGGTAGGAATCTGTAGACTATTAACCAGCGCTGCATCGAGAAATACCCCACCAGCACCGGAATCAATAAAGGCAACTGTGGAACAGCACTTATCGTTCCAGGACAAAGATATAGGAACTACTAATCTCTCTTGAGGAGGATTCAGCACAAAATGGCCTAATGGGGCTCCTCAATCTCCCATTAAGCCAGAGTTTACCGGCCGTAACAGACAAGAATGCAGGAAGTGACCCGGCTTACCACAATATAAATAAAAAATAACAGTGCAGCGCAATAAATGTCCATATAATGATGAACAATGATGGGAAAGCTGAACTGAAGAAATGTGTTAGTAATCTTCATGCAGTATGTGACTGGTGCATCCAATATAAGGAAAACCTGCTTACCGGAACAGATGGACTTTTGGATGAACAAGAGGTCAAAGATGTGTGAGGGGGTTAGCTCGGCAGCGGGTGTGTGTGACCCCCGGGATGGGCTCCCCACACAAAACAGGCCCAGCAAACGGAGGTTGTGGTTTTCAGAATCAAAAAGGTGCGGTTTATTTTCTATTTACAGTGACAAAACACAGCAAAGCAAAAGAAACATAACCAAAATAAATCCTGGTCAAGTTGACCTCTGACTAAACATACAGGTTTCCTAACTAACAACTGGGATCAGCCTAGTGCTGTCCTAGTCCCTAAGTCCCTGGTTTTAAATGTCCAAGCAAATAGCCACACAGGCTTTGTCTCACCGCACAGGGGTTCACTCTCCCTAGACAGTCCACACAGGTCTGGTTCCAGGCATGAGCTAACATCTAATGAAGTTGGGAGTTTTTATATAGGCCTTAAACCAGCTGACAAGCTTCAGCTGGTCTCATCAACTCCCTGCCTGCACGACGCCCAGCCCTCTCCCTAGAGGTATGAGTCATCCATGAGCCCACTAGCCTTATACAACTCTCCACCTAGTTGTATAAGTCGATGAAAGCCTGAATCTGGGCGAAATATATCTACCCCCCTGGATGCAACCAGGTGACTTTACCTTCCTGCTGTCACATACCCCCCCCCCTCTTGTTTTAACCTCGGGGTTGGAACACCAGCAATCAGGCATTCATGTACTCGAGACAAAGCATCCACATTCCCCATTTGAACGCCAGGGCGATGCTTTACTGTGAAGTTGAATTCCTGGAGGGCCAGGAACCACCTATTCACTCTTCTATTTGTTTCCTTGTTTTGAGCCATCCACTTTAACGGAGCGTGATCCGTAACCATGTCAAAGTGCCTACCTAGCAGGTAGTACCGAAGGGAATCTAGAGCCCACTTCACCGCTAAACACTCCTTTTCAACGGTGGCGTAATTTACCTCATGGGACTTCAACTTCCTGCTGAGGTAAATGACTGGGTGCTCTTCCCCGTTCCAGACCTGGGACAATACTGCTCCTAACCCCACATCTGACGCATCACTTTGTACGACAAAGTCTTTAGAGAAGTCGGGTGAGTACAACACTGGCTGGCTACATAAGGCTTGTTTCAAGAATTGGAATGCTGCCTCAGCCTCGGGGGTCCATTTAATCATGACCGACCCTTTCCCCTTCGTCAGGTTGGTTAGGGGCACAGCCTTAGAAGCAAAGTGGGGAATGAATCGCCGATAATACCCAGCGATTCCCAGAAAGGCTCGTACCTGCTTCTTGCTGTTGGGACGTGGCCAACTCTGGATGGCCTCGACTTTGTTGAGTTGGGGTTTTATTACTCCCCTCCCAATGGTGTACCCAAGATATTTGGCCTCCTCCTGCCCAATGGTACACTTCTTGGGGTTAGCCGTAAACCCCGCTTCCCGAACAGAGTCCAGGACTGCTTGCACTTTTGGCAGATGTGAGGCCCAATCTGTGCTATGGACAATTACGTCATCCAGGTAAGCCGCAGCATACTTCCGATGGGGCCTCAGCATCTGGTCCATTTTCCGCTGGAATGTGGCCGGCGCATTCTGTAACCCGAACGGCATTCTTTTATATTGGAACGCCCCGTCTGGGGTTACAAATGCGGTTTTCTCTTTGGCCGACTTGGCCAGGGGGATTTGCCAATACCCTTTTGTGAGGTCAAGAGTCGTCATGTATCGGGCTGTTCCCAGCCGGTCGATCAACTCATCTATACGTGGCATGGGGTAGGTGTCAAATTTTGTAACTTTGTTCAACTGACGAAAATCGTTACAAAATCGCCAGCTCCCATCCGGTTTAGGCACCAACACAATGGGACTAGACCAATCACTTTGGGACTCCTCTATCACCCCTAAGTTCAGCATTTTCTGTACTTCCTCCCGTATTGCCTCCCGTCGAGCCTCTGGGATCCGATAGGGTTTTAACTTCACCCTTTCACCGGGCGGGGTAATGATGTCATGCTCTACCCCAGATGTTTGTCCCGGCAGCTCAGAGAATACCTCCTTGTTGCGAAGCACAAACTCCTTAACCTCCTGCTGTTGGGGTTGTGACAAGGTGGCTGCTATTCCAACCTCAGGAATCACGCAACCAGTTTGAGCTGGTGACCAAGTGTCTGCGACTAGGGACTCTCTATCCCTCCAGGCTTTCAACAGATTAACGTGATAGATCTGTTCGGGCTTTCGCCTTCCTGGTTGTCTGACCTTGTAATTCACTTCGCTCACTTTTTCCATTATCTCGTAGGGGCCTTGCCATTTGGCAAGGAATTTACTTTCAACCGTAGGGACAAGTACCAATATCCTATCCCCCGGGGAAAAGGTACGGGTCTTGGCTCCACGGTTGTACACTCTCTGCTGTGCCAACTGCGCTTGGGCCAAATGTTCCTTCACGATGGGCATTACCTGTGCAATTCGATCTTGCATCAGGGCGACATGCTCAATCACACTCCTGTGGGGAGAACTCTCACTTTCCCAAGTTTCCTTGGCAATATCCAACAGCCCTCTTGGGTGTCTCCCATACAGTAACTCAAAGGGGGAGAATCCCGTAGAGGATTGGGGCACCTCCCTAATAGCAAACATCAAATAAGGAAGTAAACAGTCCCAATCCTTTCCATCTCTATCCACCACTTTCTTCAACATTTGTTTTAGGGTTTTGTTGAATCTTTCAACCAGCCCATCGGTTTGGGGGTGATACACAGACGTACGCAATTGCGTCACTTTGAACAATTTACACAGCTCTTTCATAACCCGGGACATAAAGGGTGTACCTTGGTCCGTAAGCAGTTCTTTACAAATACCCACCCGGCTAAAAACAAGAGATAGCTCTTTGGCTATGGTTTTGGCCGAGGTATTTCGGAGAGGGATCGCTTCTGGATAACGGGTGGCATAGTCCATTATAACTAATATGTACTGGTGCCCCCTAGCGGACTTGATTATAGGACCTACCAAATCCATGGCGATCCTCTCAAACGGGACCTCAATGATGGGTAGAGGGACCAGCGGGCTACGGAAATGTGGCATCGGGGCCAACCTCTGACACACAGGGCAGGAGGAACAATAATTTTCTACGTCCTTCATCACCCCCGGCCAATAGAATCTCTGTAATACCCTCTCTCGGGTTTTCTCTGTCCCCAGATGACCTCCAAGAATGTGCCCATGGGCCAACTCCAACACCAACTTCCTGTAAGGTTTGGGCACCACAAGCTGCTCAACGGTTTCTTCTGCCCTTTTTGCCACCCGATACAGTAGGTCCTTCTCTACGCTGAAGTATGGGTAAGTGCAGGTATTATCTGGGTTCACTAACTCGCCATCTATTTTCACTACGTTTTCCCGTGCCTTTATTAGGGCGGGGTCTTTCAACTGTTCTGTGGCAAAGTTTTCCCTGTGAACCTCAAGATCAGAAAACTCCACAGACGGTAGGTTTTCGTCTGAGGAGGTGGGCTCCTCTCCAGTTTCTTGAGTCTCCCCTGCCAATACTGATAAGGGAAATTCCGGAGAGTCCTCACCACTCTCAGGGGAGTTCTGGCTATCACATTCCTGGTACATAGGGGCACCAGTGAGGTGCTCAGGATCATCCCACAGTTCCCAGAACTTCGGAAAATCCCTTCCCACAATGGCGTCATGCGGTAACTGAGATACTAAGCCCACTGGATGAGAGAGGGTACCTTTGGGGGTCTCGAAACACACTGTAGTCACTGGATACTCTCGGGTGTCCCCATGCACACAAATAACAGCTACCTTGCTATTCCCAGAGACCTCTGTTTTAACTAACTCAGCCTTTATCAGGGTCACAAGGCTACCTGAATCCAGCAATACCACAACATTTCTACCATTAACACACATTTTGCATAAATGTTTCTCAGTTCCTCGAATGGCAGTGCATGCGACTGTCGCACACAGCGACTGACGTCTGCCCGTCAGAAAGTCACACTGCATGGGTTCCTCCACAACCGGGCAATTGGCTGCAATATGTCCCGCTTGCCGGCAGCGGTAGCAAACGATCCTTCTTGCCGCCTCTTGAGCCGCTGATTTCCCAGGCTGTTCTCGCCAAACTTGGGGTAGAGCTCCCACCCTCTCACTCTCTCCACCCTCACCCCTTGGAATCCTCTTATCCGCCCCTGGGGATGGTCTGGTCTTAGGGTGGAAAGTCCGAGTGTCTCTGGAAGAGGCCGTCAGGTTCTCTGTAGCCAAGTATTTCTCGACACGATCCACAAGACCATCGGCCGTCTCTGGGTCTCCATGGCTTACCCACTTTTGGATGGCAGTAGGAAGAGCTCTCAAAAACCGATCCATTACAACACGTTCCACAATCTTTGGTGCGGACAAAGTCTCTGGCTGTAGCCACTTTCTGCTCAGGTGAATGAGATCATACATTTGAGACCTGGGGGGTTTTCCAAGCTGGAAAGTCCAGTTATGCACACGCTGAGCCCGGACAGCCTGGGTGACACCCAGCCTTGCCAATATTTCAGCTTTTAGCATCACATAGTCTTTTGCTTGGTTAGGCTCTAGGTCATAGTAAGCTTTCTGCGACTCACCAGTTAACAGAGGAGCCACCAGTCCAGCCCACTGCTCCTCAGGCCACTTTTCTCTTTCAGCGGTCCTTTCAAATGTGGTCAAAAATACCTCTGGATCATCCTCTCCAGTCATTTTTGTCAATAAACGACTCACCCCAAAGGACGCGGTATTAGTGGGACGGCTTTCCTCACTGGTCTGCGGACGTTGCTGCATTACTGCTTCCATCTGTTGTTGTAGTCTCTGCTCTTGCTTCTGCAACAGGTCTATGAAGCGGGCCTCAGATTGCTGCTGGGCTCGTTGCTGAGCCTCCAGACTCTGTTGCAAAGTTGCGTTTGTCTGCTGCTGGGCTGCAAGGCTCTGTTGATGAGCTTGCTGCTGGGCTGCAAAGTTCTGTTGTTGAGCTGCAAGGCTCTTTTGCAAACCTGCATTTGTCTGCTGTTGATTGGCATTTGCTAGAGCCAGCTGTTTCAGTATCTCCTCCATGCTGGCTTAAAAAAAAACTGCCACTGGTTCTCCACCAACTGTGAGGGGGTTAGCTCGGCAGCGGGTGTGTGTGACCCCCGGGATGGGCTCCCCACACAAAACAGGCCCAGCAAACGGAGGTTGTGGTTTTCAGAATCAAAAAGGAGCGGTTTATTTTCTATTTACAGTGACAAAACACAGCAAAGCAAAAGAAACATAACCAAAATAAATCCTGGTCAAGTTGACCTCTGACTAAACATACAGGTTTCCTAACAACTGGGATCAGCCTAGTGCTGTCCTAGTCCCTAAGTCCCTGGTTTTAAATGTCCAAGCAAATAGCCACACAGGCTTTGTCTCACCGCACAGGGGTTCACTCTCCCTAGACAGTCCACACAGGTCTGGTTCCAGGCATGAGCTAACATCTAATGAAGTTGGGAGTTTTTATATAGGCCTTAAACCAGCTGACAAGCTTCAGCTGGTCTCATCAACTCCCTGCCTGCACGACGCCCAGCCCTCTCCCTAGAGGTATGAGTCATCCATGAGCCCACTAGCCTTATACAACTCTCCACCTAGTTGTATAAGTCGGCGTAAAGACTGAATCTGGGCGAAATATATCTACCCCCCTGGATGCAACCAGGTGACTTTACCTTCCTGCTGTCACAGATGCTTGTTTTTCACCATGAGGGGGAAGATGATCGATCATGAGATCATCTTCCCCTCATGGTGGAAAACAAGCGTCTTTGACCTCTTTTTCATTCAGAAGGTCCATCTGTTCCAGTAAGCAGGTTTTCCTTATATTGGATGCACCAGTCACATACTGCATGAAGAAGATTACTATCACATTTCTTCAGTTCAGCTTTCCCATCATTGTTCATTATATGGACATTTATTGCGCTGCACTGTTATTTTTTTACATATTCTGCTTGGGTTATTGTGTGATTTACCTGTTTGGTGTTCAGCTGCATTAGTTTTATTAGTCATATGTGCGCTGATTTCTTTTTCTATTACCACAATATAAACAGAGGTCTAGAGTCCTGCGTTTGATACGTTCCTTGCCAGACAAACGCACAGCCCCTATATCCATGGGCTCTCCCTCAAACTTGCCAGTAGGAGGGATAGAAGGGGCTAGCGATTGCTGAGGGGAAGATTTAGCATCCAATTTGTGAGAAAGAAATTGTCTGGCACCCTCTCTCAGACTGGCGTTCAGAGAAACGAGTGTCCGCCAGGATACACAAATTGATTAAATCTTCCAGGGCCACAGGGATCTCACGGTAGGTTAATTCGTCCTTTATGCACTCCACTAGACCTCTGCGGAAGGCGGCCTTAAGGGCGCAATTGTCCCAGGTAGTCTCAGCGGCAAGCATGTGGAATTCAATAGCATAAGATGCTACCGTGCATTTACCCTGGTATAGATCAAGAATACGAGCCTCAGCTGCAGTTACTCTGACAGGAACGTCAAAAATTCCCTTAAGGTTTTCATAAACGTGGGGTAGTCTGTAAGTATAGGGGAATCCTTCTCAAGAAGAGGTGACACCCAGGACAGAGCTCTGCCCTTTAGCAAGTGTGACAGCAGGAAGGTAAAGTCACCTGGTTGCATCCAGGGGGGTAGATATATTTCGCCCAGATTCAGGCTTTACGCCGACTTATACAACTAGGTGGAGAGTTGTATAAGGCTAGTGGGCTCATGGATGACTCATACCTCTAGGGAGAGTGTGGGGCGTCGTGCAGACAGAGATGAGGAGACCAGCTGAACCTTGTCAGCTCATTTAGGCCTCTATAAGAACTCCCAGCTTCATTAGATGTTAGCTCATGCCTGGAACCAGACCTGTGTGGACTGTCTAGGGAGAGTGAACCCCTGTGCGGTGAGACAAAGCCTGTGTGGCTATTTGCTTGGACATTTAAAACCAGGGACTTAGGGACTAGGACAGCACTAGGCTGATCCCAGTTGTTAGTTAGGAAACCTGTATGTTTAGTCAGAGGTCAACTTGACCAGGATTTATTTTGGTTATGTTTCTTTTGCTTTGCTGTGTTTTGTCACTGTAAATAGAAAATAAACCGCACCTTTTTGATTTTGAAAACCACAACCTCCGTTTGCTGGGCCTGTTTTGTGTGGGGAGCCCATCCCGGGGGTCACACACACCCGCTGCCGAGCTAACCCCCTCACACAAGGAAATAATAAATGTCACCTTGGCTTGAGCAGAGGTAAACACAGAAGGTTTATTTCTAAAATGCAACCGGCAATGGTTGAGAAATCCCCTGCAAGCCAATCATACTTATCGGGGGGAGGGATCTTTGGAGCAGGAGTACCTTCGGGGTTAGACATGACTACAGGTTTCCCAGCCCCCTACTCATGTCCTTTTGATGTAGCAGGACTGGTACCATGTGCAGTAGAAAAGAAAGATAACATAGTTGTGATAGCATCCAATTTCACCTCCAATGACTGTACACGATTGGCCTGCTCACCAAACAGCTGATCCTGTAGAGAGACTGCCTGCACCAGCTCACTGGGGTCCATCTGGCCCCAGTATAATGTCAGGTCTGCAAGGAAATTGCAACCGTCCCTCCTCTTTCCTGACCAGTAGTCTTGTTATCCCAGTATCAGGTGGAGGGACGGTTGAGATCCTGCAGCCAGGAAATAAAGGACTGCAATGGATGGTGCAGACAGCCTAACCAAAACCCCCAGCAACAACAACTCACGGTTAGTAGAGGTGAAGGCTGGAACCCAGGAGAAGAAAGGATAATCCAAGTAACGCAGTCAAGAACGAGCCAGGCAGGGTTGGCAACCGGATAAGCAAAGTCCAAGAGAAAATCCAGGTGTCAAGACCGAGCCAAGTCTGCAACCAAAATTAAGCACATACAGGAACCTATACTGGGGCACAGACAGGAAGGGGAAGTGGAGATTTATAGGGTAGCTGATCAGGTAACTACAAACAGCTGATCCCAGGGTGGAGCCAACATCAAACACATAAAGTAGAAAATAACCAGGATTCAAAACATAAATCAAGTTTCCTGGTGGTTCAGGACATAGGAAAACAGTCTGTGAACACCAGGTCCCAGGATCAAATCCCGGACACAGCGTGACAGCAGGAATTTAAGTCTCACATAGAACAGTGGTATCACGAGACTGTTTGGGACTATCTTTCAGTGCCAAAGCTGTTCTGGAAGAAGGGCTTTTCCCTTGCCATGGACGATTGTTTCAAGGGGTTGTCTGCTACACTGGACTTATGGTAGACATATTCATGGAGATAAAGTGGTCATTTGCCGAAGGACAATGTGGTTTATTTTATCACCACCGTTGACAAGCAGGGAAGATACCTTACCTGATCCACAATTTTACTGGTGAAAAGTTACAGGGACTGTCCTGGTTTTTGTTTTACATTTTTGCAGAGGGAAAGGAACATTTTCTTTTCTGAAAGGACTTTGGGTATGTAGCTAGTTAGTGCTAGGGTACAGGAAGATGTTGGAGTCGAGATTTCTTCTATGGGTTCAGGTCAGGGTTGGAAATGCAGCGCAGCAGGCGAGGTCCATTGGGTATTCCTTTCCCAGAAGTGGCTCAGGGTGCGTGGTCAACCCGCTGTGCATTCTGGGAGGGGGTACTTAAGAGACAAAGACCACTCTATCGGGGTTCGTTGCCGGGGGTCATTGCCGGATCCTGACCTGAGGGCCCTCCTGGTCTCAGGGATGTGTGAGCCATTTTCAGCCTCGGGGCCTGCTGGCCCGAGGCTCTGCAACTGAGAAGTAGACCCAGGAGTTGCTGGGGCCTACTAGTCCAGGGATGGTCCTACGCAGTCTTGCCTGCGGGAAGAAGCGGAACAATTGGGGACTCAATTGAAGGACGCATCCTGGCCAGTTTGCCTCACGGTGCTGCCGGATGGCTGAAAGATTCTGGCACCATGAGCTATGTACTTTTGAAGGAACTTTTTTGCAAAGTGTCAGTATGGTTACACGATCTTGTGGCGGAAGATTGTGGAACGACTAGACGGCACTCAACGAGTCTGTGGCAGAGACTTTGAACGAGCTTCGCAGCGGTTGCTAGGCCAGTGAGAGTAGGCCTATCCGGTGGTTTCTGAATCCAGGGTGGAACTGATTTGTCCTCTGGATATAGGATTGTGCCCGTGATCCGCAAAGCAAAGAACCTGAACCTCCACTCTCCCTCTTTCCCTCTGTTGGAACTGGTAAAATAAAGCCTTGAAGAAAGTGTATCCAAGTGTTGGTGTGAACATTTATGGAAGCTCTTCAAGAGGAATCCCTGACACAAGTGCGGTGAACAGAGAAGGTAATGGTAGGCCCAAAACTTTAAACCAGCAGCTCCTATGGGGGTAGTGCTACACTATAAACAGAGTTGCAGTTGCATTGACACATGACATTACTGTTTACCTTTTTTTTTTACTTAATTGCGGTGTTACAAAATGAGCATTCATTCAACGCTATGTAGCGCATCACAGCACATAGACATGGAGGGCAGTGAGCTGGGCTGTGTAAAATGCATACAGGCTGCATTTTTATGTAGTGTACTCCACTGCATATAGAAAACAATTGTTTTCTGTGTGCCCTTGTGTTGAGGCTACGTTGATTTGTGCAGATCAATACAGCTCAATTGACATGGTGTTCATGAGCCAAAAAAGTAATGGACACTAAATGGTTGACTGTTTGACAGCAGCTCAGCACACGTGGCTGGTTAGTGTGGATGTATTTACATTTATTGCATGTAAAGGAAGCTGGAGGGAGTCTGCAGTATCCGACAAGAAAGCATGACAATTTTTCTGAGCAGTCTAGATTGTAGACAGCAGAGGGCATTGTAAATCAGCTTAGCTTTGCAATGTGGTTTGTGTCCACTTTCAACAAAATACTATCAACGAATGCAAACAAATTTCTAAATAAGCTTAATATAGTAATTCTTAAATCTAGTAAACATAATAACATAATATACATACAGTCAGGTCCATAAATATTGGGACATTGACACAATTCTAATCTTTTTGGCTCTATACACCACCACAATGGATTTGAAATGAAACAAACAAGATGTGCTTTAATTGCAGACTTTCAGCTTTAATTTGAGGGTATTTACATCCAAATCAGGTGAACGGTGTAGGAATTACAACAGTTTGTATATGTGCCTCCCACTTTTTAAGGGACCAAAAGTAATGGGACAGATTAACAATCATAAATCAAACTCACTTTTTAATACTTGGTTGCAAATCCTTTGCAGTCAATTACAGCCTGAAGTCTGGAACACATAGACATCACCAGGTGCTGGGTTTCATCCCTAGTAAAGCTCTGTCAGGCCTCTACTGCAACTGTCTTCAGTTCCTGCTTGTTCTTGGGGCATTTTCCCTTCAGTTTTGTCTTCAGCAAGTGAAATGCATGCTCATTCGGATTCAGGTCAGGTGATTGACTTGGCCATTGCATAACATTCCACTTCTTTCCCTTAAAAAACTCTTTGGTTGCTTTTGCAGTATGCTTCGGGTCATTGTCCATTTGCACTGTGAAGCGCCGTCCAATGAGTTCTGAAGAATTTGGCTGAATATAAGCAGATAATATTGCCCGAAACACTTCAGAATTCATCCTGCTGCATTTGTCAGCAGTCAAATCTTCAATAAATACAAGAGAACCAGTTCCATTGGCAGCCATACATGCCCACGCCATGACACCAGGGCCGCTGATAGGCCAGTACAACTGGCCCTGTTGTACTGGGCCCGGCCAGCAGGGGGGCCCGGGCAAACTCCACAGAGTACTAATTAATGTATAAAAAAAAAAAAAACTTCTACAGCCCTGACCAAACATCATTATCTGCCACAAGCAATCCGGCAAACAAACCCCCCCCCCCCCCGTGTTTTTTATTTATTTTTATTTCTGATACCTCGATACCTGCAGTGTTCGGTTCGTGCAGGAAGGGACTATTTTTTCTATTTCGGGCGCGGAAGAATGTCTCTTCTCTCCTGCGCCCGCTCCTCGTGCTGGCTCAAGTCTCGGCCAGCATGTCCTTCCCTGGCGCCGCGGAGTGATTCCTCTCCCTCTGCTCTTGGCGCTCTGCTCTTCGCTCGGCTGAGAGAAGAAGCAGTGAAAGACAGACGAGCGCCGGCTTTAGCAGAAGAAAAAAAAAGCAGCATCTTTGACTGTGAGTGTGACACAGACTGACACTCCAGTGAGGCCAGGCAACAGCACTGCAGGATCAGGGAGGAAGTGACTCCTGGGGCCCGGCTAACAGGTATGTGCTTGCTTGGGGGGGGGGGGGTTGGATTCAAGATCTGTGTATTGAGAGTAGTGCCGAGCTGTTGGAAATTGGTATACTAATCCTCTATGTCAGTTCCTAATTCACAAATGTGAAAAAAATTAAATCCTGGAAAATATTAGTTTGTTCCTATACCACTATGGTATTAGCAGTAAGTGCTGAAACTATCTTGAAGTGCAAAAGTGCATTGTTAGCGCATAAAATCTGTGTATATGCGCATATAAAACAATATCTAAGACAATGATAAAGTGCAAGAAAAGGCACATATACTCCGTGACATAAGGTGTAAGCAATAATAAAATAATGATAAAGTGCAAAGAGTGAATTCCGTGTAGAGAGATGGTACTGAGCAGTACCTGTACTAGCAGCAATGCTGCAGTATGGTAAAGTGCATAAGTCTATCCGTGACTTAGATTACTAAGCAGTATAAGATGTGCAATTGCTGAGTCCATACATGACTGTCCTTAATAAATATATGTGCAAAAAATGCAAAGATGATATTGCAACAGAAGAATCCAAACAGTCTCTTAAGGTGAAGGGTGATGTTAAATTAAGGTGCTGAGTGATGTTTGTTGTGACTTCCACGCTGTGCTTCTAATAAAGGATGGCCCCTTACCTCACTGCTGTGAGGTTACAGCATGTGATAAAACCCTCTATCGTTCCTGCTTCCTGCTGTCCGGATGGTACCTTGGAACATGGGGGTGTGTAATGCCTGGTGGGAGTTGATCCTCTAGCCGTGGGGTCTCCAGGATGGTGTGCATAAATGGGGGGGGGGGAGGAAGGCGAAGGAAGCCCAATATAGTGTAGTATTTTCGTATAAAAAATATATTACATTAATATATATATAAAGTACTCACATTTGTTTACTTGTTATGGCCCCTTACTGGTGTACTATGGATCATCACTGGTGTACTATGGATCATCACTGATGTACTATGGATCATCACTGATGTACTGTGGATCATCACTGATGTCCTGAGGATCATCACTGATGTACTGTGGATCATCACTGATGTACTGTGGGTCATCACTGATGTACTATAGGCCATCACAGGTGTACTATGGGCCATCACAGGTGTACTATGGATCATCACTGATGTACTATGGACCATCCCTGATGTACTGTGGACCATTACTGATGTACTGTGGACCATCACTGATGTACTGTGGATCATCACTGATGTACTGTGGATCATCACTGATGTACTGTGGATCATCACTGATGTACTGTGGATCATCACTGATGTACTATGGATCATCACTGATGTACTATGGGCCATCACAGGTGTACTATGGGCCTTCACAGGTGTACTATGGGCCATCACAGGTGTACTATGTACCATCCCTGATGTACTATGGATCATCACTGATGTACTATGGGCCATCACAGGTGTACTATGGATCATCACTGATGTACTATGGGCCATCACAGGTGTACTATGGATCATCACTGGTGTACTATGGATCATCACTGATGTACTATGGACCATCCCTGATGTACTATGGACCATCCCTGATGTACTGAGGATCATCACTGATGTACTATAGTTCATCACTGATGTACTATGGGCCATCACTGGTGTACTATGGATCATCACTGATGTACTGTGGATCATCTCTGATGTACTATGGATCATCACTGATGTACTATGGACCATCCCTGATGTACTATGGACCATCCCTGATGTACTGAGGATCATCACTGATGTACTATAGATCATCACTGATGTACTATGGGCCATCACTGGTGTACTATGGATCATCACTGATGTACTGTGGATCATCACTGATGTACTATGGATCATCACTGATGTACTATGGATCATCACTGGTGTACTATGTATCATCCCTGGTGTACTGTGGACCATCCCTGATGTACTGTGGATCATCACTGATGTACTGTGGATCATCACTGATGTACTGAGGATCATCACTGATGTACTGTGGATCATCCCTGATGTACTGAGGACCATCCCTGATGTACTGTGGATCCTCACTGATGTTCTATGGACCATCACTGATGTACTGTGGATTATCACTGATGTACAATAGATCATCACTGATGTACTATGGACCATCACTGGTGTACTATGGATCATCACTGGTGTACTATGGACCATCCCTGATGTACTGTGGATCATCACTGATGTACTGTGGATCATCACTGATGTACTATGGGCCATCACTGGTGTACTATGGATCATCACTGGTGTACTATGGACCATCCCTGATGTACTATGGGCCATCACTGGTGTACTATAGATCATCACTGATGTACTATGGACCATCACTGATGTACTATGGATCATCACTGGTGTACTATGGATCATCACTGATGTACTATGGATCATCACTGGTGTACTATGGGCCATCACTGGTGTACTATGGGCCATCACTGGTGTACTATGGGCCATCACTGGTGTACTATGGATCATCACTGGTGTACTATGGATCATCACTGGTGTACTATGGGTCATCCCTGATGTACTATGGACCATCCCTGATGTACTATGGACCATCCCTGATGTACTATGGACCATCCCTGATGTACTGAGGATCATCACTGATGTACTATAGATCATCACTCGGCCGGGACAAGTTTCTTGTCCAAGAATCTCGTCGAAAAAAACATGTTTTTTTTCAACGAGAATCTCGGCCGTGTGTACGAGGCCAACATGTTCTAATTTTTCTCGTCGTTTTTAATGCCGTTTTTCTCGTCGAAAAAAACGACAGAAAGCCCAAAGACTATCGTTTTTCTCGTCGAATGGGAAAAATTTCGTTTTTTTCGACGGGAAAAACGGCTGTGTGTACGCGGCATTATACTGCTTAGTAATCTAAGTCACGGATAGACTTATGCACTTTACCATACTGCAGCATTGCTGCTAGTACAGGTACTGCTCAGTACCATCTCTCTACACGGATTTCACTCTTTGCACTTTATCATTGTTTTATTATTGCTTACACCTTATGTCACGGAGTATATGTGCCTTTTCTTGCACTTTATCATTGTCTTAGATATTGTTTTATATGCGCATATACACAGATTTTATGCGCTAACAATGCACTTTTGCACTTCAACATAGTTTCAGCACTTACTGCTAATACCATAGTGGTATAGGAACAAACTAATATTTTCCAGGATTTAATTTTTTTCACATTTGTGAATTGGGAACTGACATAGAGGATTAGTATACCAATTTCCAACAGCTCGGCACTACTCTCAATACACATTCTACTCAGGTCACGGTTCTTTCACCTTTCAGTGTCTTGTAGCAGTTGATGTACTTTAATTGTCTATATATAGTAGCGCGTAGATACCTTTTTATACCCTGGATTCAAGATCTACTGCAGCAGCATCTTTACATTATGGCATTGGCGGCATTAGCGTCATGGGTGGCACTGTCTGCAGCACAATATGGCAGTGGCCGCATAGGTGGCACTGTCTGCAGGTAGCACATGCGTTATGGCCCATAACGCATGTGCTGCCTGTAGAGACAGTGCCGCCAATGCCGTAATGTGTTGCAGACAGTGCCACCCATGACGCTAATGCCAAAACGCATGTGCTGCATGCAGAGACAGTGCCACCCATGCCGCCAATGCCGTAATGTGCTGCAGAGACAGTTTCAAGGCGGGTCTGGGGTGGGGCCAGGGGTGGGGCTGAAGGAGGGACCAGGGGCGGGACCAGGGTGGAGCTTAAGGGGGCCCCGTCAGGCAGGCTGTACGGGGCCCCATGATTTCTATCAGCGGCCCTGCATGACACTACCACCACCATGCTTCACTGATGAGGTGGTATGTTTTGGATCATGAGCAGTTCCTTTCCTTCTCCATACTCTTCTCTTCCCATCACTCTGGTACAAGTTGATCTTGGTCTCATCTCTCCATAGGATGTAGTTTCAGAACTTTGAAGGCTTTTTTAGATGTTGCTTGGCAAACTCTAATCTGGCCTTCCTGTTTTTGAGGCTCACCAATGGTTTACATCTTGCGGTGAACCCTCTGTATTCACTCTGGTGAAGTCTTCTCTTGATTGTTGACTTTGACACACATACACCTACATCCTGGAGAGTGTTCTTGATCTGGCCAACTGTTGTAAAGGGTGTTTTCTTCACCAGGGAAAGAATTCTTCGGTCATCCACCACAGTTGTTTTCCTTGGTCTTCCAGGTCTTTTGGTGTTGCTGAAATCACCGGTGCGTTCTTTTTAAGGATGTTCCAAACAGTTTATTTGGCCACACTTAATGTTTTTGCTATCTCTCTAATGGGTTTGTTTTGGTTTTTCAGCCTAATGATGGCTTGCTTCACTGATAGTGACAGCTCTTTGGATCTCATATTGAGAGTTGACAGCAACAGATTCCAAATGAAAATAGCACACTTGAAATGAACTCTGGACCTTTTATCTGCCCCTTGTAAATGGGATAATAAGGGAATAACACACACCTGGTCATGGAACAGCTGAGCAGCCAATTGTCCCATTACTTTTGGTCCCTTAAAGCAGAAAGTCTGCAGTTAAAGCATGTCTTGTTAGTTTCAATTCAAATACATTGTAGTGGTGTATAGAGCCAAAAAGATTAGAATTGTGTCGATGTCCCAATATTTATGGACCTGACTGTATATATGTAGCGGGTATACACTTTTCTCTCTATTTAAAACTGGCAGAGACACCAGCAGTGTGCAGTTCCTTGCGGTCCAGCAGGTGGCGCTGTCGCCCTGGGCTGGGGTTGAACCATTGCTGTGTGCCGTGCCTCCTTTTTGTCCTCTCTCGGCAGCGGTATGGTGGGGCGGGGAACCCGCCGTGCTTGCTGGGAGAGGGTATAAAGGGGGCCGGCCATCTTTGTCACGGGGTCGAGTCCCAGGCACCTTCAGCCTGAGGGCGGTGGTTCGTGTCGGTCCTCTAGGCAGCCTAGGCCTAGAGGACGTCCGGAGGTCGTGTTCCATCCCAGGCACCTTTAGCCTGGGGTGAGGTACTCGGATGGAGGTCTGGACCTCAGTGCCCAACACTGAGTTCCGCGAGGGAAGGAGGTCCTAGGGAACCCAGGGATTGGGTACCCAAATACGGAAGGCGTAATGGACCGAGGGGAGATACTCACTTGAAGACCGGGTGCATGCAGCAGATTGCCAGTGACAGGTGAGCCTCCCATCGGAGACCGCCTGGAAGGAAACCCCCCCCCCCCCCCCGCTCAGAGACCTCAGCCCACTTTCATGGAGGAAAGTGGAGAGTTCATTGTGTCTGGGCCTACTCGCATCCACACCTCCTTGTTTGTTCTGTTCTTTAAGGGAGTCTAACTGATTTTGCTGTTCACTCGAGATGAATAAAGGAGTGTTGGACTTTAATGGTGTGGGGCTCTTTTCTGGTGGACATTGTTCAAGGAAACTCCAGGTGCACAACACTGACCCGAAGGTAGAGAAAGAACTTTGCTTACACCGCACAGACATCTGTGGTGAAGGCTTGGCGTGGTGACCCTGCTCTCTCCCCTCTGAGGTACCCCTAGACAAGAGAAAGACGAGCTGATGCAAAGTGGGGAGTGAGGAGGCCGCTACACGTGGGGGCTTGGGTCCGGTATAGTGTTCGTGTACTACGGAATTGAACGTGTTTGCCCAGAGGAGTTACGAGTAGGCAGGCCTTCATTGGCCGAAGTGCATCCCTGCTCGAAGTCGTGGACATGACCCAATAAAGGGAAAGGCCCGCGCAGAAGAGAGCGAGGAAAGGGGGGAGCTCAGCCGTGTGAAGGACTACACGTGGGGGCTTCTATTTGCACTGCGCCACCAGGCACACCCCCACCGCTTAGTTCGTGAGCGTGACTCAGAAGGAAAAAAGAAGAAAAGCCCGTGAACTGGAGCAAAGGGGAGGAGTCCAATACGTGTGAAGGACTACACGTGGGACGTTGGCGCAAAAACCTTGCAGTGTGCGATGGATCAGCAACAGGACATACATCGTGGATTCCGGTTCACCCTTCTACCACGACACTGACTGCTGCTGCTCCGGTAACAGATACGGGGATCCGGCTAAAGCCAAGGGGGACGATTCGCCCTGTATTCATGCATGGACGTTGAGGCCCTGGGTGTGATTTGTCCCGGCTGTTCGGGACTGGTGTGCCAACTGAAGCCGTTCGGGTGATGCGAGGCCTGTGGGGAGTTTCTTTTTGAAGTGGATCCAGCGGTTGAGAAGCCGAGAACCATTTACCCTGGCCGTGCTGCAGGCAACACCACTCAAAGAGGAGGAATCACTGCTTTGACAGCCATCCCTGTGCACACTGCAGCGACCGCGGAGGAGGTCGTGAAAACTCAACGGGAGAAATCCGAGGATGCTGACTCGGTCACCCCTGTCTCGCAGCGTCCACCACCGAAGAGAAAGACCGGGATGGTAGCCCCGACCAGCGGTTGTGGTGGACCATCTCGCCCGCTTACGCCCGGCCCGGATGGATCCGTCGGCAGGAGTCCCGGACGTCCCGCTTCAAGTAAAGGCAGAGGTAAGCCAGGCGGAGAGATTTGGTGTGTGGGAAGAGGTGAAAACTCAGTCTCCACTACAGGGTACCTGCCCGCGGAGGAGTGTGACACCTCTGACCTGGAGTCGCTCTCGGATATGGGAGACGACCTTGCTATTGACAAACTGTTTGCAGAGAAGGGCTGGGACAAAGTACCTCTCGCCTCATCCCGCAGAACCAGGGATCCACCCATGTCTACAGGGGATAGTACACCCCGGGTGGAGGCACCAGCGCCTGAAGAGGGGTCCCGTCCCCAGCCTGCCTCTACATCCCCGGTATCACCTACACTGAAGACCGGAGAAAAGAGACTGCTGTTGCGGGCACCTATGCCCAGATCAGATGTGATCAAGGTCCCTCGCCACCCGGACTCAATCGTTTTGCCTGGCAAAGGGGACAGAGCTACTATGCCTCCTTTGGCCAGACTACAACGCCTATTTGGCCAGAAGGTTGCTGCAGAGTACGGATGGGAGTATCCATACTTGTCCAAGGAGCTGCTCTATGAGGTGGAAGTGTGCCGGGAGCGCTGGTACAATGACTTTGTGTGGACTCACCTTCAGATTCCACACGCCCGCAGGTACCTGGCGTGTTCTCCCAAGGCCTCTCAGCGTTTTAAGGACTGCAAGGCAGAGTGGATGTTGGGACGGCACATCCATGCAGACAAAGTGCTGATCCGGCGCAAGAAAGGAGAAGATGTAGAATATCATCTGGAGACCATGGACCAGCACTTGAAGCCACATGTTCTGCCACATCCCCGCTTCTACCTGTAGGAGAGAAAAGACTCCGTTCTTGTTGTATGCTGCTGAACTTTCTGGGGCCGTTGTCCTTGTTACCCAGAGGAATGGAGGACTATTCCTGTTTTTCTTCACTTTCCAGCAAGAGATCATGGACTCTGGGGTAGATAGGGCTCAAGAGAAGAAGAAGAGTTCCACGAGTGCAGTTACCTTGATGCTGTCACCAGGTGGCAGTGTTGCGCACCGTTAACACTTTTCACACACTCACTCTTTGGAGAAAAGGGATTTCTTCTCGGAGAAGTTTCTTTTCTCTCACACGAATACATGTGTCAAGCCTCGTACACACGGCCGAGAATCTCGTCGTAAAAAAACACGTCGTTTTTTTCGACGAGATCCTTGGACAAGAAACTTGTCCCGGCCGAGTGTACACACGCTCATTTCAAAGAACCCGCGGTTCTTTGAATGGAGCGAACGCGGTGACGTAATTGAATACGACGAGCATGCGCTCGTCACATTCGATGCCGTCGCCGCCACCTTTGTACACCCTATCCTATGCCTAGGAAGTTACCGCGCATGCCGCTCACTGTATCACTCGGCCCCGCCCCTCGGCGCTCTGCTTCATTGGATGTGATTGACAGCATCGTGAGCCAATGGCTGCGCTGCTTTCAATCAACCAATAAATGAGCCGAGAAGCCAGCGTGTTCACGGCGCAGGACTTTCGAGGGGTCAGGTAAGTAAACGGGGGGTCTGGGGGGCCGCTAATCCTCAGATGTTTTTTCACCTTAATGCATAGAATGCATTAAGGTGAAAAAACTTTTACCTTTACAACCCCTTTAAGGCTGTCAGCAGATCAGCCTCTACAAATTTGTCAGTGCTTAAAAATGCCTGATGCCCTGTACACACGACCAGTTTTCCCGTCTGAAAAACTGCGATGAGAGCTTTTGGCCGGGAGTCTCGGCTGTGTGTATGCTCCATCTGAGTTTTTCCGACGGGAAAACTGCAGAAAAAAAAAAAAGAGAGCAGGATCTCTTTTTTCCCATCAGGAAAAAATCCTAGCGGAAAAAACGTTCGTCTGTATGCTTTTTCGACGGGGAAAAAACGCGCATGCTCGGAAACAATTCGACGCATGCTCGGAAGCATAGAACTTAATTTTGTCGGCTCGTCGTAGTCTTTTACGTCACTGTGTTCTTGGCAGTCAAAAGTTCACCAGACTTTTGTGTGACCGTGTGTATGCAAGGCAGGCTTGAGAGGAATTCTGTCCGGAAAACCATCGTTTTTTTATTCGATGGGAAAACCGGTCGTGTGTACAGGGCATAAGAATAGAGAGCAACTGAGCATGTGCAGAGCAGGATTTTTAACAGTCTAGACCAGCCTTTCTCAACCTTTTCAACACAGAGGAACCCTTGAAATAGTTCTCCGGTCCCGGGGAACCCCTGCTAAAATTGAGAAATCTACAACTCATGATGCATTAGTGTGACGGTCAGTTGGAAGAATGGTCCTTACACTTGTGGGAATTGGGAAGAATTACCTCCTTACAGATAGCTAAAAAGATCAATGGGGTCAGTGTGAACTTATCTGAGAGGCAGAAATTGCCCAATGCTGAAGGAACCCCTAGCAACCTCTGGAGGAACCCTAGGGTTGAGAATCACTGGTATAGACTCTTATTTTTAATGTTTTACATATCTATACCTGCAAAAGGGGCCAGCCTGAAGTGATTTAGCAGGACTTAAAGGGGTTGTAAAGGTTTGTTTTTTATTTTCTAAATAGGTTCCTTTAAGCTAGTGCATTGTTGGTTCACTTACCTTTTCCTTTGATTTACCTTCTAAATGTTTTTTTTCTTTGTCTGAATTTCTCACTTCCTGTTTCTCCTCAGTAAACTTCACACCATCATCCGAGTGGTGTTTAGTCAGCCAGAACAGCTTACTGAACAGCTTACTGAGGAGGAACAGGAAGTGAGAAATTCAGACAAAGAAAACAAAGAAAACAAATATTTAGAAGGGAAATCTAAGGAAAAGGTAAGTGAACCAACAATGCACTAGCTTAAAGGAACCTATTTAGAAAATAAAAAACGAACCTTTACAACCCCTTTAAATAGAAGTTAACCCTAAAACTAAAAACTCTTAATCTATTTGTATCCACAATCTAAGACTAACCTATCTAGCCCTGTAAAGAAGAGATTGCTACACATACCTTTTCTGAAGCCGCTTCCAGTTCAGTCCCACGCTGAGCTGTCAGTGGTGGCTTCGCTGTGGAGGCGGATGCAGAGAAGCCAGCCAACAAGCCGCATAGTAAGTCTGAGGGTGACATCACTTCCCAGGCATTTCCCAGGCCGTTGTCAGCTGTCTCTTCTGCACACAGCTTCCACCGCTGGAGACCAGACCGGAGCGGCTTCAGAAAAGGTATGTATAGCAATTTCTTCTTTACAGGGCTAGATAGGTTAGTCTTAGATTGCGGATGCCTGTAGATTTACAGACTTTAGTATTAGGCCCCTTTCACACGATCGGCCCACTCGGATCCGCCTGTCCGTTTTTCAGGCGGATCCGAGCGGGCCACCCATTGACTTCTATGGGCAGGTGAATGTCAGCAGAGATGTGTCTGCTGAAACCTGCCTGCCATCCGATCCGACAAGATCCGGTCAAAACAGACGGATGGCAATTCGTTCGCCATCCGTCCAACGGATCGGATAGGATGGGATCGGATGAAAACGAACAGGCTTTCTATTTTCTTCTAATCTCCCCATAGAGAACAGCGGGACTCTGACAGGTCTGTCTCTGCACAGTGAGCAGAGAGGGACCTGTCATCCGCCTGCTCAGTGGGAATAAATGGAACGATTCCCATGCTGGGCTAGCAGAGTCTGTTCAACGGATCTGCTCCATGTGAACCCATCCTTAGGGTGAACTTCAAATGTTATTTTCTTAGTAAAGCTCCACTTTAATATGTGCAGGGCAGTTAAAAAAAAAAAAAAAAAAAATACAAATTTAAAAAGATTTTTTTTTTATAGAAGTAAATGCTTTTTTTTATTAACTTGCTGCTGTGGATGAGAGCTGGGTGACTCACAGGCAGCATCACCAAGACCTCCCACTTCTTTCCAGAATGTTCTAGTGTTTTCTGGAAGGGAAGGAGGAGAAGGGCGGTGGTGCTGTCTGGGGTGTTCTAAGGAGCCCTGACCAATCCTCAATCTGGATTGGCAGGGGGCAGGCTTCCTTAAATACCTAGGGTCAGCCAAGCTGGGGAGGAGTTGTTCAAGTGGAAGCTGGAGATGGAGCATTAGGCTGTCGGGGGCTTTGAGGGAGCCCCCCATCTGGGGGGGTGGCCTGGGGCCTGGGGCTCGAGTGTGGACAGGGCCCTTCTCACGACACATGGAGGTGTCCTGGACAGGTGGCACGGGAGCAAGAAAGGACAGTGGGAGAGCACTGCCAGGCAAAGTCTCCAGGAGAGGAACAACAGGTCACAGTCAAGAGGGCTGGTGAGTGACACACAGTCAGGAGAGGACTTGGAAGGCACGCCTGAGAGGACTGGGAGAGTGCAGTCTGATATGGGTGCAGAACCAGTAGGATGGACTGTGGTGTCACGGGCAGTGGAGAGAGAAGCAGCTGCTGCCATGAGGGCCTAAAGATGTGGTACTGGGCTCAGTAGCCACGTGGCCAGCTATCACTAAGGACTTCTATATTTTTACTACACTAAAGGGTACACGGTCCTTGCCTGCAAAGGGCATTCAACCTAGGCCTGGCTGAGCCAGTGTCAGGCCTACCAATCAGTGCTAGCTGGTCCAGGAAGTGCAAGTGTCAAGGTCACCTGTGGCCAGGTGACAGATGCACACCGTAGGGGGACAGGAGTGCACCGCAAGGTAGTGAACCCTATGGCTGACTTCTGCGGATAGGAAACTGGGTGGTTGTGGAAAGCGAGACCAGAGGAGCACAACCAGATCCTAACGGAAGCTAGAGCCAAGATTCCCCAGGGCGCGGAGTCTAAGGCCTCGTACACACGACCGAGTTTCTCGGCAAGAACCAGCAAGAAACTTGCTGGCAGAGATGTCTTGCCGAGAAATTTGTTCGTGTGTATGGTTTCTCGTCGAGAAAACCGACAAGTAACCTCGACGAGAAAATAGAGAACCTGCTCTCTATTTTCTCATCGAGATTCTCGTTGGCATGTTTCTCGACGAGAAAAGTGAGTGTGTGTACACATACCTGTTCTCCCGGAAGCCCGCGCATGTTCGAAATGAATTCGACGCATGCGCGGTAGCTTCCTAGGCATACGTAGGGTATACCAAGATGGCGGCGACGGCATCGAATGTGACGAGCGCATGCTCGTCGTAGTCGATGACGTCACCGCGTACGCTCCATTCAAAGAACCGCGGGTTCTTTGAATCGAGCGTGTGTACACTCGGCCGGGACAATTTTCTTGTCCAAGAATCTCGTCGAAAAAAACAACATGATTTTTTCAACGAGAATCTCGGCCGTGTGTACGAGGCCTAAGACCCAGCAGGTCTTCTCCAGAGCCTCTAGTGGTGAGGATGTTATGCTGCAGGCTGGGTCCAGGTCGCGGCCCCTGGAGTCTCCTAGCTCACGCCCCGTAGGATAAGGGGAAAAGAGGGGAAGCAGCAGCACAAGATATGAGAGAAACGAATAACAAGCTGAAGGTCAGGGGCCACAAGCAGACAAGGATAACGAAAGAACGAGCCGAAGGTCAAGGGTCACGAGCAGACAGGGATAGTCGGGGACAAGCCAAATATGTAACAGAGAGACAGACGTAGCATACGGCAGGCAGGAACCCAAAAACACACAATGCCTAACAAACACGTTGATCAGCAAAGCAGGCTTGCAGTGCACAGGTTAATATAGTGTTCTGTGATAGGGCCTGGGGTGGAGTCAGGCTGGGAGGAGATTATAAAGGAAGCCAGGTGAAAGGGTTCTGGCCTCTAAGATGAACACATGGGAAGGAAGGTAAGCTGACAGACAAACACTACTGCATATCCATGACAGCAAGCAAGTGATGTTCTGGAGGTGTTGTTGAGGAGAGATAGTCTGCAAGCAAGTGATGTGCTGGAGTTAAAGGTTGTGTTAAAGGAGGTGTATATAGTCAGTCCCATATATATTATCTGCAAATCAGTTTTGGCATCTCATGAATATCCCACCCCCATCCAAGTTTATTCCCCTCAATAAAAATAAAAACAAAGATCAAGGACTGGTTTTCTGAGTTTTCTGAGGGTGAATGACGGACTTCAACACTCAGCAGCCTTCAAGAGGGTACCGCTACATTAGCATGGGCATATAAAACAAAAACATCCACCTTTAGGCCTCATGCACACAGGCATAAAAAAATGCCACTGCTAAGGCCGTTTGGCTTTCTTTCTTTTTATGCCCGAGAATGCAGCTGCATGTTATTGAATGTGGCCATGCGTATGCAGGCATTTATGCTTGTATTTGCGTGCATTGTTAAGAGGCATAAAAAAATGCCCCAAACCTGTATTCGGAGTCCAGGTTATCAGCATATTTTATGTGCATACACACCTAAACATTACTAATTACACATATTTAATTTTCTGGCCAATGGAATGCATTTACACTGAACGCAATATACACGCATACATATGCAACATTTTTTCTGCCAATTTATGGAAAAAAATCCAGCATATTTGTAATGTTATGCCGCGTACACACGATCGATTTTCTCGGCTGTGAAAACACCATCGAGAAAATTGACGGGAAAATCGAGGAACGGCTTGTTCCCCTACACACGGCCGTTTTTCTCGTCATTTTTTCTCTTGGTCGAGAAAAACGACCGTGTGTAGGCTCCTCGGCAGTGTTTCCCTATGGGAAAACTGCCGCGGGAAAAAATGCCGTGAATCACGACGAGAAAAATTAGAGCATGTTCTAATTTTTCTCGTCGTGATTAATGCCGTTTTTCTCGTCGGGAAAAATGACCAAAAGCCCACACACGGTCGTTTTTCTCGTCAAAGAGAAAAGTGGTCGTGTGTACGCGGCATGACAGTGTGAATGGGGCCTTACTACTTTTTCTGGTGTTATACTAAAATGATGACCCTAACGTTTTCTGAGACCTCTAAGGCCTCATGCACACTGGGCCTAACAAATGCCACTTTTACAGGCTTTGGTGTTTATTTTTTCAGCCTATAAAACCCTTTCTATGTAAGCCCATGTGTAATGTAGGTGTTTACATGTGTATTAGAAGAGGATTGTTTACAGACTGAAAAAACCCCCATCAAAGGCGCATTCAGGAGAGTAGCTGAAGAGCAGAAAAAAATCCACCCACCCCCCACTCCCAGAGTAAAAAAATGCTAGCTGAAAAAAGTAGAAGAGTGGAATTAAAGGGGTTGTACAGGTTTGTTTTTTATTTTCTAAATAGGTTCCTTTAAGCTAGTGCATTGTTGATTCACTTACCTTTTCCTTTGATTTCCCTTCTAAATGCTTCTTTTCTTTGTCTGAATTTCTCACTTCCTGTAAGCTTGCCCCCATCATCCGAGCTGTTCTGGCTGGGGGTTAGTCAGCGTGCTCGCCCCCTCCCTTGGGACTACATCCCTGCAGGGAGATGCTGCGAGCCGTTCTGGCTGGGGGTTAGTCAGCGTGTTCGCCCCCTCCGTTGGGACTACATCCCTGCGGGGAGACGCTGTGAACGTTCACAGCGTCTCCCTGCAGGGATGTAGTCCTAAGGGAGGGGGCGAGCACGCTGACTAACCCCCAGCCAGAACGGCTCGGATAATGGGGGCAAGCTTACTGAGGAGGAACAGGAAGTGAGAAATTCAGACAAAGAAGAAAAAACATTTAGAAGGGAAATTGAAGGAAAAGGTAAGGGAACCAACAATGCACTAGCTTAAAGGAACCTCTTTAGAAAATAAAAAACTAACCTTTACAACCGCTTTAATAATGAAGTTGGCATTGCCCCCACACAGGACAGGGCATTTGTGAACAGAGGGGATTCCCTTCCTTGAGGCTAGGTGTCAGACTTGCACGTACCTGATCAACGAGTCTGATGGAGCAGAGGAAGGTCCCCCGTACGGATCCGACTCGCGGCCCCTGGTAGTGCAGACAGGAGGCACGGGAGTATGGAAGGGTAAGAGAGCCTGGTAAGTAGTTGCTGGAAGACGGCTCAGGATCCGGATACAGAAGAGGAGATGAGCCACGCAAGCTGCAGGCAGGCAGGCAGGTAGGTATACTGAAGCGTGCAGCTGGGTAGGTGCAGAGAAGAATAGTCAAATGACAGGCAAGGTTGGCAATGGTCAGACAACGTGGTACAGAGGGGCAGGCAGGTTCAGGGTCAAGACAGGCCGAGGTCAGATGCTGGCGGAGGGCAGGAGAAGTCCAAGTAACAAGCCGGGTGGTCAGGAGATCAGGTTTCAGGCAATCAGCAGGGGAAGGATACACAGGGGACTGTAGATCAGACAGCACCGGTCTGAAGTGTTCCAGGGGTTTAAATGGACTGTTTGGCGCGCATCGGCGCACGAGCACGCGTCATTCGCGCACATGCACCCGCACGCACAGGCACACCATCGCGCACAGGCGCGCGCGCCCATAGTCCGGGACGTGAACCAGCGCGCACAGGAACATGCACAACATCAGCGCGCATCGGCGGGCGCGAGCGCGCACCAAAGCGACGACCAACACGTCCGGCAAGGTGAGTTCTCTGACACTGGGTTCACACTGATGCAGTGCAATTTCAAGGATCTCTCTTCATCAGTGTGAACCAGGGCTTATTGTTAACCAGTAGGGATGAGCCGAACACCCCCCGGTTCGATTCGCACCAGAACCTTCGAAAGGACCGAAAGTTCGCACGAACGTTAGAACCCTATTAAATACAATGGACGCGAACGTTCGAAATCTAAAGTGCTAATTATAACGACTAATATGCATGTTATTGTCCTAAAAAGGGTTTGGGGACCCGGGTTCTGCCCCAGGGGACATGTATCAATGCAAAACAAAGTTTTAAAAACGGCCGTTTTTCGGGAGCAGTAATTTTAATGATGCATAAAGTGAAAAAAAAAGTGAAATATTCCTTTAAATATCGTACCTGGGGGTGTCTAAAGTATGCCTGTGAAGTGGCATGTGTTTCCTGTGTTTAGAACTGTCCCTGCACAAAATGACATTTGTAAAGGAAAAAAAGCCATTTAAAACTGCTTGCGGCTTTAATGTAATGTCTGGTCCCGGTAATATGGATGAAAATCTTTGAGAAAAATGGCATGGCTACCCCCATCACCCCCCCCCCCCCTACCCCAGCCCATTACCAGCCCCTTTGGGTCTTGTATGGATATTAAGGGGAACCCCGCACCCAAAATAAAAAAAGGCCCTATATACTCTGAACAGCTGTATACAGGCGGTGCAAACAAGACAGAGAGAATTTCCCTTCCTAGGGGTAGATTTCCTCTCACTTCCTGTTGTCTCCTTCCGTTTGCAAGTAGGAGTCGTTTGTAAGTTGGATGTTTGAAAGTAGGGGCCTGCCCTATATACTCTGCTGAAATTTGCCCCTTACATGTTGGTGTTTCCACAACACTGTGAGCCCTCACAGTTACTCTTGGTGGGCGCTGGAACGCCCTGCTGTGAACTATTATATCAGGAATTGTAATTACATGCCATTGTTGAACAGTGGTAGGAAAAATTGGGCATTTGGTGGTGGTGCTGGTGCTACAACACTGTCAGCCCTTGCAGTTACTCTTGGTGGGCGCATGAATGGGCCCTACTGTAAATTATTAGATCAAGAATTGTAATTGCATGTCCCTGTTGAAGAGGGGCAGAAAAATTGGGCCTTTGGTGGTGGTGGTGGTGGTGTTGCCACAACACTGTAAGCCCTCACAGTTACTCTTGGTGGGCGCAGGAATGGGCCCTGCTGTGAATTATTAGATCAAGAATTGTAATTACATGCCCCTGTTGAACAGGGGCTGAAAAATTGGGCCTTAGGCACTGGTGCCACAACACTGCAACCCCTCACTGATACTGTACTTGGAGCACAGCAATGAGCCCTGTTGCACAGTATTGCATCAAAAATTGTAATTACACGCCCCTGTTAAACAGGGGCAGAAAAATTGGGCCTTAGGCACTGGTGCCACAACACTGCAACCCCTCACAGATACTGTACTTGGAGCACAGCAATGAGCCCTGTT
The DNA here is from genome assembly GCA_029206835.1 of Rana muscosa. Lineage (NCBI taxonomy): Eukaryota > Metazoa > Chordata > Amphibia > Anura > Ranidae > Rana > Rana muscosa. The sequence goes on from CM055120.1 coordinate 147,692,482, forward strand.
GCAAAGCATTGCATCAAAAATTGTAATTACACGCCCCTGTTAAACAGGGGCTGAAAAATTGGGCCTTAGGCACTGGTGCTGGTGCCACGACACTGCAACCTCTCCCAGATACTCTAGTTGGAGTGCAGGAATGAGCCCTGCTGCAAAGCATTGCATAACAAATTGTAATTACATGCCCCTGTTAAACAGGGGCTGAAAAATTGGGCCTTAGGCACTGGTGCTGGTGCCACGACACTGCAACCTCTCCCAGATACTCTAGTTGGAGTGCAGGAATGAGCCCTGCTGCAAAGCATTACATCAAAAATTTTAATTACATGCCCCTGTTAAACAGGGGCTTAAAAATTGGGCCTTAGGCACTGGTGCTGGTGCCACGACACTGCAACCTCTCCCAGATACTCTAGTTGGAGTGCAAGAATGAGCCCTGCTGCAAAGCATTGCATCAAAAATTGTAATTACATGCCCCTGTTAAACAGGGGCTGAAAAATTGGGCCTTAGCCACTGGTGGCAGCACCCAGAAACAAAAAAGTACTTCCAAGCTATCATCAAGAATCAGATCATTGAGGAGGGGGAGGATAGTCATCAACATAACAGGACAGTCACTCAGCATCAGCATCAGTCTTGAAGGGATGTGACATTTGAAAATAAATTATTCTGTTATATCAGCTTCAGGTGCTTGGTAGCTGGTAGTGATCCAAGACTGGTTCATCTTTATGAAGGTCAGTCGATCAACCGCATCAGTGGACAGGCGCACCCTGTGATCCATGACAAAGCCTCCAGCAGCACTGAATGTGCGTTCCAAAAGAACGCTGGATGCAGGACAGGCCAGTAGCTCAATTGCATACTGTGCAAGCTCTGGCCAGTGATCCATCCTCGAGACCCAGTAAGCCAGAGGATTTTCGGTGGGAAAGGTGTCCAAGTCTGACCTTGCCCCTAGGTATTCCTGCACCATGTATATCAGACGCTGGCGATGGTTGCTGGAACCGATCATACCTTGGGGCTGCGGACTAAAAAATTGTCTGAACGCATCGGTCAGACTGCCACCTTCTCCACCGCTCCTTCTGCTACTGACCGAAGCCTCAGCAACTCGTTGTCCAGGACCAGGAGTTTGTAACCTCCCAGTCTCTGGGAACGCATTGCACAGACCTTTCTGAAAGGCCTCCTGGAGTTGTCTCATCCTCTGCTCCCTCTGCGATGGCAAGATAAGGTCCGCAACCTTACCCTTGTACCGTGGATCAAGGAGAGTGGCCAGCCAGTAATGGTCCCTCTCCTTGATCCGAAGAATACGAGGATCCTTCCGCAGACTTTGCAGGATCAGGGAGGCCATGCAGCGTAGGTTAGCTGAGGCATTCGGTCCGGAGTCCTCTGGGTCACTAAGGACGACATGATCCGCAGCCACCTCCTTCCAGCCACGTACAAGTCCACGGGTTTGTTGGGACTGTAAATCATCCCTAAAAGACTGCTGCTGTTGATGCTGAGTGCCATGCTCCACCTCCATGCTGACACAATCCTCATCCTCCTCCTCGTCCTCTTCCTGTGTGATGGGTGGGACACAAGGAACACTGTCTGGGTAAAGGGGGCCTTGAGAGGCAAGGAAGTCCTCCTCTTCCTGCCTCTGTTCTGCCTCAAGTGCCCTGTCCATTATTCCACGCAGCGTATGCTCCAACAGGTGGACAACAGGTGATGCATGCACTGTCACTGCTCACCATCCTCGTGGCCTCCTCAAATGGTGCCAGGACAGTGCATGCATCCCTGATCATGCCCCACTGGCGTAGTGAAAAAAAAACGAGCTCCCCTGACCCTGTCCTGGTGCCGTAGTTGCACAGGTACTCATTGATGGCCCTCTGCTGCGTGTGCAGCCGCTGCAGCATGGCCAACGTTGAGTTCCACCTGGTGGGCATGTCACATATAAGGCGGTTCTTGGGCAGGTTCAACTCCTTTTGCAGCTCAGCCAGCCGAGCACTGGCATTATATGATCTGCGGAAATGCACACAGACTTTCCTGGCCTGCCTCAGGACATCCTGTAAGCCCGGGTACCTGCCCAACCGCTGCACCACTAGGTTAAGGACGTGAGCCACACAGGGCACATGGGTCAGTTGTCCCTGTCGGTGGGTGGAGAGGAGGTTGGTGCCATTGTCACAAACCACCATTCCTGGCTTAAGCTGGCGTGACGTCGACCACCTCTCGGCCTGCCCCTGCAGAGCAGACAGAACCTCTGCCCCAGTGTGGCTCCTGTCCCCCAAACACACCAGCGCAAGCACGGCATGGCATCTTTTTGCCTGCATACTTGCATAGCCTCTTGAACGCCTACGGAGCACCGCTAGTTCTGAGGAAAAAGCACAGGAAGAGGCCATGGAGGAAGAAGAAGAGGAGGGGGTGGAGGAGAGAGGTGTGTCACAACCAGTAGTAGCATTTTGGAGGCGTGGCGGCGGAACAACCTCCAACACTACTGCACCTTGTCCTGCATCCTTCCCAGCTGCCAAAAGAGTGACCCAATGGGCCGTGAAAGAAAGGCAACGTCCCTGTCCATGCCTGCTGGACCATGAGTCAGCGGTAATATGCACCTTACCGCTGACCGCCCTGTCCAGTGAGGCATGGACATTGCCTTCCACATGCCGGTAGAGAGCCGGATTCGCCTTCTGTGAGAAAAAGTGGCGTTTGGGAACCTGCCACTGAGGAACCGCACATTGCACAAACTCACGGAAGGGGGCCGAGTCTACCAACTGAAAAGGCAGCAGTTGAAGTGCTAGCAATTTAGCCAAGCTAGGATTCAACCGCTGGGCATGTTGATGGCTGGGAGTGAACTTCTTTCGACGGTCCAGCAGCTGGGGCAGGGAAATTTGCCTGCTATAATCGGACGTCGGTGTACTGCTAGCAGAGTGCCCGCAAGTACTTGGCTGCGACACACCTAATTCTACACCTTCATTCCTCTCAGTGCAGGTTTCAGAGAGAACTGAAGGTACAGTGGGGTTGGAGATCCCAGCTGATGAGGAGCAAGGAGAGGTCCGCTTTGTTCTTTGGTGTGGGTCTTTAAGATACGCTTGCCAACGAGCTGCATGGCAGGTCAACATATGTCTGGTCAAGCATGTGGTGCCCAAGCGGCTGATGTTTTGGCCACGCGAGATACGCTTCAGACATATGTTGCAAACAGCAGCTGTGCGATCTCATGCACTCGACTCAAAAAAGGCCCACACCAAAGAACTTTTGGAATAACGGGCAGAGGCAGCACCCTGCACAGTCGGAGCTCTGCGGTGTGATTCAGTCGGTGTGCTGCCCTTACACTGGCCCCCGGAGGGCATCCTGCCTCGTTGGAGATGTGCTTCCTCCTCATCCTCCTCCTCACTCCTATCAGGCACCCACGTGGAGTCAGTGACCTCATCATCCCCTCCCTCCTCATCACTGGAGCCAATCTGGCAGTATGCTGCAGCTGCTGGAACATGACTGCCAGATTGGTGTCCTTCTTGAGCATCCCCTCTCTCTGCTCTCACGCTACTGCCTTCCTCTAGCTGGGTATAATCTTCAGACCCTTCGAAATGCTGGGCATCCTCCTGGAGCATGTACCCAACACTGTGCTAAAACAGTTCGGGGGACTCCTCAGGAGGACACGTTGGGTCTAGAGAAGGAGTGACTGATGATGACATTGAGGACGCTTTGGCAGCTGCTTTGCCAGTACCCTGAGCCTCGGTGAGAGAGGATGAGGAGGATGAGGAGGGCTTGGTCATCCACTCTACCAAGTCTTCGGCATGATGCGGCTCAACACGTCCAGCTGCCGAAAATAAGGACAAGCGTGTCCCATGGCCACAAGCTGATGACGATGCAACGCGTCCACGACCAGCACTGTTGTCTCTAGACACAGAGCCTGCTTGCCCTCTTTTATTGGCTCGTGACTGTCTGCCTCTCCTTGTTGGCCTTCCAGACATAGTAATGGCCTGCAGAGAGATGGGAAAACCAGCAATTGGGTAGTCTATATTGTGCTGGAGGCACACAACACCCACTAACTCCAGCAGATGCCTTTATTAGAGAACAGCAATGACGGGTATATACAGGTGTATACTGTGCCACTAACTCCTGCAGATGCCTGTATTTGAGAACAGCAATGACGGATATACAGGTGTATACTGTGTCACTAACTCCTGCAGATGCCTGTATTATCGAACACCAATGACGGGTATATACAGGTGTATACTGTGCCACTAACTCCTGCAGATGCCTGTATTTGAGAACAGCAATGACGGATATACAGGTGTATACTGTGCCACTAACTCCTGCAGATGCCTGTATTATAGAACACCAATGACGGGTATATACAGGTGTATACTGTGCCACTAACTCCTGCAGATGCCTGTATTTGAGAACAGCAATGACGGATATACAGGTGTATACTGTGCCACTAACTCCTGCAGATGCCTGAGAAAATAAAACAGAACATAGAACACACTGTCTCTGCCTATGTATCTCTTTCCCTGCACGCCAACTGTGCCACTAACTCCTGCAGATGCCTGTATTTGAGAACAGCAATGACGGATATACAGGTGTATACTGTGCCACTAACTCCTGCAGATGCCTGTATTATAGAACACCAATGACGGGTATATACAGGTGTATACTGTGCCACTAACTCCTGCAGATGCCTGTATTATAGAACACCAATGACGGGTATATACAGGTGTATTGTCAGAGAACTCACCTTGCTGGTCGTGTTGTGCATGCTCCTGTGCGCGCTGGTTCACATCCTGGACTGCGGGTGCGCGCGCCTGGCCGCGATGGTGTGCCTGTGCGCGCTGGTGCATGTGCGCACGCGCGTGCGCCGATGCGCGCCATTGCGTGCGCCATTGCGCGCCAAACAGTCCATTTAAACCCCTGGAATACTTCAGACCGGTGCTGTCTGATCTGCAGTTACCTGTGACCTTTTGCTCCTGATACCTGTCTGAACACTTGTCTCTTGATTACCCGGCCTGCTCATCGGATTACCCTTGTCTCCTGCCTGCACCTGACCTCGGCTAGTCTTGACCTTGAACCTGCCTGTTCCTCTGTACTTCGCTGCCTGCCTGTTGCCGATCCTGCCTGTGACCCGACCATCCCGCTCTGCTCCTGCTCAGCATCCTCTGCCTGTGTTCCTGTTTCCTGTTGCCTGTCCGGCCGGACACCTACTCCTCTGCACCTGGATCCAGAACCGCATCCCCTGCAACTACCCGCCAGGCTCTCATACCACTCCGCACTCCCGTGCCTCCTGTTCATACTATCAGGGGCCGTGAGTCGGATACGTAAGGGAGACCTTCCTCTGCTCCATTGGGCTCACCAGTCTGGTACGTATAAGTCTGACAGTATCAGACAGCCATGCCCGAGCCCGAGCAAGGAACCACTCCCATAGAGGAACTTTGTAGACACCTGGCGGGTCTAACGCAAGCTGTGAAGGATCTTCAACAAGGCTACACAAGATAGGAAGAACGGGTTCACGTCCTGTCTTCGCCCACCAGTCCACAAGGCACTGCCGCAGCTGCACCCTCTGTAGTGATGCTACCTCCCGAGCCCAGGGTACCCACGCCCGACAGGTTTTCTGGTGAACGCAGTCAATTTCGGACTTTTCACAATGCCTGCGAACTCTACTTCGCTCTACAACCTCGCACCTTTTCTTTGGAAGTAACTAAAGTAGGCTTCGTAATCTCCCTCCTGTCTGGTGAACCTCAAACCTGGGCCCACCGTCTCTTGGAGCAAAAAGCAGAATCCCTGAATCATCTAACCACATTTTTCGCCGCTATGTCTCAGCTTTATGAGGACCCCCAGCGGACTACCACTGCCGAGTCTGCACTATATGCTCTACAACAAGGTCACCAAGCAGCGGAAGATTACGTGGCAGAGTTCAGGCGGTGGAGTTCCGACACCAATTGGAACACCGCTGCCCTGTGTTATCAATTCCGGATGGGACTATCTGATGCACTTAAGGACGAACTGGCACGGGTCGGTACTCCTCCAACTTTGGATGGTCTCATTAATCTGTCTATCCAAATCGACCGACGCTTACGGGAGCACCACTCCGAGAAGTCCACCAGCCAACTTCGACCCACCTGGATGCTTCCCAAGGTCCCCAGTTTTCCCAGCCAGGCCCCTTCGTCTCCAGCCGTCCTAGTCTCTGACGCTCCTGAGTCCATGCAGCTGGGTCTACTTCGTCCTTCCCTCACCCCGCAAGAACGACAGCGCAGACGGATCCACAACCTTTGTATGTACTGCGGATACCAGGGCACTATGTGAGGTCTTGCCCTACCAAGATGCGTAAAATCCTCCCGACCTCTTCCTTGTGCACATCTGTTCTACCTAAACCAGCTTCTCACCTTGCTCTTCCCATCCTGTTGCAGCTACCAGGAAAAGATTCTCCGATCCCAGTCTCCGTCATAATTGACTCTGGGGCATGCAGTTGCTTCATTGACCTATCATTTGCTGCCAACCTCCACATTCATCTTCAGCCTAAGACCCGGGGACTTGCTGTGCACCTTGCCGATGGGTCCACCATTAAATCCGGCCCTGTTACGCAGGAAACTGTTCCATTGCTGGCCACCATGGCCACCCATCATCAGGAATTTCTACGCCTCGATGCTATCTCCTCACCCCTGTTCCCTATCATCTTGGGGATGCCCTGGCTGCAAGCCCATAATCCCAGTATTGATTGGGCCACGGGGGAGATCAAGTTCTTGTCCAGCTACTGCCAGCAGCACTGTTTGCAACAAACCTCAGTTAACTCCCAACAACTGCTCTGCCTTGATACTGACTCTGAGCTACTGCAGTCAGTCCCCGCGCCCTATCATGACTTTCTGGACGTGTTCAGCAAGAAGGGGGCAGAGACTCTTCCTCCTCATAGGCCTTATGACTGCCCTATAGAGTTATTGCCAGGAACTGAAGTCCCGTTTGGAAGAATCTTCCCTTTGACTGAGCAGGAGCTGGGCACTCTGAAGGTCTATATCGACGAAAACCTAAAGAAGGGGTTTATTCGCCCCTCTACCTCTCCAGCCGGTGCTGGCATCTTTTTTGTCGAAAAAAAGGACCAGTCATTACGACCCTGCATTGACTATCGGGAATTGAACAAAATTACAATTAAGAACCGTTACCCACTGCCTCTTGTGCCTGAACTTTTCCAAAGGTTGGGATCTGCGGTCATCTTTACTAAACTTGACCTCCGAGGAGCCTACAATTTAATCCGTATTCGAGAGGGGGACGAGTGGAAAGCGGCTTTTCGTACCCGATTCGGGCACTTCGAGTACCTTGTTATGCCCTTCGGGCTGTGTAATGCACCGGCAACGTTCCAACATTTTGTCAACGACATCTTCCGTGACTATCTGGATTTGTACGTTATAGTTTACCTGGATGACATCCTGATCTTCTCTCCCTCAGTAAGTGACCACCGCAGGCATGTCCGAAATGTTCTAACCCGGCTCAGGCAGCATGGACTTTATGCTAAACCAGAGAAATGCGCATTTGAACTGCAATGCATCCAGTTTTGGGGATTAATCATTTCTGTTGAGGGCATCAAAATGGATCCTCAGAAGGTTTCTGCCATCCTGGACTGGCCAGCTCCCACAGATAAAAAGGGGGTTCAGCGCTTTATCGGTTTTTCGAATTTTTACCGGAAGTTTATCAGGAACTTTTCTGCGATAATCGCTCCCCTTACTGAACTAACCAAGCAAGGAACCCGATTCTTCTGGTCGTCCAAGGCTCAAATCGCCTTTGAAAAGCTCAAGGAATTGTTCACCTCTGCCTCCATCTTGAAGCACCCTGACCCTGCTTTACCGTTTGTCCTCGAAGTTGACGCTTCAGAAATCGCGGTAGGGGCTGTGCTTTCCCAACGGCAAGGAGCCAAATCTCTCCTCTATCCAGTGGCCTTCTTCTCTCGTAAGCTCTCCACAGCAGAAAAGAATTATGACGTGGGAGATCGGGAGCTTCTGGCCATCAAGGCCGCATTAGAAGAGTGGCGTTACCTACTAGAGGGTGCTGCACATCCCATCCTGGTCTACACCGACCATAAAAACTTAGAGTATCTAAGAACGGCCAAGAGATTGAAACCACGGCAGGCAAGGTGGGCACTTTTTTTTTCAAGATTCCTGTTTCACATTACGTACAGACCTGGGTCAAAAAATACCAAGCCCGATGCTCTCTCCCGCATGTTTAACGATTCCGAGTAGTCTATATCTCCAGACACCATCCTCCCTTCGGGGAACTTTCTGTTGCTTCAAGGGGATCTCATTTCCCGAATTAAACAAGCCTCTGCCGGACTAACCTCGTTTCCTGACACCTGTGTAAGGGCACAAGATGGGCTGATGTGGCATAAAGACAAGATTGTGGTCCCAGAGAACTTAAGGGTAGCAGTGCTAGAACTTTGCCACGACCATAAATTGGCTGGACACTTTGGTGCGCTGAAGACAGCTGAATTGATACAGCGCACGTTTTGGTGGCCTCAACTTATGAGCGACTGTAAAAGCTATGTGGAGTCATGTAATACCTGTTCCCGAAGCAAGAGTAGCCGGGCAAGAGCCTGGGGTCTGTTAAAGCCTCTACCTGTCCCAGAAAGACCTTGGCAGATGATCTTGATGGATTTCCTCGTGGAACTTCCCCTGGCTGAGGGGTTTTCTACTATTTTGGTTGTAGTGGACAGATTGTCCAAAATGGCCCACTTTCTGCCTATGAAAGGCACACCTTCGGCTATGGAAACGGCGAAGATCTTTATCAAAGAGATAGTGAGGTTGCATGGAGTTCCAGCCAGCATTGTGTCTGATCGAGGTGTTCAGTTCACCTCCAGGTTCTGGAAGGCTCTTTGTGGTTCTTTGGAGATCGAGTTGGCTTTTTCTTCTGCTTATCACCCCCAGTCAAACGGGCAAACGGAAAGGACCAACCAGACTTTAGAGCAGTACCTCCGTTGCTTCTCCTCTTTCTCACAGGATGACTGGGCCTCCTTACTGCCTATTGCCGAGTTTGCGTATAATAATTCTCTGCATTCTGCTATCAAGAAGACGCCATTTTTTGCTAACTACGGCTTCCACCCATCCTTCCTGCCCAGTACTATACCTGAATGTGCTATTCCTGCAGTTTCCGAAACAATGGACTTCTTCCTCACTAACAATAAACTTTTACAGGAAACCATGTCCAAGACTCAGGAATATAATAAAAAGATGTTCGACAGGAAGAAGCGAGGAGAGCTTATTCTGGAACCTGGCAACCAAGTATGGTTGTCTACAGTTAACCTAAAGATGGCCCGCCCCTCCAGGAAACTGGGTCCCAGATTTATGGGGCCTTTTTCTGTTAAGAGAAAGATTAATGACGTGACCTATGAACTTGACTTACTTGACTCTCTGAAGGTCCACCCAGTCTTCCATGTGACGCTGCTGAAGCCTGTTGTTCCTAACCCCTTTTCTGGCCGAAGTACCGGTCCACCAGAACCCATAATAGTCAACAATGAGGAAGAATTTGAGGTGGTGGCTATCTTGGATTGTAGGAGAAGATACAATCAGATGCAATATTTGATAAAATGGAAGGGCTATGGACCAGAGGATAATTCCTGGGAACCCGGAAGCAGCATACATGCTGAAGAACTTATGCAGGCCTTCAAAAGGTCCCATGCCACGAAAATTGCCCAATTGGGCATCCGGAGGCTGCCCTTAAGGGGGGGGCACTGTCAGAGAACTCACCTTGCTGGTCGTGTTGTGCATGCTCCTGTGCGCGCTGGTTCACATCCTGGACTGCGGGTGCGCGCGCCTGTGCGCGCTGGTGCATGTGCGCATGCGCGTGCGCCGATGCGCACGCGCCATTGCGTGCGCCGATGCGCACGCGCCATTGCGTGCGCCATTGCGTGCGCCATTGCTCGCCAAACAGTCCATTTAAACCCCTGGAATACTTCAGACCGGTGCTGTCTGATCTGCAGTTACCTGTGACCTTTTGCTCCTGATACCTGTCTGAACACTTGTCTCTTGATTACCCGGCCTGCTCATCGGATTACCCTTGTCTCCTGCCTGCACCTGACCTCGGCTAGTCTTGACCTTGAACCTGCCTGTTCCTCTGTACTTCGCTGCCTGCCTGTTGCCGATCCTGCCTGTGACCCGACCATCCCGCTCTGCTCCTGCTCAGCATCCTCTGCCTGTGTTCCTGTTTCCTGTTGCCTGTCCGGCGGGACACCTACTCCTCTGCACCTGGATCCAGAACCGCATCCCCTGCAACTACCCGCCAGGCTCTCATACCACTCCGCACTCCCGTGCCTCCTGTTCATACTATCAGGGGCCGTGAGTCGGATACGTAAGGGAGACCTTCCTCTGCTCCATTGGGCTCACCAGTCTGGTACGTAGAAGTCTGACATGTATACTGTGCCACTAACTCCTGCAGATGCCTGTATTTGAGAACAGCAATGACGGATATACAGGTGTATACTGTGCCACTAACTCCTGCAGATGCCTGTATTTGAGAACAGCAATGACGGATATACAGGTGTATACTGTGATACTAACTCCTGCAGATGCTGTATTTGAGAACAGCAATGACGGATATACAGGTGTATACTGTGCCACTAACTCCTGCAGATGCCTGTATTATAGAACACCAATGACGGGCATATACAGGTGTATACTGTGCCACTAACTCCTGCAGATGCCTGTATTTAAGAACAGCAACGACGGATATACAGGTGTATACTGTGCCACTAATTCCTGCAGATGCCTGTATTATAGAACACCAATGATGGGTATATACAGGTGTATACTGTGCCACTAACTCCTGCAGATGCTGTATTTGAGAACAGCAATGACGGATATACAGGTGTATACTGTGCCACTAACTCCTGCAGATGCTGTATTTGAGAACAGCAATGACGGATATACAGGTGTATACTGTGCCACTAACTCCTGCAGATGCCTGTATTATAGAACACCAATGACGGGTATATACAGGTGTATACTGTGCCACTAACTCCTGCAGATGCCTGTATTATAGAACACCAATGACGGGTATATACAGGTGTATACTGTGCCACTAACTCCTGCAGATGCCTGTATTTGAGAACAGCAATGACGGATATACAGGTGTATACTGTGCCACTAACTCCTGCAGATGCTGTATTTGAGAACAGCAATGACGGATATACAGGTGTATACTGTGCCACTAACTCCTGCAGATGCCTGTATTATAGAACACCAATGACTGGTATATACAGGTGTATACTGTGCCACTAACTTCTGCAGATGCCTGTATTTGAGAACAGCAATGACGGATATACAGGTGTATACTGTGCCACTAACTCCTGCAGATGCCTGAGAAAATAAAACAGAACATAGAACACACTGTCCCTGCCTATGTATCTCTTTCCCTGCAGGCCAACTGTGCCACTAACTCCTGCAGATGCCTGTATTTGAGAACAGCAATGACGGATATACAGGTGTATACTGTGCCACTAACTCCTGCAGATGCCTGTATTATAGAACACCAATGACAGGTATATACAGGTGTATACTGTGCCACTAACTCCTGCAGATGCCTGTATTTGAGAACAGCAATGACGGATATACAGGTGTATACTGTGCCACTAACTCCTGCAGATGCCTGTATTATAGAACACCAATGACGGGTATATACAGGTGTATACTGTGCCACTAACTCCTGCAGATGCCTGTATTTGAGAACAGCAATGACGGATATACAGGTTTATACTGTGCCACTAACTCCTGCAGATGCCTGAGAAAATAAAACAGAACATAGAACACACTGTCCCTGCCTATGTATCTCTTTCCCTGCACGCCAACTGTGCCACTAACTCCTGCAGATGCCTGTATTTGAGATAGCAATGACGGATATACAGGTGTATACTGTGCCACTAACTCCTGCAGATGCCTGAGAAAATAAAACAGAACATAGAACACACTGTCCCTGCCTATGTATCTCTTTCCCTGCACGCCAACTGTGCCACTAACTCCTGCAGATGCCTGTATTTGAGAACAGCAATGACGGATATACAGGTGTATACTGTGCCACTAACTCCTGCAGATGCCTGAGAAAATAAAACAGAACATAGAACACACTGTCCCTGCCTATGTATCTCTTTCCCTGCACGCCAACACACTACACAAGGCCGGCCCGCTGGTGGCCTTTTATAGTGTGGGGCGTGTACTAAACCCCCCTGAGCTATAATTGGCCACAGGCATCCTGCCTGTGGCCAATTATGGCTCTCGTCGCTGCCGGCGCTGTGATTGGCCAAGCATGCGGGGTCACAGTGCATGCTTGGCCAATCACAGCGCCGGGATTGCACTGCGATGGCGCAGTGTATTGTGGGCCGTTCGCGTCACTCGAATTTGGCCCAAATCGTTCGATCTTCGTCGAACGATCGAACAGCCGATGTTCGAGTCGAACGTATGTTCGACTCGAACACGAAGCTCATCCCTATTAACCAGTAATCTAATCAAAGTAATTAGGAGCAGAGCAACTACTGCAACCAGCATATACCATTACCCATAATGTAGATGCACACCAATATGGAACTAATTCAAGCTGTATATAAGAAATGATTAATAATAGGACATAGATCTGATGTACAAACCGGTATTATCAGCAATGGGCCCAACAAGAGTCCCCCAGATGAAAGTTGCAGAGGCTCCTGAGGATAATTGTGATGGGGCGTCTGTCTTTGTGTTGGAGACCTGGGATCAGCAGTAATGGGGAGACCCTCCAACTGTTGTCCAACTAGCCTGGAACACAGCTTCTCACCAGCAGAAGCTGTGGCATGGCACTGAAACTCAGCCAATTTTCTCTTTGTCTTAGTCCCTAGTAGCTTCTAATCTGCCATGCAACCAGACCTCTAAAAGTTGCCGTCGGATGCCCAACCTAGCTCTACCCTATGCTGGTTATTGAGCCCTAAGCTAAAATAGATATAGCATCCCATTCCAGGATTCTATAGGTAGTTTCTCTAGTTTTGAATACATAAAATGTGAACAACTACAGCCTATGGCCTGCAGTGATGATCGAGTGGCTTTTATCTCACAGGGTGGTTGAACAGAAGTCGATTGGTAGATCAACTTCTTTTCAACCACAGTGACCACACATAGATAAAAATTCAGTCAGTCTCTGCTGAACTGGCTGAATTTCAATCCACGTATGGCCAGCTTTAAATATTGCCAAAATTCTTTCTAAAATATTAGACCTACATCAAAATAAGGTTATTCTTACATTGATCAATGGAGATCAGTCTGGTTTCATGCTGGGGAAAGGAACAGATGTCAAGGAGGAGAGACTCTTTTTGTACAATGATGGTTCCTTGCTATATCTCAGGGATGCCGCAAGCTTACCTGCGCCCCTGCAGGTTATTGATGCATTTGGCGCCTTCTCATGTATCAAAATTAATTGGGACTAATCCCTACTGATCTCCTTGGTCTCCGCCTCCTCTCTGCCAATTACAAATACCCCTCTCACCTGAGGCTCACACTTTAAATGTCTTGGGGTCAAAATATGATGTCACCTCCCCCAGTATATAAATGATAACCTAAATCTGTTACTCCAACAATTAGCTACAAAATGTGCTGTGAGGAAATGTCTACCACTGACCCTGGCGTGACAGGTTTATCTTATTAGGATTACCTTTATTATTATTACTATACAGGATTTATATAGCGCCAACAGGTTACGCAGCACTTTACAATATAAAATGGGGCAATACAGTTACAATACAATAAAATACAAGAGGGTTAAGAGAGCCCTGCTCATAAGAGCTTACAATCTAATAGGGTGGGGCAAGTGGTACAGAAGGTTGTAACTGTGGTGGATGAGCTGATGGAAGTGATAAAAGATTAGTTGGAGGCATGATAGGCTTCCATAAAGAGATGAGTTTTCAGGTATTGCCTAAGGGCAGCCAGAGTAGGAGATATCCAGGCAGATTGAGGTAGAGCGTTACAGAGGATGGGAGAGGCTCTGGAGAAGTCCTGGAGATAAACATGGGAGGAGAAGACAAGAGAGATTGAGAGCAGCAGGTCTTGAAAGGAGCGGAGAGGACACTTTGGATAATATTTGGAGACAAGATTGGTGATGTAGCTCAGGGCAGAGTTGTAAATGTCTTTGTATGTTGTTGTTAGTATTTTGAATTTAATTTTATGGGCAATCGGAAGTCAGTGTAAGGTTTGGCGGAGTGGGGTAGCAGACACTGAGCGGTTGGTAAGGTAGATGAGTCTGGCAGCAGCATTCATGATAGACTGAAGAGGGGATAGCCTATGGAGGGGTAGGCCTATGAGAAAGGAGTTAAAGGCGAGAGATAACAAGTGAGTGAATGAGTAGTGAATGAGTAGCTTGGCAGTTTCATTAGTTAAAAAGGGGTGAAGTCTACAAGCTTTTGACAATGACTGGATTGGACCTTTCTTCCAAAATGTTTATATTTTTTAAAGCATTTGCTACCCCAACACTTCATATTCCTGATATGTGCCTGCTGTAGCATGTACTTGTATGATAAAGTATCCTGTTCTTTTTTTTATTGCTTCCTTTATGTGAAATCCCTGGTGTCCCTCCGCTTTTCAATAAAAAACTGACCACACTAAGTTCTCTAGCTATGCTGGAAACTCAGTGTACTCTCCGCCAGTGATCAGACTTGACTTGACACGCCCCCGCTGCACAGCTATTCACTGACAAGCTCAGTGTCCTGCTGTTGCTCCTCCCCAGCTCTTATGCAGCTGAGAACAGAGGGAATGTGATCACTTGCAAAAAAAGGTATTTATAATTCTATTCAATTTCTTTAGCCACTATCTGTCCTTAGGCCATTTATAAGTGGCCTAGGGTTAAAGTGGCTATACCGAGAACATGGTTGAGGCTACAACCATGATCCTGGTATTGTTTTTTCAGCTAGAGATTCCCTAACGCGAGCATGCACAAGTTCCCCCATAGTAAGTGGCTTGCTATGGGGGCTCTCAGCAGGAGGAGAAATCAGGAGCACCAGAATGTGTCCCCGAGAAGAGGATGATTGTGGGCTGCTCTGTGCAAAACTATTACACAGAGCAGATAAGTATAACATGTTTGTTATTTAAAAAATCCTTTATAATCAAATCAATTTCTTAATTAGAAACACCAAAAATACTGAGGGCAGTTCAATAAAATACTTGAGCCACATTTCTGGTGGTATGCATGTAGCCAGGAGCCATGCGCCCAGGGCTGCCATTAGAAATCACAGGGCCCCATTCAGCCTACCTGGCAGGGCCCTTTCCCATCTCCCCCTTCTTGGCCACCTAGAGGAGAAAAATGGGGTGGCGAACTCAGCTTGCTGTGGCAAATTTTGTGTGTGGCAACAATGTGTATTACAAAGTTCAGAGGTCAGTAGAATGTAACACAGAGGTCAGGCGTCAGGGGTAAGTAACACAGATTTCAGAGGTCTGCAGTAAGTAATGTAAGTAGTGCAGGGATCAATAATAAGTAATGCAGACATTGGTAGTATGTAATGCAAACTTCAGAGGTCAGTAGTAAGTTATGCAGAGTTTAGTAGTAAGTAATGCGAAGTTCAGGGGTCAATAGTATGTAGTAGTGGTTAGAAATACCCACATGCATCTGATTTTCGGCAGAAAACTGCCCTTGCTACTAGAAGATTGCCAGCCCAGCACTGAAGACCTTTCATTACAGCCAGCACCCATGTACATTTATTATACTTTTCTGGGGTTGTAGCTGGATTACAAAGAACTGCGCCAAATTTAAGAAAGTGCGATAATTTTCTTGGTTTTTCTGATGCATGTGACCAGTGCCGATCCTGACCTCCATGGGGCCCTAAGCAAAATTCTGCTAAGGGGCCCTTTACGGTGGCAAAAAATGGGTGTGGTTTACGTGGAATTGTGGGTGTGGCTTATGTGGGCGTGGCTCGGAGGGGTGTGGTTAGAGTCGGAGATGAATGAGGGATGGAGGAAGAAAGAGAGAAAGAAAGAGGGAGAGATAGAAAGAAAGAGGGGTGGAGGGACAGCAGGCCCAGATCCTACACCACAATAGAAATATGTGTATTCCAGAAAGTTTAACAAATCAGCAGATAAAGATACTCCAAACACCTGGTGTTAGCGCTTCAATCATCCCGGCACCATGGTTGTTATGGTGTCAGGATGACTGAAGCGCATTATTTCTATTATTACATTGTAATATAGAATGAAATTATTCAACTCACCATAATGCAGAATCAGTGGAAGCCCCGAGTCCCTCCTTACACCAGGCATTCCCAGCGGAGTCCCCCTTACACCAGGCATTCCCAGTAGAGTTCCTCCTTATATCAGGCATTCCCAGTAGAGTCCCTCCTTACACCAGGCATTCCCAGTAGAGTCCCTCCTTACACCAGGCATTCCCAGCGGAGTCCCCCTTACACCAGGCATTCCCAGCGGAGGCCCCCCTTACACCAGGCATTCCCAGCGGAGGCCCCCCTAACACAAGGCCTCCCCAGCGGAGGCCCCCCTTACACCAGGCCTCCGCAGCGGAGGCCCCCCTTACACCAGGCATTCCCAGCGAAGGCCCCCCTTACACCAGGCATTCCCAGCGAGTCCTGCCTTACACCAAGCATTCCCAGCGGAGGCCCCCCTTACACCAGGCATTCCCAGCGGAGTCCCCCCTTACACCAGGCCTCCCCAGCGGAGGCCCCCCTTACACCAGGCATTCCCAGCGGAGTCCCCCCTTACACCAGGCCTCCCCAGCGGAGGCCACCCTTACACCAGGCATTCCCAGCGGAGGCCCCCCTTACACCAGGCATTCCCAGCGGAGTCCCCCCCTTACACCAGGCCTCCCCAGCGGAGGCCCCCTTACACCAGGCATTCCCAGCGGAGGCCCCCCTTACACCAGGCATTCCCAGCGGAGGCCCCCCTTACACCAGGCATTCCCAGCGGAGTCCCCCCTTACACCAGGCCTCCCCAGCGGAGGCCCCCCTTACACCAGGCATTCCCAGCGAGTCCTGCCTTACACCAAGCATTCCCAGCGGAGGCCCCCCTTACACCAGGCATTCCCAGCGGAGGCCCCCCTTACACCAGGCATTCCCAGCGGAGTCCCCCCTTACACCAGGCCTCCCCAGCGGAGGCCCCCCTTACACCAGGCATTCCCAGCGGAGTCCCCCCTTACACCAGGCCTCCCCAGCGGAGGCCCCCCTTACACCAGGCATTCCCAGCGGAGTCCCCCCTTACACCAGGCATTCCCAGCGGAGTCCCCCCCTTACACCAGGCCTCCCCAGCGGAGGCCCCCTTACACCAGGCATTCCCAGCGGAGGCCCCCTTACACCAGGCATTCCCAGCGGAGGCCCCCCTTACACCAGGCCTCCCCAGCGGAGGCCCCCCTTACACCAGGCATTCCCAGCGGAGGCCCCCCTTACACCAGGCATTCCCAGCGGAGTCCCCCCTTACACCAGGCCTTCCCAGCGGAGGCCCCCCTTACACCAGGCATTCCCAGCGGAGTCCCCCCCTTACACCAGGCCTCCCCAGCGGAGGCCCCCTTACACCAGGCATTCCCAGCGGAGGCCCCCTTACACCAGGCATTCCCAGCGGAGGCCCCCCTTACACCAGGCCTCCCCAGCGGAGGCCCCCCTTACACCAGGCATTCCCAGCGGAGGCCCCCCTTACACCAGGCCTCCCCAGCGGAGGCCCCCCTTACACCAGGCATTCCCAGCGGAGGCCCCCCTTACACCAGGCCTCCCCAGCGGAGGCCCCCCTTACACCAGGCATTCCCAGCGGAGGCCCCCCTTACACCAGGCCTCCCCAGCGGAGGCCCCCCTTACACCAGGCATTCCCAGTGGAGGCCCCCTTACACCAGGCCTCCCCAGCGGAGGCCCCCCTTACACCAGGCATTCCCAGCGGAGGCCCCCCTTACACCAGGCCTCCCAGGCGGAGGCCCCCCTTACACCAGGCATTCCCAGCGGAGGCCCCCCTTACACCAGGCCTCCCCAGCGGAGGCCCCCCTTACACCAGGCCTCCCCAGCGGAGGCCCCCTTTACACCAGGCCTCCCCAGCGGAGGCCCCCTTTACACCAGGCATTCCCAGCGGAGGTCCCCCTATACACCAGGCCTCCCCAGCGGAGGCCCCCCTTACACCAGGCATTCCCAGTGGAGGCCTGCCTTACACCAGGCATTCCCAGCGGAGGCCTTACACCAGGGTAGGCCCCCCTTACACCAGGCATTCCCAGCGGAGGCCCCCCTTACACCAGGCATTCCCAGCAGAGGCCCCCCTTACACCAGGTGTGATGCCCCAGCAGCAGAGTCTCTCTCCGCCGCCATTACGCAGAGGGGACAGTGGAGGAGCCGGCCAGGTGGCTGGCAATAGGAATTAAGCTGCGGCGCCGCCGCCCACCCCCGCCCCTTCCCACATTTCACTCACACACAGACAGACATTAGCGGGGCGGGAGGTGGGCGGTGCCGCAGCTCAATTCCTATTGGCAGCCACCCTGACCCTCCTCTTGGTCTACAAGAAAATGAAAATTGTCTCCGCCCGGCCTGCGGACCTCTAGTGGCGGTGGCGGCGGTTGCGGCGGCGGCGAAGATTTGGGGGCCCCTAGTAATTACTCGGGGCCCTATGCAGCTTGCCTAGCAAGCCTATAGGGCGGATCGGCCCTGCATGTGACAAACGCAGGTATTTCTTATGTTGGGCACTTTCTGGTGCTATAGCTGTGACTAAAAAAACTCAAAATACTGCCATAGTATTAAGAAGAAAAGTGGAGGTAAATAGGATATACCCAATAAAGTGAAATGTACCATAAAGATGAACGCCAGATATGGATTTTTTTTTTTATTTGTCTATGTGCGGAATAGCCATGCCTAGAATTATTATTTAACAGCTTTCAAACCATCGTACGTATATATAAACGTCCTGGACTGGAAACTGTTATGCCAGGATCATAGTTGCTGCCCTGATCCTTCTGGTGTTGTTTTTCACATTTAGAGATCAGCTTTCATGTAAAAGTGATCTGTGTGGCTCTACAGCTGCCCAATCACTTTACCGGGTTCAGAAGGGGGCCCCCATCCCCACTGCCATTCCTGGGCTCTCCTGTTCCTCCGGGGAGTCCGGGACTGCTGTTAACTGTCGAGCCAGTTGCTCACAGAGGAGATGGAGGACCATTAGTTCTTCCATCTCCTCTGTGACGAATGAAGCTGGGAGTAATGAGGATTTCATCATTTCTGGTTTCACTGCTGTATTTCCCTGTGCAGTATGGCTACCGAAGCAGCCGATCAAGCATGTCCTGGTTTGATCGGCTGCCTTGGCAGGCAGGAGAGGGATCAGGGGTATAATAGACCCTGGATCTCTCCATAAGAAGCACCTGTCACTGCCCAAAGCTATCACAAGGGATGTTGTTTACCCCTTGTGATAATAATAAAGTTGAGTTAAAAAAAACAAAAATGTCTAAAAAAATAAATTTTAATAAGATAAATAAAATTTAAAAAATGTTAAAGCACCCCCCATCTTCTCGTGCCTATGCACAAATAAAAATTGCCACAGAGGTCCTGCAAGTATATATAAATGTAGATGGCACCACATATGAGAAGTATTGAATGTTGCAGTAAGAGCAATAGTTCTAGTGTTAGACTCTTTGTTTAACTCGTACGCCGCCATATGTATGTCAGTTGGTCTGACAGAAGCCAAACACTTGGCCAGCTTCTGTCGGATGAGCATGCTGGAAAACCAGCAGCCGACCAATGGCTGAGAGTGCTGATCGGAGTGTTCTGGCGCAGGGGTAGTCCCCCTGTCAGAACACAACAGCTCAGCGGGGGAGATCGCTGTTCTAACGTCAGATCTTTAATACAGCGGCTCGGACAGGAGCTGTAATTTTTTTTCCGTTCAACCCGCTGGGATGAATGAAAATAAACTATAATGCCGTGTACACACGACCGTTTTTCATGACGAGAAAAATTCAATTTTTTAATTTGGTCATTAAAAAGATTGTGTGTAGGCTCCAGAGCATTTTTCGCGACATGAAAAATGGTCATTAAAAATTTGGAACATGCTCTATTTTTTCTCGTCGTTTTTCATGTTGTCGTTTTTCTCGTCGTGAAAAACGGCCGTGTGTAGGCTTTAACAACGTGAAAAAAACGTGCATGCTCAGAAGCAAGTTATGAGACGGGAACGCTCGTTCTGGTAAAACAAGAGTTCATAATGGAGATAGCACATTCGTCACGCTGTAACGGACTGAAGAGCACGAGGCTGAAAAGCGCGAATCGTCTCTCACCAAACTTTACTAACACGAGGATCAGCAAAAGCAGCCCAAAGGGTGGCGCCATCCGAATGGAACTTCCCCTTTATAGTGCCGTTGTACATTTCATACGTCACCGCACTTTGCTTGAGCATTTTTTTTTTCACGATAGTGTATAGGCAAGGCAGGCTTGAGAAGAATCACGTCGAGAAAAACATTGTTTTTTTCAATGACATTAAAAATGGTCATGTGTACGCGGCATAAGGGTGTACCAGGCTTTAGGCTCTGTTCACACCTAAGCATACTGCAGTGACACTTTTTTTGCAGTGTGTTTTTGGAGCAGGACAATTCATTTGAATGGGCCTCTCTCCACTCCAAAGAAGCTCAGGTACAAAATTTTGTCACAGAGCCAGGCGCTGCGTTTTTTGCCACAATTTTTGTGTGTTTTGTTGCACAACAATTGTGGCAAAATCACATCGTATTTGGGGTGTCATTAAGAAATAATGACATTGCAAACATGTTCCACGTTTTGCTGCGATTCTGGAATTATGATTTCAAAACGCTCAGGTGTGAACGAAGACTAAACTGGTAACCCGTAAAGCCTTTTAAAGTGTGGCCTATGGATGATGTTAGGTATCATAGTTTGTCACCATTTTTCAGGTACATGCAATTTTAAATCTTGACATGTTTGGTATCTATTTACTCAGTGCAACAATATCTTTTATATTTTACCAAAAAAATTCTATAATGTGTTGTGTGTATGCACTAAAATTTATTTAGGTGTATTTTTTCCAGAAAATTTGCATTTGATACACATAAAAAATTGCAACAGCTGCCATTTTATTCTCCAGGATGTCTGCTTTAGGAAAATACATGTTTTGGGGTTAGTAGTGAGTGTACAGCTTGTATAACAGTGTAAATTGGCTGTCCCCTCAAAATAACTTAACACACAGCTGGCAACAAAATTGAGTACACCCCTAAGTGAAAATGTTCAAATTGGGCCCAAAGTGTCAATATTTTGTGTGACCACCATTATGTTTCAGCACTGCCTTAACCCTTTTGGGCATGGAGTTCCCCAGAGCTTCACAGGTTGCCACTGGAGTCCTCTTCCACTCCTCCATGACGACATCACCGAGCAGGTGGATGTTAGAGACCTTCTCCACCTTCCGTTTGAGGATGCCCCACAGATGCTCAATAGGGTTTAGGTCTGGAGACATGCTTGGCCAGTTCATCACCTTTACCCTCAGCTTCTTTAGCAAGGCAGTGGTCATCTTTGAGGTGTGTTTGGGGTCGTTATCATGTTGGAATACTGCCCTGCGGCCCAGTCTCCGAAGGGAGGGGATCATGCTCTGCTTCAGTATTTTACAGTACATGTTGGCATTCATGGTTCCCCCAATGAACTGTAGCTCCCCAGTGGCGGCAGCACTCATGCAGCACCAGACCATGACGCTCCCACCACCATGCTTGACTGTAGGCAAGACACACTTGTCTTTGTACTCCTCAGCTGGTTGCCGCCACAAACGTTTGACACCATCTGAACCAAAGACGTTTATCTTGGTCTCATCAGACCACAGGACATGGTTCCAGTAATCCATGTCCTTAATCTGCTTGTCTTCAGCAAACTGTTTTCAGGCTTTCTTGTGAATCATCTTTAGAAGAGGCTTTCTTCTGGGATGACAGCCATGCAGACCAATTTGATGCAGTGTGCGGCGTATGGTCTGACAGGCTGACCCCCCACCCCTTCAACCTCTGTAGAAATGCTGGCAGCATACATCTGTTTCCCAAAGACAACCTCTGAATATGACGCTGAGCACCTGCACTCAGCTTCTTTGGTCGACCATGGCGAGGCCTGTTTTGAGTGGAACCTGTCCTGTTAAACCGCTGTATGGTCTTGGCCACCGTGCTGCAGCTCAGTTTCAGGGTCTTGGCATTCTTCTTATAGCCTAGGCCATCTTTATGTAGAGCAACAATTTTTTTTCAGATCCTCAAAGTTCTTTGCCATGAGGTGCCAAGTTGAACTTCCAGTGACCAGTATAAGAGAGTGAGAGCCGCCTAGAGAGCACTGCTGCCTAGGGCGCCTGGCCACTGGTGTTCCTACTCTCTTCTCTCTGCAGCAAGCAACTAAGTCTCAGCGTCAGCATGTAGCTGCCGCTCCATTTGCACATAGTGTCCAGAGGCTTGGCGGGGGGCTGAGGTCTGTGTCTCGACTCCCGAATGAATGGAAGCAAGCAAACATTAACTGATGGACACTGGTAGGCTGCATTTGATGGGCGCTGGTAGGCTGCATTGATGGGTGCTGGTGAGGCAGCATTTGATGGGCGCTGGTGGTCTGCATTTGATGGGTGCTACATTAACCACTTTAGCCCCGGAAAGGATTTACCCCCTTCCTGAGCACTTTTTGCGATACGGCACTGCGTTGCTTTAACTGACAATTGCACGGTCGTGCGTCATTGCACCCAAACAAATATTTTTCCCACAAATAGAGCTTTCTTTTGGTGGTATTTGATCACCTCTGCGGTTTTTATTTGTTGCGCTATAAACAAAAAAAGAGCGACAATTTTGAAAAAAAATAACTATATTTTTTACTTTTTGCTATAATAAAAAATAGGATTTTTTGTACTCACCGTAAAATCCTTTTCTCTGACATCCATGGACTGACACGGTGTCTCTTTACACTTTACACGTGGGTTATGTCCCTGCTTGCAGGAGAAGACCTAGGCAGAATGTGAGATGTTATACATACATTCTAAAAGCCAGAGCTGAACAGCCCCACCTAGGGGGCGGTCCCTCCGGGCATAACCCTCCCACTACAGTCAGCAGACTTCAGTTCTTAACAAAGCAGTACAAACTTAAAAAGGAAGGGTGGGTGCCGTGTCAGTCCATGGATGTCAGAGAAAAGGATTTTACGGTGAGTACAAAAAATCCTATTTTCTCTTATCATCCATGGACTGACACGGTGTCTCTTTACACTTTACACGTGGGATGTCCCAAAGCAGTGTCAAGAGGGATGGGAGCAGTATAAATGGAAAAACCAAAAACTTTCACTCCAAGAAGGCAGATCTCCTCAACGGAGGAGTCACAACTTTAAACAGCGGCCTGCAGCACCCTGCGGCCGAAGGAAGCATCCGAAGATGCAGCCACATCAACCTTATAAAAAACTTAAAAGGTATGAACAGACGACCAGGTCGCCGCCTTGCACACTTGTGCAACCGACGCTTGATGTCGGAAAACCCAGGAAGCACCAATTGCCCTGGTGGAATGCGCCGTAACCGGAAAGGGAGGCGCCCGCCCTTTGAGAGCATAGGCTTGAATGACGGTTTGTCTGATTCCCCTAAAAATGATGGCAGACGAAACCGCTTGGCCCTGTTATGGACCAGGGGCAGTCACAAACAGTGAGTCGGACTTCCGAATAGAAGCAGTAGCAGACAGGTACACCCGTAAGGCTCGTACCACATCCAATATGTGCAGCACAAACTCTCTGGGATGCGATGGGTGAGGACACAAGGACGGGAGGACAATGTCCTCATGTAGGTGAAAGGTAGACACCACCTTTGGCAAAAGGGAAGGTCGCGGATGCAACACCGCCTTATCCTTATGGATGACCAAATATGGCGACTTGCAGGACAAAGCCGCCAACTCAGACACTCGTCAAACAGAAGTGATTGCCACTAAAAGGCCACCTTCTGAGACAAGACAAGAGAGGAATATCCCGGATATTCCCAAAAAGGAGGTTCCTGGAGGACCGAGAGCACCAAATTCAGATCCCACGGTGGGAGAGAAGGCTTGACAGGAGGGAGCACATGGCGAACCCCCAACACAAGGTGCTAACCAAGAAATGACCCGCTAGAGGTCACTGAAAGAAGACGGCCAAGGCCGAAATCTGATCCTTGATGGTACTCAAAGCAAGCTTTTGGGTCACTCCACACTGTAGAGGACGCAGGATTCTGGGGACGGAACACGTCCGAGGACGCCAGTCCAGCGCTTTGCATATGGCGATATAAGCTTTCCAGGCACGGTGATAGATCTGCCTGGAGGAAGACTTCCGTGTCCTTAACATGGTCAAAATGACAGATTCCGAGAGACCTCGGTCCCTCAACACCTGGCTTTTAACAGCTCTGCCGTTAAAGCCAGAGACTGTAAGCCGGATGAAACATAGGACCTTGAGACTGAAGGTCCTCCCTCATCGGCAACCGCCAGGGAACGTCCGCAACGAGACGTACCAGATCAGCGTACCAGTGACGCTGAGGCCAATCCGGAACAATTAGGATCACCGGAGTTTATATCAGGCGATAAGGACCCTATGGGGCCACCAACGCATCCGAGTCATCGCCCAAGGATCCCTGGATCTGGCCACAACCTCGACCCTTGCGACTGAGTCGAGAGGCCATCAGGTCCACATCCGACGTGCCCTACCGTCGGCAAAGGAGTTGAAATATGCAAGGACCACTCTTCCTGGTCCGGCGTCTGGCGATTGGCGACTCAGATAGTCCGCCCCTACAGAACCGGCACGTTTCTTCCGGCCCACTTCAGGATACGGATTACCTCGGAAGCCGCAGCTGAGCTCCGAGTCCCCCCGTGATGGTTTACATACGCCACCGCCATGGCGTTGTCCGACTGGCTCCTGATGGAGCGACCCCGTACTCTCTCCGACCTGAGGAGAGACACAGTCTGATGGCCCGTATTTCCAGAACAGTGATTGGTAAACGGGCTCGTCCGGAGTCCAAGGCCTTGAGCCGACAGGACTCCCCAGACTCCACCCCAGCCCGTCAGGCTGGTGTCCGTCGTGAGTACCGTCCATTGGATGGGAGGGGAACGACTTTCCGGACCGAAGAGCCGAGGGTCCCAACCACCCTGTCAGGGACGCCCTGACCAGGTGAATCACCTGGATCCGAAGATCCAAGGACAACGGGGATTTGTCCCAGGTGGATAAGATCTCCTTCTGCAATGCCCTGGTGTGTGATTGGGCATACGGAATGGCCGCGAAGGAGGCCACCAGGAGTCCCGGGACTCTCATACAAACAACTGATTGACAACCATGTTCGGGATGTCAGCACCCGCACCGCAGACTGAAGTGTCAGCAACTTCTCCAGAGGTACGATACCTTTGCCTCCAAGGAGTCCAGAACCAGAACTAGAGACTCCAGACACTGAGTCGGGACCAGGACTGACTCCCGAATGTTCAGGAACCACCCGAAGTCCCTGAGGGTCTAATTGACGATAGTCACCTTTCCTCCAAGTCTGAGCCACTTTCTGCTCATAGCAGAAGACCGTCCAGATAGCCCACGACAGCAATACCTCGCTGTAACAGAAGGCTAGAACCGGAGCAAGCACCTTGGTGAACACCCTTGGTGCCGAGGCAAGGCCGAAAGGAAGAGCCACAATCGATAGTGGACTTCGTTGATCGCAAGGCGCAGAAACTTCTGGTGACTTGCGCAGATCGGAACATGCAAGTAGGCGTCCTTGAAGTCCAAGGACGCCAGAAGAAAATCCCTTTGGTGGCGTGTAGCGATCACCGTGCGAATGGATCCCATGCGGAATTTCTGCACCTTCTCGAAGGCATTCAGGGCCTTGAGGTCCAGGATAGGTCGAACCACGTCCTATTTTTGGGACGACAAACAGATTCGAGCAGAATCCCTGAAAACTCCTGTGACGGAACCGGCACAATCACTCCGGACCTGATCAAATCCTGTACAGCCCCCAAGAGGGCTGCCCGACAGGTAGGAAGGAGAGGAAGATTCAAGGGAAAGAATCTGTGTGGGGGCCAGGATCGGAATACTATCCTATAACCTGAGGTGACCACCTCGCACACCCACCAGTCGGAGATTCGGGAGGTCCACCGATCCGTGAACCTGCGAAGTTGTCCCCCCACCCCAGAGTCGGGCGGAGGCAAGACTTCACGCGGAGGCGGGCTTGGGAGCCGCTTGTTTGGCTTACGCACCCAGGGGTACTAGTGCCCACCAGCCGCACTGCCGTCAGTCTGAGAGGGCCTACCTGTGGACTCTGACTGACGAAAAAAAAAACGTTTTGCTGGAAAGGAAGGCCCCTGTTTGCGGCGGGCCTCCTCACCCTTGCTAGTCTAAGGAAGAAGAGTGCGTTTACCTCCCGTGACATCCATGACGATGTCATCCAGAGCAGCACCAAAAGGTCTACCGCCTTTAAAATAGTAGATCCGTCAGGAGCCTCCTAAGGCTAGGTCAGCAGACCAGCATTTCAACCAGATAAGACGACGCAATACTACCGCCGAGACAGAGGCCCTGGATATTAAAGGGGCCGCATTCAGCGTGGCGTCGCACACAGAAACCAGGCCCTGAACCAGTTGGTGGGCCAGAGCAACTGTGTCTGGAGGAAGAATATGCTCCTGTACAGCTAGGTGCAATATTTTTGCCCAACCTGTAAGTGTTTTAGACACAAGGGTCGCCGCTACCCCAGGTCGTAGGGCGGATCCCAACAAGGCAAACATGGTTCTGCTCACCACTTCTGACCTCCTGTCAGTGGGGTCCTCAAATGCAGGAGTCCCCTCCATCGGGAGAGTGATGGCCTTGTTCAACCGGGCGACTGGAGGGTCGACCACTGGGGGAGAAGCCCACTTTTTAAGTAGGGCATCTTCAAGGGGTATCTGATAGACAAACGCTGCGGGACCATAAAAAAAATTCTTCTGCGGCTTTTCCCAGACCTTATCAATGAGCTGGTCAAAGAAAGTACAATGGAAAAAACCCCTTTAGAAGGCCTGGCCTTAAAAGAACCAAAGGAGACAGTATCCGCCTGAGGTTCTGCATCCGCAGCATTTGAGCTTGAGAGTGTCCCTCACCGCAGTCATGAGTACACTAACAAGCGCCCTGTCATTTACTGACTCAGAACTGGAGTTTTCCTCATAAGGAATGTCCTGTTCAAAACCATCCAATACATTCAGAACTAGGGTCCTGAGCGATAGTGGCTAGGCCAGGGCTGGCCCAAGACATTGTGCTGCCTGGGCCCAAGAATGAAATGCTGCCCCCCCCCAAAAAAAAATCCTATGCCCATCCAGCAAAGAGACGTTTCCATAAAGCAAAGAGACAGCCCAATATATTCAGCAAGAGACATCCCATATATTCAGCAAAGAGACATGCCCCTTCTAGGGTGACCACGCATTTTGCAGGTCTGTCCCGGGCACATTCATTCCAGGACAATACAGTGTCCCGGAATGAACTTGACGCAGCCACCCCCCGGGCCAATCTGATCCCCCCAAAAAAGGCCGCCACATCACCGCTTTACTCACTGACAGTACTTGTCCTGGCCGGGAATGCCTGGAGGAGCACAATCCCCGCTCCCTGCATGTGATTGGAGAAATCATAAATCCCACCTCTTGTGTCCAATCACTGTGCTGTGATTCATTACAGAACAAGCTGATGTTTGGGAAGGGGGGGTGTCCGTGAATAGTAGTTTAAAAATGTGGCCACCCTAGCTCCTTCCTGCAAAGAGTATTGTGTAGCACCACGAAAGCTCCCCCCTTTCTCTCCACTGCCACCGACCAGCTACGCTCTGATCCCAGCTCAGTGATGCAACATGCTGCAACAACAGCGCTGCATTGACCACATTTCCAAACTGCCATTCAGGGATACCGCCCTTCCTTCCCAAAAAAAGATGAGGGGGGGGTGTAGTCTCGCTGACAGGGAATTTGGCAGCGGGTGATTTGTCGGGCGAATGGCTGGTGTTAGCACTTAAATCATCCTAACATTATGATTGATATGGTGTCAGGATGATCAAATCACATTATTTCTATTACTACTGTGACAGCAGGAAGGTAAAGTCACCTGGTTGCATCCAGGGGGGTAGATATATTTCTCCCAGATTCAGGCTTTATGCTGACTTATACAACTAGGGTGGAGAGTTGTATAAGCCCAGCTGAGGCTAGTAGGCTCATGGATGACTCATACCTCTAGGGAGAGTGTGGGGCGTCGTACAGACAGGGAGTTGATGAGGCCAGCTGAAGCTTGTCAGCTCATTTAGGCCTCTATAAGAACTCCCAGATTCATTAGGTGTTAGCTCATGCCTGGAACCAGACCTGTGTGGACTGTCTAGGGAGAGTGAACCCCTGTGCGGTGAGAAAAAGCCTGTGTGGCTATTTGCTTGGACATTTAAAACCAGGGACTTAGGGACTAGGACAGCACTAGGCTGATCCCAGTTGTTAGTTAGGAAACCTGTATGTTTAGTCAGAGGTCAAGTTGACCAGGATTTAATTTGTTTATGTTTCTTTTGGCTTTGCTGTGTTTTGTCACTGTAAATAGAAAATAAACCGCACCTTTTTTTTGATTTTGAAAACCACAACCTCCGTTTGCTGGGCCTGTTTTGTGTGGGGAGCCCATCCCGGGGGTCACACACACCCGCTGCCGAGCTAACCCCCCTCACAGTTGGTGGAGAATGCAGGCAGTTTTTTTTAAGCCAGCATGGAGGAGATACTGAAGCAGCTGGCTCTAGCAAATGCCAATCAACAGCAGACAAATGCAGGTTTGCAAAAGAGCCTTGCAGCTCAACAACAGAACTTCGCAGCCCAGCAGCAAGCTCATCAACAGAGCCTTGCAGCCCAGCAACAAGCCCAGCAGCAATCTGAGGCCCGCTTCATAGACCTGTTACAGAAGCAAGAGCAGAGACTACAACAAATGGAAGCAGTAATGCAGCAACGTCCGCAGACCAGTGAGGAAAGCCGTCCCACTAATACCGCGTCCTTTGGGGTGAGTCGTTTATTGACAAAAATGACTGGAGAGGATGATCCAGAGGTATTTTTGACCACATTTGAAAGGACTGCTGAAAGAGAAAAGTGGCCTGAGGAGCAGTGGGCTGGACTGGTGGCTCCTCTGTTAACTGGTGAATCGCAGAAGGCTTACTATGACCTAGAGCCTGACCAAGCAAAAGACTATGTGATGCTAAAAGCTGAGATATTGGCAAGGCTGGGTGTCACCCAGGCTGTCCGGGCTCAGCGTGTGCATAACTGGACTTTCCAGCTTGGAAAACCCCCCAGGTCTCAAATGTATGATCTCATTCACCTGAGCAGAAAGTGGCTACAGCCAGAGACTTTGTCCGCACCAAAGATTGTGGAACGTGTTGTAATGGATCGGTTTTTGAGAGCTCTTCCTACTGCCATCCAAAACTGGGTAAGCCATGGAGACCCAGAGACGGCCGATGGTCTTGTGGATCGTGTGGAGAAATACTTGGCTACAGAGAACCTGACGGCCTCTTCCAGAGACACTCGGACTTTCCACCCTAAGACCAGACCATCCCCAGGGGCGGATAAGAGGATTCCAAGGGGTAAGGGTGGAGAGAGTGAGAGGGTGGGAGCTCTACCCCAAGTTTGGCGAGAACAGCCTGGGAAATCAGCGGCTCAAGAGGCGGCAAGAAGGATCATTTGCTACCGCTGCCGGCAAGCGGGACATATTGCAGCCAATTGCCCGGTTGTGGAGGAACCCATGCAGTGTGACTTTCTGATGGGCAGACGTCAGTCGCTGTGTGCGACAGTCGCATGCACTGCCATTCGAGGAACTGAGAAACATTTATGCAAAATGTGTGTTAATGGTAGAAATGTTGTGGTATTGCTGGATTCAGGTAGCCTTGTGACCCTGATAAAGGCTGAGTTAGTTAAAACAGAGGTCTCTGGGAATAGCAAGGTAGCTGTTATTTGTGTGCATGGGGACACCCGAGAGTATCCAGTGACTACAGTGTGTTTCGAGACCCCCAAAGGTACCCTCTCTCATCCAGTGGGCTTAGTATCTCAGTTACCGTATGACGCCATTGTGGGAAGGGATTTTCCGAAGTTCTGGGAACTGTGGGATGATCCTGAGCCCCCCACTGGTGCCCCTATGTACCAGGAATGTGATAGCCAGAACTCCCCTGAGAGTGGTGAGGACTCTCCGGAACTTCCCTTATCAGTATTGGCAGGGGAGACTCAAGAAACTGGAGAGGAGCCCACCTCCTCAGACGAAAACCTACCGTCTGTGGAGTTTTCTGATCTTGAGGTTCACAGGGAAAACTTTGCCACAGAACAGTTGAAAGACCCCGCCCTAATAAATGCACGGGAAAACGTAGTGAAAATAGATGGCGAGTTAGTGAACCCAGATAATACCTGCACTTACCCATACTTCAGCGTAGAGAAGGACCTACTGTATCGGGTGGCAAAAAGGGCAGAAGAAACCGTTGAGCAGCTTGTGGTGCCCAAACCTTACAGGAAGTTGGTGTTGGAGTTGGCCCATGGGCACATTCTTGGAGGTCATCTGGGGACAGAGAAAACCCGAGAGAGGGTATTACAGAGATTCTATTGGCCGGGGGTGATAAAGGACATAGAAAATTATTGTTCCTCCTGCCCTGTGTGTCAGAGGTCGGCCCCGATGCCACATTTCCGTAGCCCGCTGGTCCCTCTACCCATCATTGAGGTCCCGTTTGAGAGGATCGCCATGGATTTGGTAGGTCCTATAATCAAGTCCGCTAGGGGGCACCAGTACATATTAGTTATAATGGACTATGCCACCCGTTATCCAGAAGCGATCCCTCTCCGAAATACCTCGGCCAAAACCATAGCCAAAGAGCTATCTCTTGTGTTTAGCCGGGTGGGTATTTGTAGAGAACTGCTTACGGACCAAGGTACACCCTTTATGTCCCGGGTTATGAAGGAGCTGTGTAAATTGTTCAAAGTGACGCAATTACGTACATCTGTGTATCACCCCCAAACCGATGGGCTGGTTGAAAGATTCAACAAAACCCTAAAGCAAATGTTGAAGAAAGTGGTGGATAGAGATGGAAAGGATTGGGACTGTCTACTTCCTTATCTGATGTTTGCTATTAGGGAGGTGCCCCAATCCTCTACGGGATTCTCCCCCTTTGAGTTACTGTATGGGAGACACCCAAGAGGGCTGTTGGATATTGCCAAGGAAACTTGGGAAAGTGAGAGTTCTCCCCACAGGAGTGTGATTGAGCATGTCGCCCTGATGCAAGACCGAATTGCACAGGTAATGCCCATCGTGAAGGAACATTTGGCCCAAGCGCAGTTAGCACAGCAGAGAGTGTACAACCGTGGAGCCAAGACCCGTACCTTTTCCCCGGGGGATAGGATACTGGTACTTGTCCCTACGGTTGAAAGTAAATTCCTTGCCAAATGGCAAGGCCCCTACGAGATAATGGAAAAAGTGAGCGAAGTGAATTACAAGGTCAGACAACCAGGAAGGCGAAAGCCCGAACAGATCTATCACGTTAATCTGTTGAAAGCCTGGAGGGATAGAGAGTCCCTAGTCGCAGACACTTGGTCACCAGCTCAAACTGGTTGCGTGATTCCTGAGGTTGGAATAGCAGCCACCTTGTCACAACCCCAACAACAGGAGGTTAAGGAGTTTGTGCTTCGCAACAAGGAGGTATTCTCTGAGCTGCCGGGACAAACATCTGGGGTAGAGCATGACATCATTACCCCGCCCGGTGAAAGGGTGAAGTTAAAACCCTATCGGATCCCAGAGGCCCGACGGGAGGCAATACGGGAGGAAGTACAGAAAATGCTGAACTTAGGGGTGATAGAGGAGTCCCAAAGTGATTGGTCTAGTCCCATTGTGTTGGTGCCTAAACCGGATGGGAGCTGGCGATTTTGTAACGATTTTCGTCAGTTGAACAAAGTTACAAAATTTGACACCTACCCCATGCCACGTATAGATGAGTTGATCGACCGGCTGGGAACAGCCCGATACATGACGACTCTTGACCTCACAAAAGGGTATTGGCAAATCCCCCTGGCCAAATTGGCCAAAGAGAAAACCGCATTTGTAACCCCAGACGGGGCGTTCCAATATAAAAGAATGCCGTTCGGGTTACAGAATGCGCCGGCCACGTTCCAGCGGAAAATGGACCAGATGCTGAGGCCCCATCGGAAGTATGCTGCGGCTTACCTGGATGACGTAATTGTCCATAGCACAGATTGGGCCTCACATCTGCCAAAAGTGCAAGCAGTCCTGGACTCTGTTCGGGAAGCGGGGTTTACGGCTAACCCCAAGAAGTGTACCATTGGGCAGGAGGAGGCCAAATATCTTGGGTACACCATTGGGAGGGGAGTAATAAAACCCCAACTCAACAAAGTCGAGGCCATCCAGAGTTGGCCACGTCCCAACAGCAAGAAACAGGTACGAGCCTTTCTGGGAATCGCTGGGTATTATCGGCGATTCAGTCCCCACTTTGCCTCTAAGGCTGTGCCCCTAACCAACCTAACGAAGGGGAAAGGGTCGGTCATGATTAAATGGACCCCCGAGGCTGAGGCAGCATTCCAATTCTTGAAACAAGCCTTATGTAGCCAGCCAGTGTTGTACTCACCCGACTTCTCTAAAGACTTTGTCGTACAAAGTGATGCGTCAGATGTGGGGTTAGGAGCAGTATTGTCCCAGGTCTGGAACGGGGAAGAGCACCCAGTCATTTACCTCAGCAGGAAGTTGAAGTCCCATGAGGTAAATTACGCCACCGTTGAAAAGGAGTGTTTAGCGGTGAAGTGGGCTCTAGATTCCCTTCGGTACTACCTGCTAGGTAGGCACTTTGACATGGTTACGGATCACGCTCCGTTAAAGTGGATGGCTCAAAACAAGGAAACAAATAGAAGAGTGAATAGGTGGTTCCTGGCCCTCCAGGAATTCAACTTCACAGTAAAGCATCGCCCTGGCGTTCAAATGGGGAATGTGGATGCTTTGTCTCGAGTACATGAATGCCTGATTGCTGGTGTTCCAACCCCGAGGTTAAAACAAGAGGGGGGGGTATGTGACAGCAGGAAGGTAAAGTCACCTGGTTGCATCCAGGGGGGTAGATATATTTCTCCCAGATTCAGGCTTTATGCTGACTTATACAACTAGGGTGGAGAGTTGTATAAGCCCAGCTGAGGCTAGTAGGCTCATGGATGACTCATACCTCTAGGGAGAGTGTGGGGCGTCGTACAGACAGGGAGTTGATGAGGCCAGCTGAAGCTTGTCAGCTCATTTAGGCCTCTATAAGAACTCCCAGATTCATTAGGTGTTAGCTCATGCCTGGAACCAGACCTGTGTGGACTGTCTAGGGAGAGTGAACCCCTGTGCGGTGAGAAAAAGCCTGTGTGGCTATTTGCTTGGACATTTAAAACCAGGGACTTAGGGACTAGGACAGCACTAGGCTGATCCCAGTTGTTAGTTAGGAAACCTGTATGTTTAGTCAGAGGTCAAGTTGACCAGGATTTAATTTGTTTATGTTTCTTTTGGCTTTGCTGTGTTTTGTCACTGTAAATAGAAAATAAACCGCACCTTTTTTTTGATTTTGAAAACCACAACCTCCGTTTGCTGGGCCTGTTTTGTGTGGGGAGCCCATCCCGGGGGTCACACACACCCGCTGCCGAGCTAACCCCCCTCACACTACATTGTAATATATAATGAAATAGTTTAACTCACCATAATGCGGAATCAGTGGGAACCCTGAGCTGGTCATTTGCCACCATTGCTTGCCACCAGATGTAGCTTATTGCTTGCCACCGTTGCCTGCCACCAGATGCAGCTGTGCCACTTGCCACCCATAGCCTGCCACAACATGCAGCCTGTCACTTGTCACCAATGCCTGTCACCAGATGCAGCCTGTCACTTGTCACCAATGCCTGTCACCAGATGCAGCCTGTCACTTGTCACCAATGCCTGTCACCAGATGCAGCCAGTCACTTGTCACCAATGCCTGTCACCAGATGCAGCCTGTCACTTGTCACCAATGCCTGTCACCAGGTGCAGCCTGTCACTTGTCACCAATGCCTGTCACCAGATGCAGCCTGTCACTTGTCACCAATGTCTGTCACCAGATGCAGCCTGTCACCAGATGCAGCCTGTCACTTGTCACTGATGCCTGTCAACAGATGCAGCCTGTCACTTGTCACCATTGCCTGTCACCAGATGCAGCCTGTCACTTGTCACCGATGCCTGTCACCAGATGCAGCCTGTCACTTGTCACCATTGCCTGTCACCAGATGCAGCCTGTCAATTGTCACTGATGCCTGTCAACAGATGCAGCCTGTCACTTGTCACCATTGCCTGTCACCAGATGCAGCCTGTCACTTGTCACCATTGCCTGTCACTTGTCACTGATGCCTGTCAACAGATGCAGCCTGTCACTTGTCACCATTGCCTGTCACCAGATGCAGCCTGTCACTTGTTACCATTGCCTGTCACCAGATGCAGCCTGTCACTTGTCACCATTGCCTGTCACCAGATGCAGCCTGTCACTTGTCACCATTGCCTGTCACCAGATGCAGTCTGTCACTTGTCACCGATGCCTGTCACCAGATGCAGCCTGTCACTTGTCACCAATGTCTGTCACCAGATGCAGCGTGTCACTTGTCACCAATGCCTGTCACCAGATGCAGCCTGTCACTTGTCACCAATGTCTGTCACCAGATGCAGCGTGTCACTTGTCACCAATGCCTGTCACCAGATGCAGCCTGTCACTTGTCACCATTGACTGTCACCAGATGCAGCCTGTCACTTGTCACTATTGACTGTCACCAGATGCAGCCTGTCACTTGTCACCATTGCCTGTCACCAGATGCAGCCTGTCACTTGTCACCGATGTCTGTCACCAGATGCAGCCTGTCACTTGTCACCAATGTCTGTCACCAGATGCAGCGTGTCACTTGTCACCAATGTCTGTCACCAGATGCAGCGTGTCACTTGTCACCAATGTCTGTCACCAGATGCAGCCTGTCACTTGTCACTGATGCCTGTCACCAGATGCAGCCTGTCACTCAGCCTGGCTCTCTCTCCCTCCCCTTCAGATGGGCATGCTGGGGGCTGCAGTTTCCCCCCTAGAATTGCAATGGGCCAGCCATTTGCACTACACATCCCATAATCCTCTTTTCTCCTTTTAGTTTTTTTCCCTGGCCAATGGGAGGAAAAGGGGGAAGAAACATAGCGGTGGCTGTCCTAGGAACAGCAGCATGAGGAGGAGAAGGAGGGGGGAGAAGAGCCCGCAGCTGCTCTCTCTCCACACACACACACACAGCGGCTCCGATCTCATGCTGTTACATACAGTGAGGAGGTGGGTGGAGCTAGCGGAGGAGGAGGAAGTGAAATACTCTCTGCAATGAATGATGGGCCTCTCTCTCCTTACGTCACTGGTTGCTAGACACAAAGCGGTCCGCGGCTAGCAACCAGTTTGGGCAGTGAAGCAGGGGCCGCTGGAGAGACCATTGAAGTGGGTCTTGCCACTGCGGCCAGTGACAGCAGCGCCGGCGATGCAGTACAGTATGACACTGCACACTAGATGGAGGGAAACCCAGGTCCTCAGGCAGTGCGCCCCTGTTGCCGCCCCTCTTAAAGTGCCGCCTGGGACCATGGTCCCACCGGGTCCCATGGTAGGGCCGGCCCTGGGCTAGGCCCATATCTGAATCAGCGCACTGCCCTCGAGTAGATAAAGTGGGGAGAGGGCGCCTTTTTGCACCTTGCGCTTGCACACAGCTCCCATCCTGGTCAGAAATTGATTCCAGGGCTGCCCACAACAGGTCCATAGGGACCACAGTGCTGAAGCACTGCCTGTTGGCCACTGACATTTTTAGGGGAAGCTGGTGACACAGACTCCATATTGTCCCTCTCTGAGACTCTCTCAGATAAAAAGTCCACCCACAGGCTGTGCTGACTGAGGAGGGGGCGCCCAGGGGACTCACCAAACCGGACCAGGGACCGCTTAGTTCCGCTGTCTGTACCGCGCTGTGTCAGCGCTGGTAAGCTGTAAGGAGACTGTGAGGAGATTCGCGCTGCTATAGCAGCGCTAGAGGCCAAACTAGTGCTGAAAAGCGCGCGGGCTACAAGAAAATGGCCGCCGCACTTCACTGAGGCGATCCGCGGCAAGATGGCCGCCATGACGCAGTTAAAATGAAACAGCACACACGCACAGCGCCACTCGGCGCTCAGGCCCCAAAAAAAAAACCACACAAAAAAGCCCCAAGGCATACATTGCAGACCAGCATGAGCCCCCCAAGAACAGTGTGACCCCCAAGCACCCCACACAGTCAGCGCCAGTAATGGTGACAGAGAGCGACAATAAAATACAGGGGGAGACAGGGAAAATCCCCCACAGAGAAACACACAGCCCTTTGTACTCACCTGCAGGCAGGAGAGACTACTTACCCGTCCCCTGAGGGACACACTGGTGTTTTTGACAGGACTATCACAGTGCAGTACTGAGTAGCTGTCGGCCCGGTCCACCGCGAAAGATACAGTCAGTCAGGAGCTGTTCAGTCTTGAGAGGACCGTGGGAGCATGAAAGCAAACCCGGCCACCCCTGGAGTCATGGGGCCTGTCGTGAACTGAGTCTCACGCACACAAGGCGAGGATCAGCACGCTCGATGGTCGGACAGGGAAGACTACGAGGATATCTTGTACCCAACCTGTTGCCCAGCCGACAGTTGATAGAAGATTCTCAAAAATAAAATAAAAAAGAATTCCAAAAAGGAATAAAATAGGTCAGGAGACTGGCTCCTGAGAGAGCCACGTCTTCTCCCTCTGCTAGGCAGAAAAAAACTGAAGTCTGCTGACTGTAGTGGGAGGGTTATGCCCGGAGGGACCGCCCCCTGGGTGGGGCTGTTCAGTTCTGGCTTTTAGAATGTATGTATAACATCTCACATTCTGCCTAGGTCTTCTCCTGCAAGCAGGGACATAACCCACGTGTAAAGTGTAAAGAGACACCGTGTCAGTCCATGGATGATAAGAGAAAAACAAATTTCTTTCTCAGTTTAGGCCAAAATGTATTCTTCTACATATTTTTGGTAAAAAAACAACGCAATAAGTGTATATTGATTGGTTTGCACAAAAGTTATAGCGTCTACAAAATAGGGGATAGATTTATGGCATTTTTATTATAATTTTTTTTATTAATAATGGCAGCAATCTGCGATTTTTATCGTGACTGCGACATTGCGGACACATTTGACACTATTTTGGGACCATTGTCATTTATACAGCGATAAAAATGCACTGATTACTGTGTAAATGTCACTGGCAGGGAAGGGGTTAAACACTAGGGGCGATCAAGGGGTTAACTGTGTTCCCTCACTGTGTTCTAACTGTAGGGGGATGGGCTCACTACAACATGACAAAGACCACTGCTCCCGATGTCAGGGAGCAGTAGATCCCTGTCATGTTGCAAGGCAGAACAGAGAAAATGCATTGTTTACATAGGTATCTCCCTGTTCTGCCGCTCCGTGTCACGATCGCGGGCCCCCCGGCGGACATCGAGTTCATCGGGACCCGCGGGCACGCTCACGGAGTACACGGCGGGCATGCACGCACCCGCTAAGCCACGATTTAAAGGGGACGTACAGGTATGCCCATTTGCCCAGCCGTGCCATTGTGCCGACGTATATCGTCGTGCGCTGGTTGGCAAAGGGTTAAAAAGGTTGGGTATACATGGGCAGGGCAAAGGGGGTGGTTAGGGGTGGAGCCAAGGTGGGGAGGTGGCAAAATTAGGTTTCGCCTAGGGTGTCAAAAGTCCTTGCACCAGCCCTGTGGTTCACACCTGAAACCTTGTAACACTAAGGAGTCACATGACACCGGGGAAGGGAAAATGGATAATTGGGCCCAATTCGGACATTTTCACTTAGGGGTGTACTCACTTTTGTTGCCAGCTGTTTAGATATTAATGGCTGTGTTGAGTTATTTTGAGGGGACAGCAAATTTACACCGTTAGACCCGGTTCACACAGGGGCGACTCGTCAGGTGACTCAGTCGTCTTGAGATCGCCCCCAAAGTTGTGCCGCCCCAGTGTGAACCGGCTCTAATATAAGTTGTACACTCACTACTTTACATTGTAGCAAAGTGTAATTTCTTTAGTGTTGTCACATGAAAATATATAATAAAATTACAAAAATGTGTGGGGTGTACTCACTTTTGTGAGATAGTGTGTGTGTCCCATTGTATGTATGTCCCTGTAAATTGTCCCTGCCAGCAAGTGGATAAGTTCTGTGTGAGGTAATTGTAGCACAGATTCATGTACAGCTCACTGACAGGGA
The DNA here is from genome assembly GCA_029206835.1 of Rana muscosa. Classification (NCBI taxonomy): domain Eukaryota; kingdom Metazoa; phylum Chordata; class Amphibia; order Anura; family Ranidae; genus Rana; species Rana muscosa. The sequence continues at coordinate 147,730,597 of CM055120.1, forward strand.
CAGCACTCTACTCGGAGTTGTGTCATTGTCATGAGTAGAAGAAATTGTGTTGTGTGGAGAGGAGACAAGGCGCTCCACAACCCCCGCCCATTCCTCCTCTCCTCACACACACTGCCCGCCTGAGCTCCGCCCCGCCCTCCTCCTGCCATGTGCCCGAAACTCTGCACTGTGCCCGCCCCTTCTCCCATCCCAGGCTCCCCTCCCTCCTCTTCCAGACCCTCCCTCACTCTCTCCCCCTCCTCCTCCGCCTCCGCTCCTCACACAAGGAAGAAGGATCTCTTACACGTCTAGCTTCTCCGTCTCCTGTCTCCGCTCCTAGCCGGACACCGCCGCCATGAGCTGGGGCACGGAGCTATGGGTGAGTGTGGCCTCTCCTCACATGGACCGGGAGCCATTGTTTTCCTGGGAAGGGGGGGAATATAGGTCCGGAGTAGTGTGTGTGAAGTGAGTGCTGGGACTGGGAGGTGACTCCGCCGGCCGGGTGTGTGGTGTCCTCTCAGGTGTGGTCACCCTCCCCCTCCTGACTTCACACTGACCTCCCAGGTTTGCGGTGTACCTGGGCAGATTAGTACAATGGAGCCCCTCATTGTTCTCCTCATGTGTGCAGACTGCTGCTGGAGGGTCTGCTACTCCTCTCTCTAGACCTGTCTCTGTGTATATTGTATTTGTGTATATTGTAGTGTGTGTGTGTGTATCATTGTATTTCTCCTTTATATAGTATAGAATGTGTGCAGTGACACACCTCTGAGCACCGCCAGACCCCTCTTATTATTCTGTGTTGTGCTCCTGGCAGTGTGTAGTGTTGCCCCCTCCCCTCACCCTGTGTAGTTGTGTGGTGGTTGTGCGGTCTCATTGTCCCCTGTGTGTGGTATGGGTGACTGTCGGGGTGTGCACACACATCCAGGTGAAGGGCAGCTTTTGTTCAGCAGACAGATCACACCCTTTCTTTCATCTCCTCTTCCTGTCCTCTGCCAGGGACACACACAGTCCCATTTTCTGCTTTATCGATATGACAGACCCAGTGATCGGCCATGAGAAGAATGCTGGGTGAGGTGTAGATCCCGTCATTGCCTTTCATTCTTCTCTCTCTATTTGCCCTCGGGCGGGCAGACAATGCAATGTGACACAACAAAACAATCTGCCGTCTGATCACTTTGTAGCGTGCTTGGTTTCGCTCTCCCTGTTGCTATTGGGAGATGCATGGGAGACAACCAGCCAGCGTGTGTTTAATTTCATACTGAACTACTCGTCGTAAAGGAAAAGAAGGCTGTGTGTTCCTCCTAAAAGAAAAAAAAAAGGATCCATACCTAATTATGAGCCCTCGTTGTGGGCCTCTATGTGCCAAATGTAAGGCGTTCCCAGGGCCTTGTCATTGATACCTTTCTCCATATGCTCGCCCCTGAGATGCTGGCTGCCTCCATCACTTTAGGGGGCATTTAAATGTCTGTCCCATCTCATTGTGCTCAGGGTGGTGTAATAAGGTTTGGTGTTGTATAGGCAAGGCTTGTTCACATTGAGATGCTTGGCATTAAAGTTTATCTGTAGGATCTAAGTAAAAAGTGTACCCGTGTGCCCCCGTTTCAGGTCCGAATTTTTGGCTTAATTTAGACCTGAAACTGAGCCAAAGACTCTTCTGCTCTACAGCCACCCCGGAGATGTGTACTCTCCTGTCATGCGAATTCCCTATCCAATTCGCAGTAGTGTGAATCCAGCCTTAAAGCGTATCTTCACTGTATCTGAACACAACAAACCAAAAACTCAACTTTTAATTCATTTTTAATATTCAAAACAAACTCTCCCATCCATTCATGTCTCCATGCTTTATTTTGTCAGGAAGTCGCTTTGACAAACACACCTAGCATTTCTATCCACGTCCATCTTGAGTAAGGGCAAATGATTCATGTAGCATTTACTACCTGGAATCGGCTTGTCCTTTGCTCAAGCATGCAGGCAGGAGAGTGTGCTTAGCTGAGAAAACACCCCCCACTCCTTTCTGAAGACTCCTTGGTTGATGACATAATTTGCTTAGGCAAGAAACCTGGAAGTAACTGAAGAAATAAAATAAAAAATTGTAAAACAAGTAAATATGATATACTTTCCTATCTGTTTACTAATGCTAGCTGCCCTAGAAAATAAAAAGAATCAATGTTTATTTGGTAGAGTGAAGTTCCACTTTAACCAGTGTAAACCTACGCATGCACTCACATATAGTATTCTAAGCAGACCTCGAGAGCGCCACTCATCTTTGGGTACAGCAGTCTCATGGCCAGAAAAACTCAGCTCAACCACTGGAAACAGTTGGCGGGAACATCCTCTGAGGGTACTCAGATGTAGAAATCATTACCCCAATGCTGCATTATCAGGTTTTCCTAAAGATCGTCAATTTTTTTTTTTTTTTTAAATAAATGCAAGGTCAGAATTCTTGTAATAAAATAAAATCTAAAATGCTCCCTGAGTGAGCTATATATTCAAAGACAGGCTATGCAGTCTGACGGCTGTCCTAGCAAGGATACGATCAGAGTGAACACACGTGGTGAGGAGCCGGGATGCTTGTACAAAAAAAGGAAATGAATCCAAGACACCGCTTGTTCATTGATAAAAAGTGGATCATTATTGTCAAGGTTTGGCTCCAGTAAGATTTTAAGGTTATGAAGTCACAAGCTGACTGTGAAAGCTTCATTGGATATTGTATATTCCAGTGATTTCCACTATTACCCAATGGAGTTGAACTTTTTAGAAGGTGGATCCTTTCCTCATCGAAGTTATGATATTAAGGACATTTTTTCAGGTGGAGATATGTTTAGACTTGCCTTGTACAATTAAAATCCACAATGAGCTGAATGCTGTCTTATGGACATTACTGGAAAACACTGATCAAGTTTCACAAGGAGTCTGATTTGGAGCTGGTCCTCTTGCCTGGCAGTCCAGCAGCTGTAAAACTTGCTGGAAGAAAAGCAAATCTGGCATCGCCTCCCGAGCCAAGTCAAAGCTAAAACTGACCGTAAATGTTTTTCAGTGGTCGGGCTTTAGAGAACATCTAAACCAAAGAAATCTGATTTTTCTTTTCTTTGACAGTCCTATTCATACCCCTTCTCTGTGCTGAATTGGAACCCATTACTTGTATCAGGGTAGAGCTGCGCCAATCAGACATTTCCATTCTGGATTGTAAATTATTTTCTCTGTGGATGTCTTCAGAATTAATTTGTTCCTTGTTATCTGACACAGTCAAGGTTACAAGTACAGATGAGTAAATCTGTTACCCGTCATCTGTAAACAGCTAATTCTGTGGCTCTCTAGTTCTGGCTCGCATGCCTTGAAAGTCATGGCAGCAATGCACTGGAGGAATAATGCTGATGGAGTCTTCAGTGAAAGAACGAAGACTGTTCTGAGGCCAACGACAAAGATGCTTTGGGTCAGCTTTTCACAATGAACATCTTGACTTTACACTCTCCCGGGATTACTATATCTACAGCGCAGGCTACATTATTGCAGTGATTACTGGGAAGAAGAATGCTCCCTGCATTGGGAATAATCTCCTCTTACAGGTGGCTAAAATGATAATTGTTAGTGGTTACATATCTGAGAGGCAGAAGTAGCTTATTCAAGGAACCTGTAGCAACCACCTGGAGTAACCTTAGTCTCGGTTCACACTGGTGCGGCTTCAAAGCCGTGCCGCACAGCGAGACTTCATCACGGCTTGCAAGCGACTTCTTTAAAGAGGAAGTAAACCCTCCTCAAGAAAAATAAATAAAAATAGGACCCTGCAAGACAAAGGCATAATGAGCTAGTGACTGGCCGGAGCAGCGATGACGTTACTTCCGCACAAAGGCGCGGGAGCCGGCAGTGACGGCATATTCGCCTTCACTAACGGCACACTCGGTGTGCCTGCGCCGTAGACATCGGTGCCCCCTTTCTTGCAAATATCTCCTTAACCGTGTAAGTTAAGGAGATATTTCCAGCACCTACGGGTAAACCTTAATCTAGGCTTACCTGTAGGTCAAAGTGGTCTGTAAGGGTTTACAACCACTTTAACAGAAGTCAATGCAAGTCGCCCGAAAGTAGTGCAGGAAGCTTTTTTGAAGTCAGGGCAACTTGAGTCGCTCTGATTTAGAACGGTTCCATTGCGCTGAATGGGACGCAACTTCTTTGGGGACTAAGTTGCCTGACAGATCGCCCCAGTGTGGACCGAGCCTTAGATTCAGTGGAACCCTGATTTGAGAGAGGCGGTTTTAGGCCTTGTAATCTGGAAATGAACTGAAGTGCTGAAGGATCTACTTTTTACTGTTCATCCCTAGCTTTCCTCTTGCTTGCATGTTTGATTAAAGCATGACTAATTTTACAGTTTGCTAGTTTTATTGTTGCACTTGACCTTGGAGAACCCAAACATGCCTGCTTATAAGACCTCAACATATAAGTGTGGATGTTTTGGATAATTTAAATACAGTTTTTGCTTGTAGAGCAGGAAGTATGGAAGACTGCTATAGACACGTAATGGCCAGATCAGTGAGAAGTACCTGGAGACATTATGGTCATATGTGTAAACCAGAATATTAAGTGTTAGACTCTTGCAAACACCTCAGGCGTATTGTCTGAGATGTTGGGAACTTTTTACTCCTGCTGTTGGTGTCCACTGTGAACATAGATCTGTGTGCACCTTTTGGCCGTGAAGACAGTGCGGGTTGGTCTAGGGATACATGCCCATAGATTTCCAACTGATCAAGTTGATTGCGTTTTAGATAGGGAAACATTTTGTGATGCCTGCCATAGAGAATATGATTTTCCTTCCGTGGAGCAATTGTGTTCTGGTGGGGAGGTGCGGGGTGCAATCCCTGCAGGGAGAACACAATTATTATTGCTAGCGACTAGAGCTGCTGGCAATTTTTGCATGTAAAAATCCAACATGCTGGTTGTACCCAAGTCGATTGACGGATTGACTTCGGTACAATTAGCTTGCCCATAGGTGGTTCGAATCTTGGCTGTTACCTGATGAACTGGCCGAGATTTGAACGATCTATGGCCGGCTTAAGACTTTGGGAAGTCTACTACTTGGGGGGAAAAAACAAACGCATATGTCAGATTATTATTTTGGGGATCCACACAGGACCTGACCTATTAGATATAGGAGGGGGAGATGGGGTCCCTGGGTATAGGGAGTGGGGTTGGGGGGGCAGTGTTCCAAGATTTCTGTGGTGGGGCTTGGCCTCAGTGCTTAAATCTTTTTGATTACATATGTCCAATAAATTGTTATTTTGTGTTTGGTAGCCTTTGTAGGTGTTATATCCTCTGGTGTTTTTGCAAGCCTATTACTAAGGCACATGCCCAATGGCTGATCAGTCCAAACTATATGTTCCTGGCAGATCACTGTTGTTCGCCACATGAGGAATTTGATACCATGTTTGCTGGTTTAGCCAAACCGAGCATACATTCTTGTGCAATCTGTAGTTTGAACTCTAGCTAAATGTTTAAATGTCTGTTTATAGTAAAATGGGCTCGGATTAGAACCAGTGTAAGTGACTTCACTAGGGAGATTTCCCATCACTACTTTTCTCTCAGACCCCTTTGTGTCTTTGGCACAGGAAGCAATGAAAACTAAGAGGTTCTAACCCTTCCACAACGCTATCCTTGAACAAAGGTTTCTTTTATTTTCTATTATTGTTAGCACAATTTTTAAAGACAAGCATACAAATGTACCGTATTTATATGTTCAAAAGATTATGGAAAGGGTAAATGTGTAGACTGACATAGTGGGCAAATCATAGAAGCTGCCTCCAGGAAAGCTGTAACACATTTCTGGTATCAAAGGGGTTAATGGGAAGTCTGTAAGCCACAGACTTCCCTTGCAGGATTGTGGGCCCAGAATAGGCTGATGACAGAAAATGTATTGTTTATTCCAGTGAACGTTGTGGTGATTTTTGATTTGATTTTGCTCAGCCATCATTTTGAGGCCACCCACTGGTGCCACCCCAAACCTAATGAATATTTTGTAGTTTGGATCCATGTGGAGTACATGATTCTGTTCTCGTTCAGTGTGGGCTTTTTATTGTTTACAGATAGAACATCTTGTGGCCAGAATGCTGGATAGTGTCTTTTCAGGATACACACTGTCTGCTTTTGTTTAAAGTCTGTGATGATTCTGTTTCTGATCTGTTAAAAAAGCGTAGTCATATATTACTGTACAATGACAAGTTTTGTGAAGGATAACAACGCTCTGTGTCAGATGTCTTAAATCTTCGTTATATTCCATTCTATAGTGTGTTAGATTACACCCTGGTTTATCACTATTGTAAGGCTATATAAAAAAAATATTTCATCTATAAGAATATCCCATTACTTCTATAAAACTGGTCACAGCACAAACATTTCAAAGTATACTGATCATGACCAAATTATGGGGGATGCTGTTGTAGACCTCCTGAAAAAGCCAATTACCTGGCTGTTATACTAACTCATTAACCTTAATGACCCCAAACTATTATGCATATACAGCCTTAGAAAAGACAGAGTAGTCCTTACCAGTGAGAGAAAGTAATAAAAGTGCGGGAAGTACAAAAAACAACCATTCATACTTATCTGGGTGGATGCAGCATTGATCTGATGCTGTATCTGTCCTCTGCCACCTCCAAAGACTGCTGATCGCTCAGTTCTCGGTCTTCATTGAGCAAGGAGCGGTGACTGCCAGTCACTGGCTCTGTGCACTGCCCTTCCAGCTCTCACTAGAGTGCTGGCCTGTGGAGGGGGGTGGTAGCGGCTGGCTCAGGCTATCGGCAGCATGCTGAGAGGCTGAGCCAGCTGCTTCTCGGGCATCTGGGTGGATATCGGTATTAAAGCTGGTATCTCTCCAGAGCCTGGACCGGCCGAGTGATGTCAGCTGAATACGGGTCACAGGAGTGCAAAACTAAGTGCATTTCTGTGACCCGCAGGAGAAGTAGGGCCAAAAGAGCCTCCATAGATGCACATAGCACTGCTCAGCAACGCCCCCCTACTCCCTCCTCACAGAGTTTGACTGGCAGCAGCTGGTGTCTGTGTTTTAGGGGGTGGGGGTAGTATTGGAAAGTTTTTCCATCTTAATGCGGAGAATACATTTAGGTAAAAACCTTTTGGAGTTTAGAACCAATTTAATTTTAATCAGCTTGGTGTAACAGTGATTTGTTTCCTGGCATCAGGAGAGGGACAATTTCTTACAAGTTTATAGAGCTTTCTGCACTTTGGTCTTTCTTTTGTGCATCTCTTCTAACCCGAAGTACAGCTTGGTAAGGCTTCATGTACACTGCTGCTGGTAAACGGATGTTTAGGAGCATTTTTTTCAGCTGCCCCTGAGCTCTCCTCTGGTATCTTATCAGTACATGTACACAGGGTAATTTTATAATTGTTTCTAGGCAGTTGATTTTAGAAGGCATTTGAAACGGCAAATGCCTGTAACAGCTTGTAAACGTGGTAACTTGGGTTTAGCCACGTTTTGTTGATGGGTGTTTAAACCTGGCATGTAAACGCGGCAAAACTGACGTTTTTAAACGTCAGTTACTATCTGTCAAGTTAAATAGTTTGGGAGAGGTTGTAAAACGTCCGTGTACATTAAGGCCTCATGCCCACTGACGTTTTTACAGCTGCGTTTTTTAGAGCTTAAAAACGCCTGTCCATGTTATTGTAAATAATTTTTTATTTTTTTTATTTTATTTTTTTGAAAAAAAAAAAAGTCGGAGCTAAAAACGCGACCGCGCGTTAGTGCGCGTTTTTGTGCGTTTTTTGATGCTCGCGTTATTTTCTGCCTAATTCTGACGCTGAGGAACGCACTGGTCCTGGGTTTTTTTTACAGCTTAAAAACGTCTATGCTATTTGCAGCTCAAAAACGTCTAGGTGGGCATGAAGCTATAGACTAACATGGACAAGCGTTTTTAAGCTGTAAAAAACGCTCAAAAACGCGGCTGTAAAAACGTCCGTGGGCATGAGGCCTAAGCCTTAACCACTTAACGACCGCCCACTGTAAATATACGTCGGCAGAATGGCACCGACAGGCAGAATCACGTACATATACGTGATTGCCTTTGTATAGTTGGGGGGTCCGATCGGACCCCCCTTCTTTACAGTGGGTGGTCGTTTTACCTTCGGGAGCGATCCGGCATGAGGGGACGGCCGGTCGATTCCGGCCCCCCCTCTCGATCGCTCCCGGCGAATGACAGCTTCCCCTGCCTGTGTACTGTTTACACAGGCGGGAGGAAGTGATGTCATCTCTCCTGCGGCGCTCACATATACCGAGCGCCGTACAGGAGAAGATGCAGGTTAGTGCACAAAACAGCACACTGACACCAGGACACATAGGCACATAAATCGCGCCCCCAGTCACAGTGTCACTGATTGCAGTGACCATTTATTTAGTGATCACTGCAATCGGTGACATTTGTGACTGTAAAAGTGTCACTACATTTAGTTTTATGTCCAGTGTAGCCCCCAAACCCCCCCCCCCCCCATATAAAGGTTTAACCCCCTGATCACCCCCCGGATAACCCTTTCACCCCCTAGCGCCGCCGTCGCTAAGCGATCGTTTTTATGATCGTTGTCTTAGTGTCGGTGATGCCGATAGGTAGCCAGTAATTTTTTTTTAGGTTCGCCGTCAGGGTTTTATAGCGTCAGGTACCCCCATATATTACCTAATAAAGGTTTTAACCCCCTAATTGCCCCTAGTTAACCCTTTCACCAGTGATCATCATATAAGTGTTACGGGTGACGCTGGTTAGTTAGTTTGCTTTTTATAGTGTCAGGGCACCCGCCGTATATAACCCAATAAAGGTTTAACCCCCTGATCGCCCGGCGGGTGATATCAATTAGGTTTTAGCGTCAGAGAGGGTCTGCGTCACACCCCAGGCAGCGTCAGGTTAGTGCCAGTAGCGCTAACACCCACGCGTTAAGCATACACCCCCTTAGTGGTATAGTATCTGAACAGATCAATATCTGATCTGATCAGATCTATGCTAGCGTCCCCAGCACTTTAGGGTTCCCAAAAACGCAGTGTTAGCGGGATCAGCCCAGATACCTGCTAGCACCTGCGTTTTGCCCCTCCGTCCAGCCCAGGCCACCCAAGTGCAGTATCGATCGATCACTGTCACTTGCAAAACACAACACACATAACTGCAGCATTCGCAGAGACAGTCCTGATCCCTGCGACTCCAGTGCTGTAGGAGGTAATTTCACCACCACAGTTAAAAAAAAAAAAAAAAGGCATATATGCCGAAGCATTGGGGCAGCAGGGGCGGAGGAGCGATTTTGCTCCGAATGCCGCGTACCTACGGTCGAAATTCCGACGGAGGCTTGCCCGTGGAAAAGTCTGACCATGTGTACGCGGCATAACTTTTGCGGGAAGATGCCCCCATGCTTCGGCATATATAAATGGTGCATGTATGCCCATCATTAGAAGTGGGTGGATGAAGGGCGGTATTCTAATGGTGGGCATACCCACCGATCTTTTTTTTTCGTCCAGCCAACAGGCTGCATGAAAAAAAAGATTACAATACATGTCCAACAAGGACCAGCAACGTACTGGTATGTTGCTGGACTTTGAATGTTTATACCAGAATGATGCCTGCGGGTTTAGGTATCATCTTGGTATCATTCTTTTCAGCCAGCGGCCGGCTTTCATGTAAAAGCAATCCTAGTGGCTAATTAGCCTCTGGACTGCTTTTGTAAGCAGTGGGAGGGAATGTCCCCCCCCCCGATATAAAAAGCGCCATTGGGAAATTGGGAAAGCATTTTATCACACCGCTCTTGGTGTGGTCAGATGCTTTGAGGGCAGAGGAAAGATCTAGGGTCCAATAGACCCCAGTTTTTTCAAAAGAGTACCTGTCATTACCTATAGCTATCATAGGGGATATTTACATTCCCTGAGATAACAATAAAAATGATAAAAAAAAAATATGGAAGCAACAGTTTAAAAATAAAATAAAAAAGCAAAATTAACCACTTAAGCCCCGGACCATTTGGTAGCTAAAGGACCAGAGGTGAATTCAGAATTTTGCACTGTGCTGCTTTAACTGTAAATTGTGCGGACATGCAATGTTGTACCCAAACGAAATTTGCGTCCCTTTCTTCCCACAAATAGAGCTTTCTTTTAATGGTATTTGATTGCCTCTGCGATTTTTATTTTTTGCGATATAAACGGAAAAAGACCGAAAATTTTGAAAATGATATTTTCTAATTTTTGTTATAAGAAAAATCGAATAAACTCAATTTTAGTCATACATTTAGGCCAAAATGTATTCAGCCACATGTCTTTAGTAAAAAAAAATGTCAATAAGCGTATATTTATTGGTTTGCGCAAAAGTTATAGCGTTTACAAACTAGGGTACATTTTCTGGAATTTACACAGCTTTAAATTTATGACTGCCTATCTCATTTCTTGAGGTGCTAAAATGGCAGGGCAGTACAAACCCCCCCAAATGACCCCATTTTAGAAAGTAGACACCCCAAGGAAATTGCTGAGAGGCATGTTGAGCCCATTGAATATTTTTTTTTTGTCCCAAGTGATTGAATAATGACAAAAAAAAAAAAAAATTACAAAAAGTTGTCACTAAATGATATATTGCTCACACATGCCATGGTTATATGTGGAATTGCACCCCAAAATAAATTTTGCTGCTTCTCCTGAGTACGGGGATACCACATGTGTGGGACTTTTTAGGAGCCTAACCGCGTACGGGACCCCGAAAACCAATCACCGCCTTCAGGATTTCTAGGCACAAATTTTTGATTTGACTCCTCACTACCTATCACAGTTTCGAAGGCCATAAAATGCCAAAATAGCACAAAACCCCCCCAAATGACCCCATTTTGGAAAGTAGACACCCCAAGCTGTTTGCTGAGAGGCATGGTGAGTATTTTACAGCTCTCATTTGTTTTTGAAAATGAAGAAAGAACTTTTTTTTTTTTCAATTTTCAAAACTTTGTGACAAAAAGCGAGATCTGCAAAATACTCACAATACCTCTCAGCAAATAGCTTGGGGTGTCTACTTTCCAAAATGGGGTCATTTGGGGGGGGGTTTTGTGCCATCTGGGCATTCCATGGCCTCCGAAACTGTGATAGGCAGTGAGAAGTGAAATCAAAAATTTACACCCTTAGAAAGCCTGAAGGCGGTGATTGGTTTTTGGGGTCCCGTACGCGGCTAGGCTCCCAAAAAGTCTCACACATGTGGTATCCCCATACTCAGGAGAAGCAACAGAATGTATTTTGGGGTGTAATTCCACATATGCCCATGGCATGTTTGAGCAATATATCATTTAGTGACAACTTTGTGCAAAAAAAAAAATAAAAAAAAAATATGGAAGCAACAGTTTAAAAATAAAAAAGCAAAATTAATAATAAAAAAAATAAATAAAAAAAAAGCACGCCTGTCCTGCCCTGCTCTTGCCCAATGGCGAACGCAAGCGTTGGTCTGGCGTCATATGTAAACAGCAATTGCACCATGCATGTGAGGTATCACCGCGAAGGTCAGATCGAGGGCAGTAATTTTAGCAGTAGACCTCCTCTGTAAATCTAACTGGGTAACCTGTAAAGGTTTTTAAAGGCTTTTAAAAATGTATGTAGTTTGTCGCCAATGCGCGTTTGTGCGAAATTTTAAAGCATGTCGTGTTTGGTATCTATGTACTCGGCCTAAGATCATCTTTTTTTATTTCATCAAACATTTGGGCAATATAGTGTGTTTTAGTGCATTAAAATTAAAAAAAGTGTATTTTTTTCCCCAAAAAATGCGTTTGAAAAATCGCTGCGCAAATACTGTGTAGAAAAAAAAATGCAAGACCCACCATTTTATTCTGTAGGGACTTTGCTTTAAAAATATATATAATGTTTGGGGGTTCAACATAATTTTCTTGCAAAAAAAAAAAATGTTTTCATGTAAACAAAAAGTGTCAAAAAGGGCTTTGTCTTCAAGTGGTTAGAAGAGTGGATGTAAGCTTCCTAATGTTGTGTATAAAATGCCAGAACAGTTCAAAACCCCCCCAAATGACCCCATTTTGGAAAGTAGACACCCCAAGCTATATACTGAGGCATGTCGAGTCCATGGAATATTTTATATGTTGACACAAGTTGCGGAAAAAAGACAAATTTTTTTTTTTTGCACAAAGTTGTCACTAAATGATATATTGCCCAAACATGCCATGGGCATATGTGGAATTACACCCCAAAATACATTCTGTTGCTTCTCCTGAGTACGGGGATACCACATGTGAGACTTTTTGGGAGCCTAGCCGCGTACAGGACCCCAAAAACCAATCACCGCCTTCAGGCTTTCTAAGGGTGTAAATTTTTGATTTCACTTCTCACTGCCTATCACAGTTTCGGAGGCCATGGAATGCCCAGATGGCACAAAACCCCCCCCCAAATGACCCCATTTTGGAAAGTAGACACCCCAAGCTATTTGCTGAGAGGTATTGTGAGTATTTTGCAGATCTTGCTTTTTGTCACAAAGTTTTGAAAATTGAAAAAAAAAAAAGTTCTTTCTTCATTTTCAAAAACAAATGAGAGCTGTAAAATACTCACCATGCCTCTCAGCAAATAGCTTCGGGTGTCTACTTTCCAAAATGGGGTCATTTGGGGGGTTTTGTGCTATTTTGGCATTTTATGGCCTTCAAAACTGTGATAGGTAGTGAGGAGTGAAATCAAAAATTTGTGCCTAGAAATCCTGAAGGCGGTGCTTGGTTTTCGGGGTTCCGTACGCGGCTAGGCTCCTAAAAAGTCCCACACATGTGGTATCCCCGTACTCAGGAGAAGCAGCAAAATGTATTTTGGGGTGTAATTCCATATATAACCATGGCATGTGTGAGCAATATATCATTTAGTGACAACTTTTTGTAATTTTTTTTTTTTTTGTCATTATTCAATCACTTGGGACAAAAAAAAATATTCAATGGGCTCAACAGGCCTCTCAGCAATTTCCTTGGGGTGTCTACTTTCTAAAATGGGGTCATTTGGGGGGGTTTTGTACTGCCCTGCCATTTTAGCACCTCAAGAAATGAGATAGGCAGTCATAAATTTAAAGCTGTGTAAATTCCAGAAAATGTACCCTAGTTTGTAAACGCTATAACTTTTGCGCAAACCAATAAATATACGCTTATTGACATTTTTTTACTAAAGACGTGGCTGAATACATTTTGGCCTAAATGTATGACTAAAATTGAGTTTATTCGATTTTTCTTATAACAAAAAGTAGAAAATATCATTTTTTTTTCAAAATTTTCGGTCTTTTTCCGTTTATATCGCAAAAAATAAAAATCGCAATCAAATACCATTAAAAGAAAGCTCTATTTGTGGGAAGAAAAGGACGCAAATTTTGTTTGGGTACAACATTGCATGTCCGCACAATTTACAGTTAAAGCAGCGCAGTGCAAAATTCTGAATTCACCTCTGGTCCTTTAGCTACCAAATGGCCGGGGCTTAAGTGGTTAAAGGAACACTAAAGGCATGATTTTTTTTTTTTTTTTTTAAATAACAAACATGTTATACTTCCACTGTGCAGCTCGTTTTGCACAGAGTGGCCCTGAACCTGGTCTTCTGGGGTCCCTCGCGGCTGTATCTGCTCCTCCCCGCAAGAACTTTCCTCCTTCATGCGAGCTCGCATAGTTGTGAGTTCTTGCGTGCGTGCTCCCGTGATACAGCCGGCGGCTATAGCCACTCACTGTATCACACGACCCCGGCACGCCGCGTCATTGGATGTAATTGACAGCAGCGAGAGCCAATGGCTGCGCTGCTTTCAATCAACCAATGAATGAGCCGAGAAGCAAGCGCGTTCACGGCGTGGGACTTTCGAGGGGTCAGGTAAGTAAACGGAGGGCTGGGGGCCGCTAAGCCGCAGATGTTTTTTCACCTTAATGCATAGAATGCATTAAGGTGAAAAAACTTACCTTTACAACCCCTTTAAAGTATCTAGTTGGAACTATTTTCTTTGTATAATTACCGGTCAGCGAGCAGACGTTGAATACAGTATATTAGACTTTTAGAAAAATAGTTCAACCCATGCCATACGAATGCCTAGGTAAAGATTTTATTACCCAGTGGCAAAGTGACAAGTCCGGTATCTGACAGGCTGAGAGAACAGTATATTTTGGCCACTAGAAAGTCTTGTGATCTTACTCAGCTTTGTGGCCAAATGGCTTCTCCAAGGTATATTTTCCTTACTTGGGAACTACAATGATACTGTTAGATGCCAGCACATATCATGGGTGCTTCAGAAAGAACCTTCACGTCACACTGGATGGATTCATTATTCAGATATTCACTGGAGTATTTGTGCACCGTGTCCCATGTTTCTTCCTACTGCTCCTATTGACTAAATTGTGTATAAGATATTTGTAAGGAAGGCACTGACCATTAGCCATCTTACCCCATGCATATAATGATTTTGTGTGTGCAGTACATAGACTATGAATGTGGCATCTTATGATGTTCCAAACAACCACTCAGCTTCTCAATTTCACATTTCTGGGCCAGATTACTACAATTGTTCCCTGCAAATACACAATATAATATTGTCCAGAAATTTGTCTATGGACTAATATTCGACCAATGTCAGATAGTGGTAGACCAATTATAGTATCCCTTTGTGCAAAAGATTTGCAATGGGGTTCCAACTCAACCAGTAAATACATAAAGCGTATGCACTTGCATGACCATGCTAATTTGCCAAAATATCTGTAAATGTGTTCAGCCACACCTGTGATTTGGAACTCATTCAACCTATTGTATAATTTCATGCTTTGGTGCAATGCGGTGCCATTTATTCTGAATGCCATTCCAGTGCATCCTATTGATAGCCGTGTTCTACAGCTCAGTGCAACACTCGGCAACACAATAACTTGCGTAGTGTATTTTTCCCAGTGCACCACAGCACAATATACATTGTGGGTGCCATCAGAAATGGTACAGGCACCTTTTTTGGTGTTTGGCTGCCTGTACAAATAAATGAGCTGCGCAATAATGCACCACAGTGTTGTGATTGGCATGTAATCGCCCCTACCACACTGTATAGGCAAATAGGTGACACCATCATTAGGAGCATGCTGCTCCTTTTCTGATTCCCAATACTACCTGAAGACTGGTGGTTATCAATTTTGTATTAATTAGGAGGTAAAAATTGAAGTCGGTGGCCTGCCTAATCTATCTAGTGGGGATCCCTAAATCACAAGACTGGCTGGACAGACTTACAAATCCTTTGTAGGGTGTAATGGTTCACATGTGTTCAGATTATACACGAGTATATAACCGCAATAATTGCATGTAAAATCCGACACGCTGGTTGTACCAAAGTTGATCGATCAACTTGGGTCAAATCAGCCTGCCCATGCATGGTTCAAATTTCGGCTGCTTCCTGCCGAACTAGTTGAGATTCAAACCATCTATGGCCAGCTTTAAAGTGGCGCCAAGCACTCCTACGCTTTACATCTGAAGACGTTGCCATCTTTGCCTATATTTAGGTTGCAGTTGCCATGGTGCTGCACATGTGCTCAGCTGTGACGCCAGCCATTTGAGGGCTGGCAATAAGCACCATGGAGGCTGGGACAGTTATCACCAGGAGCATGCCTTGAATATAACTGTTTTGGGGTAAATCTGTTTTAGTTCCACTTTAAAGTGGAAGGTAAGGCTAATTAATAAACCAACCTTTAAATGTCTGCTTTCCTCAAATACATTTTATAGCATTGCAGCGTAAATTTTTATTGTGTTTTTGTTATGAAGTCACATGAGTGTAAATCTTCGGTACCTCTGTGTAAAGTGTAGAGCCAACAACGGCTATGAATTCCACAGTGCAGTGACATCACCTGCCAGCATCCACTGCTCTAACTGTTGAAGGGGGGGGGGGGGAGAGAGTTCCCTCCCAACATCAGGCTCAGGAATGAGATTGGAGCATTGTGGTCATGTGACGGCATAGAATAAACTAAAGGTATTTTATGTAAAATATACACAGGCCCGTAGAGGGAAAGGGGGCGAGAACATTTAAATGGTGATTTATTACTTTGCTTTTCCTTCTACTTTAACTGCCGATCAGTCTCTCAATTATTAATGTACACCCAGTCACTGACACCTCCTATAAGTAATTAATGTAATTTTAAAGGGCATCTTCAATATTTGTGATCCAGCTTCCATAAAGAAATACATGGGTACAAGAACTAGGAAGAGCTTTACAGATAAGCAGGTAAAGAGAATTCTCCTGTTTACTTAAAATACCCCTATCAGCTCCAAACACTGGTTTCAGACTGTTTACTCGTTGGTACTTTCCACTAGTCAGGATTCATAAGATGTTCTCCCAATGCTTCGACACCTGCTGGCAGTGTGGAGAGGACTGGCTCTCTTCTTATTTTCTGGTCCTGCCAATTACTGCATCCTTATTGAACAGAAGTTCACTGTATAAAAAAAAAAAAAAAAGTGATCCTGCCATCAAGCACTTCCTGTGACACAAGTCTGTCTCTCCCAGTTGTGCTTCGGTCACATGGACTTCTGACGTGAATTACATTACGAGAAATGCAATGCAGTCGTTGCAGGAGGTCAGCAGCTTTGAAATGAGAAAAAAAAATAAAATTAAAGCAAAAAATTTTATTTAAAAAAAAGTAGTTTTAGGAAAGAGTGCTTTACCAGACTAAATGTAATTCATCTTCATGCAAATAAAAATTTGTTCAGAGTTGAGATAGTTTGTATAGAACATTATAGCAAAATGCTATCATATTCTTGATCTGCATGCATATATAATAGAATGGCAGGGCATGTATATTTCCTAAACATCTGGTCACCTTACACATGTCCCTTTTTTTGTTTAGTACGAGTTGCATCGCCCCCCCCCCCCCAGCCAAGCATTTCTCTGACACTCAGGGCTGGCAGTAACTCAAGGATGGAGCATGGCTTGTATGACGGTTACTAGTCTAGAACCCCCTGGATGTAATTTGAGTTGTACTCTAAATCAGCACAGGATGTAGTGGATTACAGCCTGAGATCACTGAATATTTGCGAAGTGAATCAGGAGGCAGATTTGTGGTGTGCATGGATGTTCTTTGTATTTCTTGGAGTCCCCTTTTTTGTTTCTAAATAATTGTTTGATAGCTTTTAAATAATGGCACTCTCTTGTTTTGCATTACATAGTATTGACATGTAAACTGTCGAGCATGATGTGAACGGTAAGGTTGAAGAATACAGATGTATTTAGCTGGATTCTTGCGGTGACAAATATTTCAACTTTAAACCTCCATGAATGTGAAGGACAGTCTTCGTACATTGTAGTTGCCATGGCAACACTGCGTTCCAAAGCTGAGCGCTCACACTGTGCATTTGGATGTTCCTAAGAAATGCCAGTATAATTTTGGGATGAGAGCTCATGCTATGAAGCTGAAGTGTGGAGAGCAGCGGATTAAGTATTCCTACAAAGGACTTTTGTGCTGAATAGTTTCTAGATGTATGAATCGCACCTTCGGCTAAACTGACACAAAAATGAGTAAAGGCACAGTCGCCATCATGTGATGACCCCCTGTGTTAGTACATGGCTTTGTGACACTTGGAAACCAGTTAATTTTTATTGATCAGCCCTGGGGGCTAGTAGTTTTGGGGGAGTCAGGTTCTCTTAGCACTGGTCATCGGTAGCAAACTCCTTGTACTCCATGCCGAAAAGTAAAGCTGCTTGTTGAATATAGTTGGAGCTATTACCCAGGGCTAAGGCGAGGGGCACTCATTTTTTATTTATTTTTTCCCTTATATGAATCAATATGGATTTTTTAATTGAACAGTGGAGGTTTTAAATTGAGCATTCTGATTTTTTTTTTTTATGTATTTATTCCCATTATGCTCTGTAAACAAAATGATATGGAAACACCTTGTATTTTAATTACTTGAACAGAATATTTCATTAACATTTCTAAGTAGTTCACAAACTTGTATGCATTCAAAAAATGGAAATACAAATTGACGTTGATAAACCATTTGAGCATCCATCTAAAAAGAGTTGCGAAGGATTAGAACACCTGTCAGTTTTTATTACTGTCTGTGCCCCGTTAGGGAAATTGCCCCTTTTTCTATTGTCCTGTTTATTGAATGTGAAAGCTTTGGGTTGTCCTCAGAAAGTAATAGAGGGGAAATCTTTTAATGGGGACACTAGTTCTGGGGATCTGGGGGTCCCCTGCAAATTAAGGGAATTCCTTGGGATTTCCTCTCACTTTGTTTGGTGAAGGGAAATCTCTGCAATGGGACACAAATGGCAAAAACTCTGACAGGGGCTATAACCCTCCCTTACTCTATCCAAAAAGGGGAGGGAAAAAAAGTTTTGCCTATAGTTCTACTTTAAAAGTAATTACAAAATATGTATTACCTTTCTAGTTGTCTCTTTGGAACAGGAGTTCTACTTTTAATGGATTCTGAAAAATCTCCCTCTGACTATTGTATTCTGACAGCTGCTGCTCTTGTGGCTGTCAGAATACCTGAAGAGTGACTGCATTTTTTTTTTTATCAAAGTAGAGTGACTGACTGCATTTTTAGATTCGATTTTTCCATCCCACTTTGATTTTCAGATTGAAATTTGCCAAGCCAGTTGGTGCTGACAGGTCCCCCACGACTCCAATTTCAGATGATTCCTGCTGAATTGGGACATTTGAGCCCTGTTTGGCTAGCATAAGACTTAGGATAGGAATTTATTTATAATTTTAAAGATTTAGCCAGAAATTACCCGCATTTCCCCTTATTCAACCTTTTGTTTTTATTATTTGTACACTTCCTACCATCGCTGTTTCCTGACACACAAATCATTCTTGAAGCTTTCCTGTGTTTATAAGGTATGGTTATAACACATTTGTTTTGCAGACTCGCTTGTATTCAGTTTGTTTGACAATCTGTTTTGCAGGTCAGTCCATAGTAATGTCTGCTCAGCCACTAACCATTCATGAAATAAAATATGCTCATGGACTGAACTGTGTGCATTTATGCTTTGTAATGCTACATCTGCAAAAAATCACATCCTGAGCCTTTTAGCAAGCTGACTAGGCAGTATATGCTGGGATACTACTTATTTATGACTGGAGTTTACTTTCCTGGCTTTAGTGCCCCAAACACTTGCAAACACTTGGCATTTTGTAAACACATGCAAAACTGCACATATGTGCACTTATTAGGATGCAGGATGTTAAGCACTGGCCACACCTTGTTCCCCAACCTGGGGTAATATTTGTATTTTACCATGGTTAGTCAGTTGGGAAAGGTGCAAGCAGGCTGTATAAAACTTGTCTGCAGATCTGAAGTAAACCCAGTGTGTTCTCATTACTAATCGGCTTTAAGTGATTGTAAAGCTTTTATTTTAAATGTTTTCATTAAAATAACAAACATGTTATACTTGCCTACTCTGTGCAGTGGTTTTGCCCAGAGTGGCCCAGATCCTATTCTCGGGTCCCACACCGGCTCTCCTGGTTCCTCCCTCCTGTTGGGTACCCCCACAGCAAGCCGCTTGCAATAGGGACACCTCAGCCGAGCCACTGTTGTGCCCATTCAAACACAGAGCTGCTGTTTGGCCCTGCCCCCTCCTGTCTCCTGATCGGTTCACTGGCTCCTGCTGCCAATAGCCAATTAGGAATATGAGTCCCCGGAAAGGCAAGGCTCTCGGGGACATCGCTGGATCGAGAGGGGGCTGGGGGTGCTGCCCAGTTTTGTTTTTTTTAAAAATATATTCATGCATAGAATGTGCCTTAACAACCACTTTTAACGCCTGCCGGCTGTCATATGACGTCCTTGACTTTGTGCGGGTATATCATTCGGATATCGGCTTTTTCAGCCGGCGATTCCCTACACCATAAGAACGATCATAGCGGCTGTTCCGCCGCTTGATCATTCTTACGGGAGGCCAGAGGGGACGTTCCCCAACCCCCCCCCTCCCGCCACCCTCCGGTGCTTCTACCGACTCACCGCTACGATCGGTGAGTCAGAGACAGGATCCGCTGCCCCGGATGTTTACCATAGAGATTTCCGGGGGATCAGATGGTCGCCAGAGTCTCTATGATCGTTGGAGGCCGGGCGCAATGTTATGTCACGCTCGGCCTCTGCATTCAAACAATTGGCGCCGCCTCGACTGTGAAGCCGAGATTTTATTTTTTCATTTCAGGCTTTCCAGTCTAGAGTTGACCCTTGCTAGCTGATGAAAAAGGGTTAAAACTGCCGGCAGGGGCGCTTTAGAAGCAGTGTATACACCACTCCTAAAGCGCTGCAAAGATGTGGCTAGCAGCACTCTTTTTACCGTCCTGTCAGCACACCGCTCCAGTGTGAAAGCTCTCGGGCTTTCACATTGGAGTGAGAGGAGAGGCACTTTCAAGGCGATTTGTAGGCGCTTTTTTTTTTCAGCGTTCTAGCGCCTACAAAGTGCCTTAGTTGAAAGCAGCCCAAGTGTAAGAACTGATGCTGGTTTGCAGCCAAGGGTAGTCTCTCCAAATATTGATTTGCTTTAGATTATTTCTTCTGTTCGCTCACTTTGCATTTTTGTAAATTGTAGTTTTGTAAACCTATATTTTTGAAAGCATTCTTGCTTCACAGCATTTCTTCACACCTGCCTAAAATGTTTGCACAGTACTGTGTGTATGTACAGGTCCTTCTCAAAAAATTAGCATATTGTGATAAAGTTCATTATTTTCTGTAATGTACTGATAAACATTAGACTTTCATATATTTTAGATTCATTACACACAACTGAAGTAGTTCAAGCCTTTTCTTGTTTTAATATTGATGATTTTGGCATACAGCTCATGAAAACCCAAAATTCCTATCTCAAAAAATTAGCATATCATGAAAAGGTTCTCTAAACGAGCTATTAACCTAATCATCTGAATCAACTAATTAACTCTAAACACCTGCAAAAGATTCCTGAGGCTTTTAAAAACTCCCAGCCTGGTTCATTACTCAAAACCGCAATCATGGGTAAGACTGCCGACCTGACAGCTGTCCAGAAGGCCATCATTGACACCCTCAAGCAAGAGGGTAAGACACAGAAAGAAATTTCTGAACGAATAGGCTGTTCCCAGAGTGCTGTATCAAGGCACCTCAGTGGGAAGTCTGTGGGAAGGAAAAAGTGTGGCAGAAAACGCTGCACAACGAGAAGAGGTGACCGGACCCTGAAGAAGATTGTGGAGAAGGACCGATTCCAGACCTTGGAGGACCTGCGGAAGCAGTGGACTGAGTCTGGAGTAGAAACATCCAGAGCCACCGTGAACAGGCGTGTGCAGGAAATGGGCTACAGGTGCCGCATTCCCCAGGTCAAGCCACTTTTGAACCAGAAACAGCGGCAGAAGCGCCTGACCTGGGCTACAGAGAAGCAGCACTGGACTGTTGCTCAGTGGTCCAAAGTACATTCGGAAATCAAGGTGCCAGAGTCTGGAGGAAGACTGGGGAGAGGGAAATGCCAAAATGCCTGAAGTCCAGTGTCAAGTACCCACAGTCAGTGATGGTCTGGGGTGCCATGTCAGCTGCTGGTGTTGGTCCACTGTGTTTTATCAAGGGCAGGGTCAATGCAGCTAGCTATCAGGAGATTTTGGAGCACTTCATGCTTCCATCTGCTGAAAAGCTTTATGGAGATGAAGATTTCATTTTTCAGCACAACCTGGCACCTGCTCACAGTGCCAAAACCACTGGTAAATGGTTTACTGACCATGGTATTACTGTGCTCAATTGGCCTGCCAACTCTCCTGACCTGAACCCCATAGAGAATCTGTGGGATATTGGGAAGAGAAAGTTGAGAGACGCAAGACCCAACACTCTGGATGAGCTTAAGGCCGCTATCGAAGCATCCTGGGCCTCCATAACACCTCAGCAGTGCCACAGGCTGGTTGCCTCCATGCCACGCCGCATTGAAGCAGTCATTTCTGCAAAAGGATTCCCGACCAAGTATTGAGTGCATAACTGAACATAATTATTTGAAGGTTGACTTTTTTTGTATTAAAAACACTTTTCTTTTATTGGTCGGATGAAATATGCTAATTTTTTGAGATAGGATTTTTGGGTTTTCATGAGCTGTATGCCAAAATCATCAATATTAAAACAAGAAAAGGCTTGAACTACTTCAGTTGTGTGTAATGAATCTAAAATATATGAAAGTCTAATGTTTATCAGTACATTACAGAAAATAATGAACTTTATCACAATATGCTAATTTTTTGAGAAGGACCTGTATATATGTTTATATTCTGATCCATGTATTAACACCCCATCCGTGATTACCTAGTCCTAAGATAAAGGCAATAAAATGATGTCCTTCAGCCACCTGCATGACATTTTACACCGATCATTGTGCTGAAACTGGAGAACGGGTCGAATGGGTAATTTTTCTTTCTTGTAGTGGTTGCTATGGAGATTACATTATAGAAAGAAGCCTTGGTGTGCAGTTGTAACTTTGATCTAATGAAGTGTAAAATCGTATGTGGTTTAAAGTCATCTTCTAGATTTGACTTTGAATTTATTGGCCGGGGTGACATTACAATTTTAGCTGTTTAACCACTTGACCACTGGGCACTTAAACCCCCTTAATAACCAGACCAATTTTCAGCTTTCGGTGCTCTCACATTTTGAATGACAATTACTCAGTCATACAACACTGTACCCATATGAAATTTTTTGTCCTTTTTTTCACACAAATAGAGCTTTCTTTTGGTGGTATTTAATCACTGTTGGGTTTTTTATTTTTTGCGCTATAAGAGAAAAAAGACTGAAAATTTTGTAAAAAAAAATGATTTTTTTTTCGTTTCTGTTATAAAATTTTGCAAATTACTATTTTTTCTTCATAAATTTTGGCCAAAATTTATACTGCTACATATCTTTGGTAAAAATAAGTACAAAATGGTGGATATTATTTGGTCTTTGTGAAAGTTATAGAGTCCACAAGCTATGGTGCCAATATCTGAAAATTGATCACACCTGAAGTACTGACGGCCGATCTCATTTCTTGAGACCCTAACATGCCAGAAAAGTACAAATACCCCCCAAATGACCCCTTTTTGGAAAGAAGACATTCCAAGGTCTTCAGAAAGAGGCATTGTGAGTTTTTTGAAGTTGTCATTTTTCCCCACAATTCTTTGCAAAATCAAGATTTTTTTTTTCTTTTTTTTTTTTTCACAAAATTGTCATATTAGCAAGTTACTTCTCACACACAGCATATGCATTCCACAAATTACACCCCAAAACACATTCTGCTATTCTTCCCGAGTATGGCGATACCACATGTGAGACTTTTACACAGCGTGGCCACATAGAGAGGCCCAACATGCAGGGAGCACCTTCAGGCGTTCTGGAGCACCCAGGACAATTCTGACATTTCTCTCCTACATGTAAAAATCATCATTTATTTGCTAGAAAATTACATAGAACCCCAAAAAATTATATATGTTTTTTTAGCAAAGACCTTAGAGAATATAATGGTGGTTGTTGCAACTTTTTATCTCGCACGATATTTGCGCAGCAATTTTTTTAACGCGTTTTTTACGGAAAAAAAATGTTTTGTGCTTAAAAATAAAAAAAAACAGTAAAGTTAGCCCAATGTTTTTGCATAATGTGAAAGATGAAGTTACGCCGAGTAAATAGATACCTAACATGTCACCCTTAAAAATTGCACACACTCGTGGAATGGCGCCAAACTTCGCTACTTAAAAAAATCCCCATAGGCGACGCTTTAAATATTTTTACTGGTTACATGATTTTAGTTACAGAGGAGGTCTAGGGCCAAAATGATTGCTCTCGCTCTAACGTTCGCAGAGATACCTCACGTGTGGTTTGAAAACCGTTTTCATATGTGGGCGGGACTTACGTATGCGTTCGCTTCTGTATGCGAGCTCACGGGGACAGGGGCGCTTTAAAAAAAATATATTTTTTTTATTGTTCATTTTACTTTATTTTAGTTTGACATGTTTTTCCGCCCCAAAATTTTTTTTGATCACTTTTATACCTATTACAAGGAACGTAAACATCCCTTGTAATAGGAATATGGCATGACAGGTCCTCTTTACAATGAGATATGAGGTCAATAAGACCCCACATCTCACCTCTAGGCTGGGAAGCCTGAAAACAAAACAAAAAAAAACAACAATCCTGGCTTTGATCGTAGCGGTGAGTCGGTAGGAGCACCGGAGGGCAGCGGGAGGGGGGGGACATCCCCTCTCGCCTCCCGTAAGAATGATCAAGCAGCGGAACAGCCGCTATGATTGTTCTTATGGTGTAGGGAATCGCCGGCTGAAAAAGCTGATATCTGATGCCTGTAGCTGCTCCCATCATTCAGATATCCTCGCACAAAGTCAAGGACGTCATATGACGGCCGGCGGGCGGGAAGTGGGCATTGTGGAGTATTGCGGACTATGGCAGGGTATTGCGGACTATGGCAGGGTATTGCGGACTATGGCAGGGTATTGCGGACTATGGCAGGGTATTGCGGACTATGGCAGGGTATTGCGGACTATGGCAGGGTATTGCGGACTATGGCAGGGTATTGCGGACTATGGCAGGGTATTGCGGACTATGGCAGGGTATTGCGGACTATGGCAGGGTATTGCGGACTATGGCAGGGTATTGCGGACTATGGCATTGCGCCAGGGCATGGCTGAGCAGGGATGGATGGCTGGATCTGTGACTGCAATTGTCACAGATCCAGCCCACAGAGCTGCTGCTGCTATCCGCTCCCTCCCCCTCCCCTCTCACACTGTACCGATCGGTACAGAGAGGGGAGGGAGGAACCGGCGTCATCAAATGACGCCGGTCTGTTTACAAGTGATTGCTCTGTCATTTGACGGAGCGATCACGTGGTAAACGGCCGCTATCGGCGGCGATTTACCGCGATTCGTGATCCGCCGGGTCCTCTGGACCCGGCGGTCACGGAGTTTCCCGTGTGCGCGCGATTCTGGGAGGACGTTATATAACGTCCTCCCAGAGTTAAGCAACCACCTTGTCGACGTTATTTGTCGGCAGGTGGTTAAGTGGTTAATATTGATATTGCTTTGTGGAAGTGTACCATACGTGTGATGTGATGGGACCGCAGAGCTTACCTGAAAGGCCCCTTTCACACGGACGGATAGAATGGTGCTTTTAGCTGCGGATTTTCTAGTTTTCTACCGCAGCTAAAAGCACACAACGCTTTCCTATGGCCCCATTCACACACAGCGTTTAGCTGCGATTTCGTTACATGCGGTTTGGTGCGAATAGAAAAAATAGAATTGAATGCGTCCAGGTGCGATGTAGCGCAGCTATACGCACATAACCGCAGGTAATCGCAGTCTTTTGTGTCAACTGCGGATAGCAGCGTGAACAAAAGAAAAAAACAACATGAAGCACATCAAAATAAAAACTGTTGCTATGGAGATGACAATAATGGTCAACCGCAGCTAAACGCAGCCGCATGTAAACGCAGCTAATCGCAATGTACAAATGCAGCTAATCGCAGTGCCTGAAGCCTTGAATTTCACAGAACAAA
Source organism: Rana muscosa (assembly GCA_029206835.1). NCBI lineage: Eukaryota > Metazoa > Chordata > Amphibia > Anura > Ranidae > Rana > Rana muscosa. Next base: position 147,756,033 of record CM055120.1, read on the forward strand.
AACATGCTTTTTACTGCGGCAATTTTGCCGTCCGTGTGAAAGGGGCCATAGTATAGCAGAGTGTTCCTTACTAGCAGCATTTTCATTACCTCAGCAGTTTTTAGAGCCAGACTTGTAGACTGTGCTGTTGGGAAAGAGAACAGGATCCTGTCTGATCGAAAAAATAAAATGTGTGTATATGTGTGTATCTATATCTATATCTATATCTATATCTATATTATAATATAATATAAAATTTCCCCTGACACCTCTCAGCCAGTGAGCTCATAATAGTCAGATTAAACAGTGGTCTGTCTTATGTCTGGGGTTCCTTTAAAACTGAAGTTTAGTGTATCTCTTCTGCCCTAGCCACCATTCATAATACTCGTATTACTACATTTCCACAATGCATTGTGTTCTGTGAATGGAGGCTGAGTAGCTGATCTCCTCCACTCACAGAACACAATGAATTGTGGGGAAGCTTTAATAAAAAGCAAGATAAAAAAAGAAGGAAAAATACTGTACACAATATCCAGGGCCATTCTGTGTGTATGTAAATGCCCGGCTTTACAGGAAGAGTCTTGCAGCCGTTCCTGTCATTGATAACATGCTGCTGGCAGTGGCCACACAGAACATATGTCACTCCTAGGCACATTAAAAGCACGCAAAACACATGCGGTCTGGGCCTCTGCACCTATGTCAATGAGCGCTAACTGTGCAGCACAAGCAAAGAACCCAGGAAATTGTCCCTAGATTTCTAGCAAGATTAACGTGTCTTTTTTTTTTTGCACTCGTATAACAAAACTTTCTGGTATAATTAATAGGACAAATGGGGGATCGAGCAAGATAAGTTCATTATTGTTAACGTGCACTTTTTAAGGCTTTATGTACACTGCTGCTGGGAAACGGACGTTTAGGAGCAGTTTGGCTGTTTTTTTTTCAGCTGCCTTGAACTCTTTATTATCTTATCAGTACTTGTACACAGGGTCGTTCATAAGCAGCTGAGTTTTTTTTTAGAAGCATTTTTGGAAAGCAAAAAAGTGCATTCAGGACGGATGTTCAGAGGCATTTGAAACGACAAATGCCTATAACGGCTTGTAAATGCAGTAACTCGCGTTTAGCCGCATTTCGTTTTCAGGAGTTGTTAATTTTTTGATTATATGAAATAAAGCTTCTAAATGCAAACACGGTGTGTAAGTGCGGCAAAACTGACGTTTTAAACGTCTCTTACTGTCTGTCAAGGTAAATCGTTAAGAGGTTGTAAAACGTTCCGTGTACATTAAAGGGTAACTCCACTTTCCTGTCGGGGGAAAAAAAATGGCAAAGAGAAAATATAGCGTGTACAATTGCGATAGAAGTCATATTTTAATTTAATGTTATTAAAAATTAACCTTTCCTTTTCAATCTGCAGTTGCCGTAATTTTCTATAAATGCAATATAACTACATGGAGTTGTTCTGTACACAGAATGTGTACTGACCACTCCCCAGAAACATAATTTCTTGCTTGTTTAATTGGCTCACCAATTTTCTCACAAGTCTGCCTCAGATACAAGTCAGATTTTAGGCATACCCTGCAACAAAAACTGAAAATTTATTATCAAATACTTACCGTAATTTTCTTTTCCTGATAGGCTCCATGGCAGCATACGTGTGGGTTGGCCCAGCTTCCATGACTACCCAATAGGACCCCCTCCCTATAAATTTTGGCTCTGGGCTCTCAGCCGTGTTCCGTAACTAGCCTACTCCAAGCATTGGGAGGGACTCCTGCTGCCATGGAGCCCATCAGGAAAGGAAAATTACGGTAAGTATTTGATTTAAAAAAAATCAGTTTTCCTGACATGCTCCATGGCAGCATACGTGTGGGAAATAACTTGCCAAACGCACCAGGGCGGGCAAAATGCTGAGGCAAGAAATACATTTATTTAACACTGTCAATCGACAGAACTTGTAAACCAAAATTCAGTGATAAGGCAGCTGGTTCGACACAATAGTGGGAAACAAAATTATTAATAGACGACCAAGAGGCCGCTCTGCATATAACGTCAGGTGTGACATGACGAGAGGCTGCCCAAGAAGTTGAGATGCTCCGGGTTGAGTGCGCAGTTACTGCCTCCGGAGGAGCCAAACCTTTTGCTTTGTAAGCTCTTTGGATGGTCTGAACTATCCATGCAGCAATAGATCTGATTTAGGCCCATTTCTCTTGTCATCCATGGACTGACACAGCGTGTCTTATACACCTTTACACGTGGGTTATGTCCCTGCTTGCAGGAGAAGACCTAGGCAGAATGTGAGATGTTATACATTCTAAACAGCCAGAGCTGAACAGCCCCACCCAGGGGGGCGGTCCCTCCGGACATAACCCTCCCACTGCAGTCAGCAGACCTCAGTTTTTTTCTGCCTAGCAGAAGGAGAAGACGTGGCTCTCTCAGGAGCCAGTCTCCTGACCTATTTTTATTCCTTTGGGAATTTTTTTCCTATTTTATTCTTTTGAGATCTATCAACTGTCGGCTGGGAAACAGGTTTGGTACAAGATATCCTCGTAGTCTTCCCTGTCCGACCATCGAGCGTGCTGATCCTCGCCTTGTGTGCGTGAGACTCAGTTCACGACATGCCCCACGACTCCAGGGGTGGCCGGTGGGCTTCCAGCTCCGCGGTCCTCTCAAGATAGAACAGTCCGGCTGTATCTTTCGCGGTGGACCGGGCCGACAGCTACTCAGTACCGCACTGTGATAGTTCTGTCAGAAACACACCAGCGGGTCCCTCAGGGGACGGGTAAGTAGTCTCTCCTGGCTGCAGGTGAGTACATGCTGTGTGTTTCTTGTGTGGGGGGATTTCCCTGTCTCCCCCTGTGTTTTTTAATGTCACTCTCTGTTCACTAGTGCTGGCGCTGTACTGTGGGGGGTGCCTGGGGGCCATACTGTCCTGGGGGGGGGCTCATGCTGCTCTGCATTCGCTGGGGCTGTTTTGTTTTTGATGTGAGGGGCCTGGGCGCCGTTCGGCGCCATGTTTTGTGTGTGTGCTGATTTTTACATTGGCGGCCATCTTGCCGGGGCCGCCGGAGCACATTGCGGCGGCCATTTTCTTGTAGCCGCACGTTTTTCTGGCACTAGTTTGGCCTCTAGCGCCGCTGGGAACGGCGCGAATCTCCTCACACTCTCTCCTCTCACTCACGCTGAGCAGCGCGGCACAGTGAGACAGAGCGGCGGAACCGAGCGGTCCTGGTCAGGTTGGTGGGTTCCCTGGGCATTCCCCTACTTCAGTCAGCACAGCCTGTGGGTGGTCTGAGAGGGACATTATGGAGTCAGAGTCACCAGCTTCCCCTAACATGCCAGAGGCAGCAGCCAGTGCTCCAGCACCTGCGGTCCCTATGGACCAGTTGTCGGCAGTCCTGGAATCATTTCTGACCAGGATGGAAGCTGTGTGTGAGCACAAGGGAGCAATAAAGCGCCCTCTCCCCACTTTATCTCCACAAGGGGAGTGCTCTGATTCAGATATGGGCCTAGCTATTGCTGCTCAGGACCCTAGCTCTGAATATTTGGATGGTTTTGAACAGGACATTCCTTGTGCTCCAGTTCTGAGTCAGTAAATGACAGGGCGCTTGTTAGTGAACTCATTGATGCTGTGAGGGACACTCTCAAGCTAAATGCTGCGACTGCAGAACCTCAGGCGGATACAGTCTCCTTTGGTTCTTTTAAGACCAAGCCTTCTAAAAAGGTTTTTCCATATGTACCTTTCTTTGACCAGGTCTGGGAAAAGCCGCAGAAGACTTTTATGGTCCTGCGGCGTTTGTCTATTAGATACCCCTTTGAAGACGCCCTGCTTAAAAAATGGGCTTCTCCCCCGGTGGTCGACCCTCCAGTCGCCCGTTTAAACAAGGCCACCACTCTCCCGATGGAGGGGATTCCTGCGTTTAAGGACCCCACTGACAGGAGGTCAGAAGTGGTGAGTAGAGCCATGTTCGCCTTGTTGGGATCCGCCCTACGGCCCGTAGTAGCGGCGACCCTTGTCTCAGACACTCACGTTATGGGCAAAATTTTTGCACCAAACTGTGCAGGAGTATAACCTTCCTCCAGACACTATTGCTCTGGCCCACCAGATGGTGCAGGGTCTGATATATGTGTGCGACGCCACGTTGGACGCGGCCCCTTTAATATCCAGGGCCTCTGTCTCGGCGGTGGTATTGCGTCGTCTCATCTGGTTGAAATGCTGGTCTGCTGACCTAGCCTCTAAGAAGCTCCTGATGGATCTACCTTTTAAGGGTGGTAGACCTTTTGGTGCTGCTCTGGATGACCTCATCAAGGATGTCACGGGAGGTAAAAGCACTCTCCTTCCTCAAACTATCAAGGGTAAGGAGGCCCGACGTAAACCGGGTCCTTCCTTTCCAGCAAAAAAGGTTTTTTTTCGTCCGTCAGAGTCCACGGGTAAGCCATCCCAGACTGACAACAGTGCGGCTGGCGGGCACAAGCGCCCCTGGGTGCGTAAGCCGAACAAGCCGGCTCCCAAGCCCGCCTCCGCGTGAAGTCTTGCCCCCGCCCGTCTCTGGGGTGGGGGGACGACTTCGCAGGTTCACGGATCGGTGGACCTCCCGGATCTCCGACCGGTGGGTGTGCGAGGTGGTCACCTCAGGATACAGAATAGAGTTCCGCTCCTGGCCCCCAGACAGATTCTTTCCCTCAAATCTCCCTCTCCTTCCTGCCCGTCGGGCAGCCCTCTTGGGGGCTGTACAGGATTTGATCGGGTCCGGAGTAATTGTGCCGGTTCCGTCCCAGGAGAGGTTTCAGGGGTTCTACTCGAATCTGTTTGTTGTTCCAAAAAAGGACGGGGTTCGGCCAATCCTGGACCTCAAGGCCCTGAATGCCTTCGTGAAGGTGCAAAAATTCCGCATGGAATCCATTCGCACGGTGGTCGCTACACTCCATCAAGGGGATTTTCTGGCATCCTTGGACATCAAGGACGCCTACTTGCATGTTCCGATCTGCGCAAGCCACCAGAAGTTTCTGCGCTTTGCGGTCGGCGAAGTCCACTATCAATTTGTGGCTCTTCCCTTCGGCCTAGCCTCGGCACCGAGGGTGTTCACCAAGGTGCTTGCTCCGGTCCTAGCTTTGCTGAGACAGCGAGGCATTGCTATCGTGGGCTATCTGGACGATTTCCTTCTAAGAGCAGACAGTGGCTCAGAATTGGAAGAAAGTGTGACTATCGTCAGTCAGACCCTCAGGGAGTTTGGGTGGCTCCTGAACATTCAGAAGTCGGTTCTAGTCCCGACTCGGCGTCTGGAGTATCTAGGTCTGATTCTGGACTCCTTGGAGGCAAGAGTCTTCCTACCTCCAGACAAACTACTGACACTTCAGTCTGCAGTACGGGTGCTGACATCCCGAAAATGGTCGTCAATCCACTTTTGCATGAGAGTCCTGGGACTCATGGTGGCCTCCTTCGAGGCCGTTCCTTATGCCCAAGCGCACACCAGGGCTTTACAGAAAGATCTTGTCCACTTGGGACAAATCCTTGGGACTTGGGACAAATCCCCGTTGTCCTTGGATCTTCAGATCCAGGTGAGTCACCTGGTCAGGGCGTCCCTGACGTGGTGGTTGAGGTCCCCGGCTCTTCGGGAAGTCGTTCCTCCCCATCCAATGGACGGTGATCACGACGGACGCCAGCCTGACGGGCTGGGGGGGGGGAGTCTGGGGAGTCCTGTCGGTCCAGGGGCTTTGGACTCCGGACGAAGCCCTCTTGCCGATCAATGTGCTGGAGATACGGGCAATCAGACTGTGCCTCTCCTCATGGTCGGAGAAACTACAGGGTCACTCCATCAGGATACAATCGGACAACGCCACAGCAGTGGCGTATGTCAACCATCAAGGGGGGACTCGGAGCTCAGCTGCGGCTTCCGAGGTCGCCCGCATCCTGAGGTGGGCCGAAAGAAGCGTGCCGGCTCTGTCGGCCGTCTACATTCCGGGCGTAGACAATTAGCAGGCGGACTATCTAAGTCGCCAGACGCTGGACCAAGGAGAGTGGTCCTTGCACCCGGAGGTCTTTCAACTCCTTTGCAGACGGTGGGGCACGCCGGATGTGGACCTGATGGCCTCTCGACTCAATCGCAAGGTGTCGAGGTTTGTGGCCAGATCCAGGGATCCCTGGGCGGATGCCTCGGATGCGTGGGTGGCCCCATGCGGTCAGTATCACCTGATATACGTTTATCCTCCGCTGCAGTTGCTCCCTCACCTGCTCCGCAGGGTAGCGACCGAGGGAATTCCGGTGATCCTCATTGCTCCGGATTGGCCTCGGCGTCACTGGTACGCCGATCTGGTACGTCTCGTCGCAGACGTTCCCTGGCGGTTACCAATACGGGGGGACCTTCTGTCTCAAGGTCCTATATTTCATCCTGCTTTACAGTCTCTGGCTTTAACAGCATGGTTATTGAAAGCCAGGTGCTGAGAGACCGAGGTCTCTCGGATTCGGTCATTTCGACCATGTTAAGGGCACGGAAGTCTTCCTCCCAGAAAGATCTATCATCGTACTTGGAGAGCTTAAATCGCCATGTGCGAAGAGCTGGACTGGTGCCCCGAACGTATTCCGTTCCCAGAATCCTGCATTTTCTGCAGCGTGGCGTGACCCAAAAGCTCGCTTTGAGTACCATTAAGGGTCAGATTTCGGCCTTGGCCATCTTCTTTCAGCGACCGCTGGCGGGTCATCCCTTGGTTAGCACCTTTGTGCAGGGGGTTCGCCATGTGCTCCCCCCTGTCAAGCCTCCTCTCCCCCCGTGGGATCTGAATTTGGTGCTCTCGGTCCTCCAGGAACCTCCCTTTGAAAATATTAGAGATATTCCCCTCTTGACTTTGTCTCAGAAGGTGGCCTTCTTGGTGGCCATTACTTCCATTAGACGAGTGTCTGAATTGGCGGCCTTGTCCTGCAAGTCGCCCTTTTTGGTCATCCATAAGGATAAGGCGGTGTTACGTCCGTGACCTTCCTTTCTGCCAAAGGTGGTCTCGGCCTTCCACTTAAACGAGGACATTGTCCTCCCGTCCTTGTGTCCTCACCCATCGCATCCCAGAGAGTTTGCGCTTCACACTTTGGATGTGGTACGAGCCTTGCGGGTGTACCTGTCTGCTACTGCTTCTATTCGGAAGTCTGACTCACTATTTGTGGCTGTCTCTGGTCCAAAACAGGGCCAAGCGGTTTCGTCTGCCACCATTTCTAGGTGGATCAGACAAACCGTCATTCAAGCTTATGCTCTCAAGGGGCGGGCGCCTCCCTTTCCGGTTACGGCACATTCCACCAGGGCAATTGGTGCTTCCTGGGCTTTCCGACATCAAGCGTCGGTTGCACAAGTGTGCAAGGCGGCGACCTGGTCGTCTGTTCATACCTTTTCTACGTTTTATAAGGTTGATGTGGCTGCATCTTCGGATGCTTCCTTCGGCCGCAAGGTGTTGCAGGCCGCTGTTTGATGTTGCAACTCCTCCGTTGAGGAGCTCTGCCTTGTTTGGAGTGAAGTTTTTGGTTTTCCATTTATACTGCTCCCATCCCTCTTGACACTGCTTTGGGACATCCCACGTGTAAAGGTGTATAAGACACGCTGTGTCAGTCCATGGATGACAAGAGAAAATAGGATTTTTGTACTCACCGTAAAATCCAGATCCACTTCTGGAGACACTCCCAGAGTTAGAAGCCAATTGAATACCTCTGTGTAGAGACCATTCGTTGTTCATTTGAGTTTGTGATAGAAAGTCCGCTTGAACATTCTGGACCCCCGGAATGTACACTGCAGAGATGTTGCATAGGTACTTCTGGGCCCAGGTCATTGGTTCTACTTCCCGCAGTAAGGACCAGCTGCGGGTACCACCCTGCTTCAGGTTGTGTTGTCCATCCAGAAGAGTCTGTCAACAGATGACGGAAGGACATGAGCGCCTGGAAGGCAGCCCGCAACTCAAGTATGTTGGACACAATTCCTTGGGACGGTGTGTTCCACCTGCCCTTGGGTATTTTCGACAGGCAATGAGCGCCCCACCCCTGATTGCTGGCATCCGAAGTTACAGTAATCCAAGTGATGGGACGGATTGTGTGACAGTTGCGGAGATTCTTCCCCTGAAGCCACCAAAGAAGAGATTCTCTCATGGATGAAGTGAGCCTGATGCGTTGACTCTTGCTGGGGGAGACCCATTGCTGGAGAAACCCTTTTTTGGAATGGGTGAGTGTGCCACTGAGCCCACCTCACCATAGGGATGGGGGCTGTCATGGTGCCGATTACCTTCAGGCATTGAAGAGCAGACAGGTGAGAGGAAGCAAGTGTTGCGCAGATCCTGTCCCGGATTGCTGCAATCTTTTCCTCCGGGCAACGAAATGGTGCCGTCTATTGTGTTGAAGAGGGCACCTAGAAACACAAGGGACTGTGTTGGAATGAAATGACTTCTCCAAATTCAGGAGCCACCCGAATTCTTGGAGAGTGGCGATTACTAGATTCTTGTGTTCCAAGAGTTGACATCTGTCTTGAGCTAAAAGTAACAGGTTGTCTAGGTAGTGATGAAGACGAACTCCTTTCACTCTGAGCAGAGCCACAATGGCTAACCGAACCTTGTAGAACACACGAGGTGATGTCGTGAGACCAAAAAGGTAGGCAGGTGAACTGTAAGTGTTGATCGCCTACAGCAAAGCGGAGGTACTTTTGATAGTCTGCAGCCACTGGGATGTGAAAATATGCGTCCTTCAGATCTATTGACACTAACCAATCTCCTGGTTGGACTGACTGCTGGATTGTCAATAGTGACTCCATTTTGAATCTTTCTTTCCGAATAAATCGGTTGAGATGCGTTAGAACGGTACCTGGAGACCAGTAATAGACCTTTTTCTGTACCATGAACAACGGGGAGTACATGCCTTCTCCTCGTTCGCCCTCTGGAACAGTAATGGCAGTGCCTTGAGTTAATAAAGAGCTTACGTAACTTGGTAAGACTTGTTTCTTTTCTTCTGTACTTGGAAGACTTGTGGGTATGTATCTGAGCCTGGGGGTGCTGTTGAAGACCCACGTGTGGCCTGAAGCAGGGCTTGACAAATTTGCTTGGAATCTAGGAGCCAGCTAAAAAAGTAAGGAGCCAGGAACGCGCTCTGTCCCGCCGAGCTTGCGCGCAGAAGCGAACGCATACGTGAGTAGCGCCCGCATATGAAAGCGGTGTTCAAACCACACGTGAGGTAACGCCGCGATCGGTAGAGCGAGAGCAATAATTCTAGCCCTAGACCTCCTCTGTAACTCAAAACATGCAACCTGTAGAATTTTTTAAACGTCGCCTATGGAGATTTTAAAGGGTAAAAGTTAGTCGCCATTCCACGAGCGGACGCAATTTTTAAGCGTGACATGTTGGGTATCGATTTACTCGGCGTAACATTATCTTTCACAGTATAAAAAAAAACTGGGCTAACTTTACTGTTGTCTTATTTTTTTTATTAAAAAAAGTGTATTTTTTCCCAAAAAAGGGCGCTTGTAAGACCGCTGCGCAAATACGGTGTGACAAAGTATTGCAACGACCGCCATTTTATTCTCTAGGGTGTTAGAATAAAAAATATATATAATGTTTGGGGGTTCTAATTAGAGGGAAGGAGATGGCAGGGAAAACAGACAGGGAAACTCCATTAGCATTGCTGGTTGCAATACCAACGGCCACCACAAGATGGCGCTAGACCACAGAAGGAAGCATAGGCCTGCAGAAGGCCGCAAAGCCACGGCCTCAATTACTGGCCGGCGCGGCCCGACGCGATCCCAGGGCGCGGAGGGGGGGGGCACGGAGACACAGGATACCCCAGCTGTGCTGCCCCAGGCGCAGGGTCGCTAATTCTAGGCGCAATGGCGACCTGGCGCCCGGGGTTTGTCGAGCCCTGGCCTGAAGAGACCGTCTTGATGGTCCAAAAATCTTGAATTACGGCCGCCCAAACATGCCGGAAGTGGAGGAGACGTGCCCCCACCTGACATTTTTGAACGGGCCCAATTTCAAAAAGACTTCGTAGACTCCCGACTACCAGACGGAGTACTTTTAGTTGGTTTCCTGAAAGAGGACTGTATGGATTTCCAAGTCCTTGAAAATTCACGACCAGATCTGTAGCTGCGTGCTTCCCTTGCACGATCTGTATTCTGTGCCCTCGAAAAGGTGCGTTTCTGGTTTTGCAAACGCCTGTCTTGAGGGAGGAACCCCGACTTGCCACCCGTGGCCCGGGAAATGGCATTATCGAGTTTATTGCAAAGAGAGAGGAGCCCTCAAAGGGAATGCGGCACCAAGCTTGCTTTGAAGCTGGATCCGCCGACCAGGGACGGAGTCATAAAGTACGGCATGCGGTAACCGCTGACAACATTACTTGAGCCACTAGGCGAATAACATCGATAGAGGCCTCCCCCAAAAAAGCAGATGCTAGCCTGATTTCCTGAATAGGAGAGCTTTTTGCCATTTCTTCAGAGATGCTTCTGAGGGAATCATCCACATTGTCTGACCATGCTTCTAGGGCTTTTGAGATAGCTGCTAAAGCCAAAATTGGTTTACAGACTGAACCAGCTGTCAGATTCGCTTCAGGTCTGAGTCAATCCGTCTCTCTAGAGGATCTTTGCATGAGACCGTATCTTCCAGAGGAAGGGTTACATATCTAACCAAACGCATTAAAGCTGCATCAACCATGGGAGCTGAATCAAGGTGTTTTACCTCTTCTTCCTTAAAAGGATATGATTTAGCAATTTTTGACTGCATAGAACTTTTCTTGTCCATTTTACCCCATTCTTCTGAGATCATGGCACCCACTTCCGTGACAAACGGGAAATAATGTCGCTCCTTACTGAGCTGTTTAAAAAGTTTTTCCTTTGTTTGGGAGGAGATATAACTGGATCTTCCCAATTCAGAACTTCTCGAACTGCTTTCACTAAAGCAGGAACTAAGGCATAATCAAATCCCATCCCAGGATCATCCACTTCCGAACCACTTTCTGAGGGAGGAGCTGAGGGATGGCTGGGTTGAGAGATTTCCAGTCTCATGCACCTGTCCCTGTTCTAACGAGGGAATCAGTGGGTCTAGAGGAGAATCATGCTGCATTCTAGCATCTTTCTCTTGTAGCGACTCGTTTACGACCCACTTAACCAATGCTTCCAGGTGTTTATCTGCACCTTCTCTCTCATTGGCTGCTTTTGTAAAACAATGGTCACAAAGGGACTTGCTGGCAGGAACTGGAGCCCTGCACCCCCAACATGGTCTCTCTGACCTCTTGCTGTGAGATGAGGGGGGGGGGGTGAGGAGTGTCTCTACTGGGACGTCCGGATCTGGAAGAATCATGGTGTCTAGAGCCAGAAGAGGAGTGCCGGTGGTGTGATTTAGAGGACCCGCTACGTCTGCGGGAACTACTCTGTCTTTCCCTTTCTCAGCCCTTCTAGGTCTGAACAACAATCATAGAGGGAGATAGAAAAAGGCACAAAGTCACAATAATGCCCTACACTCCACTCTCTTCCACCCCCCTCAGCAGGCAGAATAAATGGAAGATTTCCCAATCTTACCTGCTGCAAGAGGGTTGGCCACCGGGAAGCAGTGAAGAGTCCATGATAAATCAGGAAACACTGCAGGCGGGAAAACAACGTCAGATTCAATGATGGGAATAAAGAAAAAAATTCAGAGCCTTCTGAATTGTAACTTACCTGGGATAAGCTATGCAGGTGCTCAGGGAAGTCGCCGCTATGCCCACGATCATTCCCGGCGTCTACAGGCTTTTAAAATTGTCGCCGCGTGACGTCACGGCCGCGCCAGGCCTGCGATTCTCACGCGCATGCGCGAACCAGGCCTCGCTTTCGTTCCGGGCCGCGCATGCGCAGACCGTGGATAAACCCGGAAGAGGGAGCGGCGGCTGGAACGCACAGGGAACCAGCCGCTTGCTGGGCATGTTTAATAATGCAGAAAAAAATAGCAAATGAAACGGACATACAACAAACAAAAACACTGCTGCCATGAAAGCGATACAGCTTACCACTACCTACGATCGATTCGGCCAGGGACACCGCATCCATACACACACCGGGCTTGCAGCAGATAATGGCCACCTGCACACTGCTAGGTAATCAGGCCTGTGCACGCTCATCTCTCCAATGGAAGATATAATCCAGCTCTTCAGCACTACTCTGCCATACACTCCATACCCTGCTTCACAGTCAAGGCTTATCGGAGGGATGAGACACCATATCATCGGCCGATCTTGATCGTAGGAACAAATGTCTTGAGGTAGGAGAACTAAAACAGTCCTTTGGAGGAGGACAAAAAAGGAACACGGCTGAGAGCCCAGAGCCAAAATTTATAGGGGTCCTATTGGGTAGTTATGGAGGCAGGGCCAACCCACACGTATGCTGCCATGGAGCATGTCAGGAAAATTTTATTTTTGGTGAGATTTCCAATAGGAACACATCCAAAGGGATGCAGACCCAGCAGCTTTCCTCATTGGTGCTCTTCAGTTGCCACAGCTGACTGATAATTATGAAACCCCTCCGATTAGACCCATTTAGCACAGACAAACACGTGGATTTCTTCAGAATAACAAAAGGTAGGAATCTGCAACAAAGGTTGTTATAATCATTGCAATGTACATAGATCATCCAGAGGGGAATGCTTTTTTTTTTTTTTTTTTTTTCCTTTCTCCCAACAAAAGTGGAGTTCGGCTTTTAAGCCTAAAACTGGCCATACATGATATGATCTTTAAAAGATTTGAAGACACCCCACTGTTGCAATGATGTAGGTTGAAAAATGAATGTAACATGTATTATGTAATTGCTCAGCATGACTTGAAGATTTCAGAATTGTTGGTCAGCATTTCAAAACATTTGAACAGCAAGAGCCTATTCACACCGCAGTGATGTGCGTGTTCAAAACTGTTACTCGTGTTGGTGCAGATTTCTTTATTTTCCATGGTATCCCAGTGTACCTTCCTAATGTTCCTGCGTTGTAGTGCACTGTGATGGAAAATATGGTGAATTTTTTTTGTCCACTGCAGTGCTTTAGGCAGCCCATATATTTAAATGGCAATTGTGTTAAACACTTGTTAAATGCACCAGATTGGGCTGGTGTGATTTGTCTCGTACTAAAAGCTTTTTTTCTCTTATCGTCCATGGACTGACACAGCTCTAATACTGAAACACGTGGGTATATGTCCCTGCTCGCAGAAGAAGATCTAGGCAGAATGTTAGATGTTAGAAACATACGTTCTAGAACAAACCAGAGCTGAACAGCCCCGCCCAGGGGGGCGGTCCCTTCCGACATAACCCTCCGATTTGCAGCCTCAGTTTTTTTTTCTGCCTAGCAGGAGGAGAAGACGTGGCTCTCAGGATCCAGTCTCCTGGAAGATTTTATTTTTATTCCTTTGGGAATTTTATTTTTGAGACCTTGCATCAACTGTCGGCTGGGCAACAGGTTGGGTACACTGGTATCCTCGTAGTCTTCCCTGTCCGGCCATCGAGCGTGCTGATCCTCGCCTTGTGTGCGTGAGACTCAGTTCACGACATGCCCCATGACTCCAGGGGTGGCCGGGTGGCTTTAATGCTCCCGCGGTCCTCACAAGATTGAACAGTACCTGCTGTTTCTTTTGCGGTGGACCGGGCCGACAGCTACTCAGTACTACTCTGTGATAGGTCTGTCTGAAACAAGCCAGTGGGTCCCTATGGGACGGGTAAGTAGTCTCTCCTGCTTCAGGTGAGTACATGCTGGCTGTGTTTTCTCTGTCTGGGGGGGTTACTCCCTGTCTCCCCCCTGTTTATGCTGCTCTCTGCACCCTGTACTGGCGCTGTGCTGTGTGGGGCTACTTGGGGGGCGCTCATGCCTGTGTGCTGGGGCTGTGAGGTGTGAGCGTTTGGAGAAGCCATTAGCTGGCATGGCTGTTACTGTTTAAGCTGCGCTCGGCGGCCATCTTGCTGCGGATCAATGGCGCTGCTTACACGTGGCCGGCGGCCATTTTCTTGAAGCCGCGGCGCTTTCACTTTCGGTTTTGGCCTCTATTGTCGCTGCTGCGGTGCGAATCTCCTCTCTCTCCTCAGACTACACTCGCGCTGGCAGTGTGGTGACATACAGCAGAGCTGAGCGGTCCTTACAAGGGTTGGAGAGTCCTCTGGGTATCCCCTCCTCAACCCAGCCAGTGGGTGGACTGTATTATTCACTTTATAGTGTATAAGGTCTCAGAGGGTGGCAAATATGGAGTCTGGTTCACCTGCTTCCCCACACTTGTCAGAGGCAACAGGCAGTGCTCCTGCGGTCCCTATGGACCAGTTGTCGGCAGTCCTGGAATCATTCCTGGTCAGGATGGAAGCAGTGTGCGAGCGCAAGGGAGCTATAAAGCGCCCTCTCCCCACACATTTTCCAGTAGGGGAGTGCTCTGACTCAGATATGGGCCTAGCTGCTGCTTAGGACCCTAGCTCTGATGATTTTAATGTTTTTGAACAGGACATTCCTTGTGAGTTCAGAGCCAGTTCAGAGCCAGTAACTGACAGGGGACTTGTAAGTGAATTCATTGATGCTGTGAGGGACACACTCAAGCTGAATGGAGCGGCTGGGGAACCTCAGGTGGAGGCTGTCTCCTTTTTGGTTCCTTTAAAGCCATTTCTTCAAAAACGGTGCCTTTTTTTTTGACAAATTCATTGACCAAGTCTGGGATAAGCCGCAGAAGACTTTGACAGTCCTGCGGCGTCTATCCATAAGATACCCCTTTGAGAAGGCCCTGGTTAAAAAATGGGCCCTCCCCCCAGTTGAATAGGGCTACCACGCTTCCAATGGAGGGGACTCCCGCATTCAAGGACCCCACTGACAGGAGGTCAGAAGGGGTGAGTAGAACTATGTTTGCCTTGTTGGGGTCTGCCTTACGCCCTATAGTGGCGGCGACCCTTGTGTCTCAGACACTCACAGAATGGGCAAAGATTTTACACCAGACTGTGCAGGAGCATACTCTCCCTCCAGAGACCATTGCCCGGGCTCACCAACTTGCGCAGGGTTTAGTCTGTGTGCGAGGCCACGTTGGATGCGGCCCCTTTAATATTTGGGGCCTCTATCTCTGCTGTGGTGTTGCGTCGCCTTATCTGGCTGAAATGCTGGTTGGCCGACCTAGCTTCCAAGAAGCTCCTGGCTGATTTGCCCTTTAAGGGAGGTAGCTGGTTTGGGCTGCCCTGGATGACATTATTAAGGATGTCACAGGGGGTAAGAGCACTTCCTTCCTCAGTCTGCTAAGGGAAAGGAGCCCCACCGTAGGCCGGGCCCTTCCTTTCCGGCGAATACGTTTTTTTTTTTGTCACTCAGAATCCACGGGTAAGCCCTCCCAGACTGAAAAAAGTGCGGCTGGGGGACAGAAGCGTCCCTGGGTGCGTAAGCCAACCAAGCCGGCTCCCAAACCCGCCACCGCATGAAGTCTTGCCCCTGCCCGACTCTGGGGTGGGTGGACCTCCCGGATCTCCGACCGGTGGGTGTGCGAGGTGGTCACCTCGGGGTACAGGATAGAGTTCCGCCCGTGGTCCCCAAACAGATTCTTTCCCTCAATCCTCCCTGCCCGCCGGGCAGCCCTCTTGGGAGCTGTACAGGATTTGCTTGGGTACGGAGTAATTGTGCCGGTTCCGACAGAGGTTTCAGGGGTTTTACTCGAACCTGTTTGTCCCAAAGAAGGACGGGGTCCGGCCAATTCTGGACCTCAATGTGAAGGTACAAAAATTCCGTATGGAATCCATTCGCACGGTGATCGCGACACTCCACCAAGGGGATTTTCTGGCATCCTTGGACATCAAGGACGCCTACTTGCACGTCCCGATTTTGCACAAGTCACCAGAAGTTTCTGCGCTTTACCTTTGGCCTAGCATCGACACCACAGGTTTTCACCAAAGTGCTTGCCCCAGTTCTAGCTTTGCTGAGACAGCGAGGCATTGTTATCATGGGCTATCTGGACGATCTCCTAAGAGCAGAAAATGGCTCAGAGTTGGAGGAAAATGTGACAATAGTCAGTCAGACCCTCCGGGACTTTGGGTGGCTCCTGAACATGCAGAAGTCGGTCCTAGTCCCAACTCAGCGTTTAGAGCAGTGGTTCTCAACTCCTGTCCTCAGGACCCACTAACAGGCCAGATTTTAAGTATTACCTTGGTGAGATGCAGACTAGAATACTGCAATCCCTGAGCAGCAAATTATATCACCTGTGATGCATTTCAGTTATCTTGCAAACCTGGCCTATTTGTGGGCCCTGAGGACTGGAGTTGAGAACCACTGGTTTAGAGTATCTGGGTCTGATCCTGGACACTTAGGCAGCGAAGGTGTTTCTGCCCTCAAGGAAGTTGCAGAAACTTCAGTCGGCATTACGGGTCCTGATGTCCCGAAAATGGTCGTCAATCCATTTCTGCATGAGAGTCCTGGGACTCATGGTGGCCTCCTTCGAGGCAGTTCCGTATGCCCAATCACACACTCGGGCATTGCAGAAGGAGATTCTGTCCATTTGGGACATGTCCCCATTGTCCTTGGATCTTCAGATCCAGGTGAGTCACTCTGTCAGGGCGTCCCTGACGTGGTGGCTGAGATCCCCGGCTCTTCAGTCCGGGAGGTCGTTCCTCCCCATCCAGTGGACAGTGGTCACGACGGACGCCAGTCTGACGGGCTGGGGAGGAGTTTGGGGAGTCCTGTCAGCTCAAGGGCTCTGGGCTCTGGACGAATCCTGTCTACCGATCAACGTTCTGGAATTGCGAGCGATCAGACTGTGTGTCTCTCTGCGTGGTCGAAGAGGCTACAGGGCCGCTCGGTCAGAATCCAGTCGGACACATCCTAAGGTAGCTGGAAAGAAGCGTGCCGGCACTGTCGGCCGTCTACATTCCGGGCGTAGAAAACTGGCAGGCGGACTATCTGAGCCGCCAGTTCCTGGACCAGGGGGAGTGGTCCTTGCATCCGGAGGTGTTTCAACTCCTTTGTCGGCGGGGCACGCCGGACGCGGAACTGATGGTGTCTCGACTCAATCGCAAGGTTTGTGGCCAGGCCCAGGGACCCCTGGGCGGATGCCTCGGACGCGTTGGTGGCCCCGCGGGGTCAGTATCGCTTGATATATGCTTACTAGGGCTGCAACTAACGATTATTTTCATAATCGATTAGTTGGCCGATTTATTGTTTTGATTAATCGGTTAATAACCGCAAAAATTTTTTTTTTGCTGCGATTTGCTTTTGTTTTGTTTTTTTGGGCCAATTTGTTGGGCAGACTAAAAAACACGTATTGCTGCAAAAACACATTATTACATGCTTTTCTGCAGCTTCTCTATTGAAGTATATTAAACCAAAAACCAAAATAGCACAGTTTAAAAAAAGTACTTGCCTTTTCCAAATACGCAGCAGCTGAAAAAAATAATGGATGTGAACGTGTTCCATAGGAAACCATGTAAATGACCTGTAGTGTGTTTCTGCAAAAAGCACCAAAAAAACAGGTGTGACCCAGGCCTGAGATGTTTAGTAACCTAATGGTGAAAAAAAAAACAAAAAAAAAAAAACAATTAGTACAAATAGAGCAAATCGCTGTAAGGGGTTCATTTTTTACTGTGGGACAGTGAAAGTAATATTTACAGTAGTGATTTGCTCTTTTTGTACTGTAAAGGGCTCATTTTAGTTTATTTTATTTTTTTAACCTCATTATGTTACTGCCCGATTAATCGATTATGAAAATAGTAATCGATTAATTTAATCGATTAGTTGTCGATTAATCGATTAATTGTTTCGGTCCTAATGCTTACTCTCCGCTGCAGTTGCTTCCTCGTCTGCTGCACAGGGTAGTGGTCGACGGCATCCCGGTGATCCTCATTGCCCCGGATTGGCCTCGGCGTCATTGGTACGCCAATCTGGTACGTCTCATCGCGGTTGTCCCTTGGCGACTGCCCATGAGGGAGGACCTTCTGTCTCAAGGTCCTATCTTTCATTCTGCTTTACAGTCTCTGGTTTTAACGGCATGGCTATTGAGAGCCAGGTGCCGAAGGACCGAGGCCTGTCGGATTCGGTAATTTCAACCATGCTGAGGGCACGGAAGTCTTCCTCTAGAAAGATCTTTACCGTACCTGGGAAGCTTGCATCGCTATGTGCAAAGAGCTAGACTGGCGTCCACGGACGTACTCCGTCCCCAGGATCCTGCGGTTCTTGCAGCGTCGTGTGGCCCAAAGGCTGGCTTTGAGCACAATTAAAGGTCAGATTTCGGCCTTGGCCGTTTTCTTTCAACGACCGCTAGCAGGTCATTCCTTTGGTTAGCACTTTTGTGCAGGGGGTTCGCCATGTGATTCCCCCTGCCAAGTCTCCTCTCCCTCCTTGGGATCTGAATTTGGTGCTCTTGGTTCTCCAGGAACCTCCCTTTGAAAATATCAGAGATATTCCTCTCAACTTTGTCTCAGAAGGTGGCTTTCTTAGTGGCCATTACTTCTGTTAGACGGGTGTCTGAGTTGGCGGCCCTGTCATGCAAGTCGCCTTACCTGGTCCTCCATACGGATAAGGCGGTGTTGTGCCCGCGACTGTCTTTTTTCTTCCAAAGGTGGTTTCGGCTTTTCACCTTTTAATGAGGACATTGTCCTTCCGTCCTTGTGCCCTCACCCATCGCATCCCAGAGAGTTTGCGCTTCACATTTTGGATGTGGTGCGAGCCTCGCAGTTGTACCTGGCGGCTACTGCTTCTATTCGGAAGTCTGACTCACTGTGTCTCTCTGGTCCAAAACAGGGCCAAGCGGTGTCGTCTGCCACCATTTCTAGGTGGATCAGACAGACTGTTATACAGGCCTATGCCATTAAGGGGCGGGCGCCTCCCTTTCCGGTTACAGCGCATTCCACCAGGGCAATTGGTGCTTCCTGGGCTTTCTGACATCAAGCATCAGTGGCACAAGTGTGCAAGGCGGCGACCTGGTCGTCCGTTCATACCTTTTCTAAATTCTATAAGGTTAATGTGGCTGCATCTTCGGATGCTTCCTTCGGCCGCAAAGTGTTGCAGGCCGCTGTTTAATGTTGCAACTCCTCCGTTGAGGAGCTCTGCTTGTTTGGAGTGAAGTTTTGGGTTTTTCCTTTACTACTGCTCCCACCCTTTTCTGATACTGCTTTGGGACGTCCCACGTGTTTCAGTATTAGAGCTGTGTCAGTCCATGGACGATAAGAGAAAATAGGATTTTTGTACTCGCCGTAAAATCCGTTTCTCTGATGTCCATGGACTGACACAGCACCCACCCTTCTTTTAAGGTTTGTACTGCTTTGTTACGAACTGAGGCTGCTAGCTGCAGGTAGGAGGGTTATGTCCAGAGGGACTGCCCCCCTGGGCGGGGCTGTTCAGCTCTGGTTTGTTCTAGAATGTTTCTAACATCTAACATTCTGCCTAGATCTTCTCCTGCGAGTAGGGACATATGCCCACACGTAAACAGTATGAGAGCTGTGTCAGTCCATGGACATCAGAGAAACTGATTTTACGGTGAGTACAAAAATCTTATGTGTTTGCGCACACACTTGCCTGTATCGATAATCTAGTTTAAGTAGCCATGAGCAGGGATTGGTTTTCTAGGCTGTTGCGGTTTCTTGTTGGTAACAAAGTTGTATAGCTTCATAAAAAAAACAGTTTTTTATGTATGAATTATTGTCAAATCTTAGTCTTTTTTTCCAAAAGAGAAAACACATTGTGTTTTCCTCAATGAAACTTTGTAACTGAGTGCATTTGTAAATCGGTGTGCATGGACCCTAAGGCCCCTTTCACACATGTGGACCGTATGTCCGTATTTCATCCATCCGTTTTTAGGATGAAATACGGACATACACGCATCCCTATGGAATAGCGGGTGTCACCGGATGAACATCCGCTGACACCTGCTATCATCCGTCCCCGCTATGGTCCGATTCTGCAGACGGACAAAAATCCTATTTTTCCATCTGTCTGCAGAGCGGATCGGATGAACACGGACAGACGATCCATGTTCATCCGATTTCTCCCCCCCCATAGGGGAGAGCGGAGATCTGATAGGGCTGTCCCTGCAGGGACCGCCCTGTCATCTGCTGGCTCAGCAGGGATCAACGGAGCGATCCCCGCTGATCAAGCCGAGGTTCACAGGCGGATCATCACGGATCCGTCCCGTGTGAAAGGACCCTAAAGGTGCTCATCAGATAATTTGGTTCCAATTTTGCCCTTCGTGTACTTCATCCTTAAAGAACGTTTCCTACAAATCTAGGTGCTGCTGAAAACTGATCGCATGAATAAGGCATAATTTGTGGAGGTGGGAGATTTTTTCTTTAGAAAGAAACTTGTAAAAGTCCAGTAAAGAGTGTCAAGTTTTTGTTTGACTACATGTGTTCACTAAGTGTAAACGCATTTAAAATAAAATTTGAAAGTGGAGTTCCACCCATTTTTTTTTTTTTTTTACATTTTTTGTTGAGTCTGCAGCTACCAAAAGTATAGCTGCTGACTTTTAATAAACACACTTACCTGTCCCTCGCTCCTCTTCCCCCTCCTCTCTGCGGCGCTGTCATAGCAACTGGGCACCTCTGCCGTTAAAGCTCATGGCTTCATGGCCGGGTGCGCATGCGTGAGCTGCCCTGTGCTTTTGGCCAGGCAATCTTCTGGGACCTGTTACGTGTCCCAGAAGATCGCTGGCAGGGAGGGGCTGCCTAGGGTGAGAGCAGGAGTCGCCTAGGTGGCCAAGAAGAGAAAGTAGGACAGGAAGTCCCACTAAAAAGAAGGTACACCCCCCCCCCCCAAAAAAAAATTACATGCCAATTGTGCCATTTCAGGGGGCGAGGAGTGCTTAAAGCGGAAGTTCCACTTTTGGGTGGAACTCCACTTTAAGTAAGTTTACACTTTTGAGTTGGGCTGCAGGTTAGACACCCCTGCTCTACTTTCTGATCACATTACAGCTTATTCCCTCTTCTTACCTTGTTGCCAACCCTGAGGGGGGAAGCATGGATGGAGAGATAATATGCACACATGACCAGTGCAGTATTTACATTGCTCTTTATTAAACGAACAAAAAGCAAGAGAGTGCAGGACGTAAATCAAAGATGTCCACTCTAACTCATGCCAGTATGGTTAAGTCACTTAGCCTTTTATAGCATATGCAAAAAAGTATTCCCCTAGCACGGAGTGACAGGCTCAATAAATGACAGAGTATGAACTGCTGGATAATCAAAAAATGAAAGTTTAATAATACACATAATCGCCTAAAAAGGTTACTCTAGGCTCTGAAAGCCCCCAGAGTGGGAAACATTCAGCCGCTGAACCATAGCAAGTGTGCATACATGTTTTTGTTGCATGTATGCACACTTGCCATGCTATGGTTCAGTGGTTGTATGTTTCCCAATCTGGGGGCTTTCAGATCGTATATTTACCTTTTTTAGGTGATTATTATGTGTATTAAACTTTATTTTTTGATTATCCTGCAGTCCATACTCGGTCATTTATTGAGCCTGTCTCTCCGCACTAGGGGAATACTTTTTACTGTAAGCATCTCACTGTGCTGCAATAAGAAAACAGCATATTCACTTCTCATTGCAGCTTACTAAACTGCTGCACAGTGGAGAAAAGCTGCAATAGTCACTAACATTCCTTATCTCAGCTTAATGTATAGATTTTTGTATTGGGAGAAAAATTATGCCACAAAATTGTACTGAAAATGCATGCAGAACAATGAATGTTGAGATTGCAGGGTAAACTAAGGGTCCATTTAGATCTTTGTCTGTTGTGTGTTCACTTGTATTCCATTAAGGCAATCCAGCTCTGAAAATCTGACGTAATAATTTTTTCCTGTTGTGGCGCACCACAACGTACAGTAGGGTTACAGCTATATATGACAATATCTAAATGAGCTCTTTGTCCAAGATATTGCATTTTGTTTGTTTTTTCCAAAGATGACATTGGCAAATTATATTTTCAGAAAAGTTGCCTCCATGTTCCTGTAAAGCAAAAAAAAAAAAGTTCAAAAATCCTCGATGTACAAAGTGGCCACCTGGCCATTCTGTTTTCTGTTACATTTTGCTTTTTGGATGATCCTGTTTTATAAGTGAGCCCATTGTTAGAGCCAGATGTTTGCACTGAAGCCTTATAAAATCATGCACAGCTGTAGTTTAGGAGAGTAATCAGTTTGTTGCTAATTCGCTTTAGTACAAAAGTTGAAGTGTCAAATTCTGAGGTTTAGAACCTTGAGTACAAAGCCAAACACTGGGTAAGGTGATTGTGAGCCATTTTCTCTGTTTGCTCTTCCTGTGGCAGAATACTAGAGGAAGATAATTAGCAGAAGAAACAAAGCAGATTAGCACAATTGACAGAGCCAGCCTGACAGAGATCACTTAAACCTTTTTTTTTGCCAGGAATGATCATGCATAATTACTACAGTCTTTTGTGCTTGTCCTGCTACAGATCTAGGGATTTTGCTTATTAGCATGGAATGCAGAAAACCTGCATTTTGTAGTTGGTATTTAATGCAAAATAAGGACAGCCTAGTCTGTGTATATGTATGTATGGATAGATAGATTAAATTTTTTTGGAATAAATAAAAAAAAAAGCAACACATCAGATCTCAATGGGCAAAATCTCATGCTGGATATCTATACTGATATGGACTGAGTAATGTGTTAGGAATGAAAGGATGGCACATCATTTGATGGAAATGAAATGTATCCACTTGCAGAGGGCTGAATTCAAAGACACCCCGAAAATCAAAGTGAAAAATTTATGCCAAAGCTAGTCCATTTTGCTGAAATTTCATTGCAACAACTCAAAATGGTCCTCAGTAGTTTGTATGGCCCCCAAGTGCTTGTATGCATGCCTGACCACATCAGGGCATGCTCCTAATGAGACGACGGATGGTGTCCTGGGGTATTTCCTCCCAGAGCATCACTGAGCTCCTGAACAGACTGAGGTGCAACCTGGCGGCACCCGATGGACCGAAACATAATGTCCCAGAGGTCTTCTTTTGGATTTAGGTCAGGTGAGCGTGGGGGCCTTTCAATGGTATCAATTTCTTCATCCTCCAGGAACTGGCTCCATGCTCTCCCCACATGAGGCCGGGCATTGTCGTGCACCAGGAGAAACCCAGGACCCACTGCACTAGCGTAGGGTCTGACAATGGGTCCAGGGATTTCCTCCCGATACCTAATGGCAGTCAGGGTGCCATTGTGTAGCCTGTAGAGGTCTGTGCGTCCCTCCATGGATATGCTTCCCCAGACCATCACTGACCCACCACCAAACCAGTCATGCCGAACGATCTTACAGGCAGCATAAAGTTCTCCGCGGCTTCTCCAGACCCTGTCACGTCTGTCATATATGCTCAGGGTGAACCTGCTCTCATCTGAGAAAAGCATGGGGCACCAGTGGCGGACCTGCCAATTATGGTGTTCAATGGAAAATTCCAATCGAGCTCCACGGTGTCCGGCAGTGAGCACAGAGCACACTAGAGGACGTCGGGCCCTCAGGCCACCCCCATGAAGTCTGTTTCTGATTGTTTGGTCAGAGACATTAACACCAGTGGCCTGCTGGAGGTCATTTTGTAGGCCTCTGGCAGTGCTCATCCTGTTCCTCCTTGCACAAAGGAGCAGATACCGGTCCTGCTGATGGGTTGAGGAACTTCTACGGCTCTGTCCAGCTCTCCTAGAGTAACTGCCTATCTCCTGGAATCTCCTCCATGCTCTTGAGACTGTGCTGGGAGACACGGCAAACCTGGCAATGACACGTATTGATGTGCCATCTTGGAGGATTTGGACTGCCTGTGCAACCTTTTATAGGGTCCAAGTATCGCCTCGTGCAACCAGTAGTGACACTGACCATTGACCTTGGCCACATGTAAAACTAGTGAAAAACAGTCAGAAAAGATGAGTAGGGAAAAAAAAAATGTCAGGCACCTCCACTTGAAAAAACATTCCTGTTTTGGAGGTCGTCTTATTGTGCCCTTTCAATAAACGGCAAAGCAGCTGAAACTGATTAACAACCCCCTCTGTATACACCCCTCCCCCTCCGCTATTTAACTGACCAGATCAATATCCCAGGAGTTCTGATTCAAAAGTGTTCCTTTTTAAAAAAAATTGAGCAGTGTATATATTTTATATAATTTTTTTTTTTTTTTTTTCTTTTTATGGTTTGAGGCTAGGTTCACACTGCTGCGATAGTTTTTATTTTTTTACAAGAAGTGCGATACAATTGTTTGATCTGACTTTCAGTGTGATTTATGTAGTGCAACTTTGATAAGGTTTGTTCTATGGGTCAAAAATTGCACTGGAATCACACCAAGTAGTACAGGAACCTTTTCCAAAATTGCTGAGTCGCATTGATGTGAACAGACATCGTTGAAAACTGTTTTCCTTTGTCATGTGATTGTGTGCAACTCACGTAGCATCTGAAATCGCCCTAGTGTTAACCAGGCCTACATGTGAAATATTGGATTTATATTGTATCCCATTAGCCTGCATAAAAGCTCCACTCCAAGCAAATATAATAGACAAGTTATTGTAGCTTTGTACTTAATACATTCTTAAAGAAGAAGTAAACCCTCGTATATTTTATTTTATTTTTTTAAATCACCTGCAAGAGAAAGGCATAATGAGCTAGTATGCACAGCATACTAGCTCATTATGTGTCACTTACCTGAGATCGAAGTCCGCCGCCACCATGTCCCTTTGTCGCTAGTTCCTGTTTTCGCCGCGCCGGCGCTGTGATTGGCCGAAGCGGCGATGACGTCACTCCCGTGCATGCGCCGTCAAATCCGTCATTGCCAGATTTATGAATGAAAGCTCTCGGTGAGCCTGCGCCGTTATCTACAGTGCGCATGCGCCATAGACAATAGTGCTATCTTAATGACAAATATCTCCTAAACCATGTAGGTTTAGGAGATATTGCAAAAACCTACAGGTAAGCCTTAATCTAGGTTTACCTGTAGGTGTTTGTTGTCAAAGTGGGTTTACAACCACTTTTAAGTTTTATAAATGAAGGCAAAACTTTATTTTAGTTTTGAATAGTGGAGAGGGATTAGAACACCTGTCGGGTGGTTGTTGCTGTCTGTGCCAGATTTTAGGAATATTCTCCCTCTTTAAAAGAGAAGTATGTATTTTATTTTTATTTATAGATTCATACTGCATCTGTCCCCAGCCGCCTCTGCACTAAGAACCGAGCCACCGAACGTCACCTTTGGCTCGATTCTCTCACCTCACTGAGCGGAGAGCTGCTGCCTGTCAATCAGCAGCTCTCCTGCCCTGCTCCTCCACACTGGAGCACTGAGCTGTGGAGGGGCGGGGAGTGGCCATCTCAGGGGCTCGCCATCAGTCCAGGCAGCTGGCAGATCCAGGCTTACGAAGTCGGGATGACGCGCTGCCTGGACTAGGACAAGCCTAGCTCAGGCTGGACTTCTCCTTTTAATTGTCCTGGTACCTGCTATCACAGTGAAAAAATCCCAAACAGAAAAGGAAATATCTGAATGGGGATACTAGTTCTAGTGGCTACAAGTGATTTCACTCCTTTTTTTATTCTCACTTCCTGTTGCAGCTATGGGGCAGGCAGTAAAGGGAATCTCCCCACGGGACACAGATGGTGTAAAAAATTAGGTTTATAATCTTCCCTTACTCTTCCCAAATTGCAAACTAAAAAAAACACTACTACGAAGGCCTTTTTCACACTTATGCTACTTGTCCTGCGACTTAGGACTGCAAAGTCACATGACAAGTCGTTCCTTCCCCATGATTTCCAATGATGACCATTTATATATGTGTGACTTCAAGTTGTGCTGACTTCAAAGTAGTCTCTGTACTAATTTGGTCTGACTTTCATGTGAGTTAAGGTCCATAGACCTCAAGTTTACATGGGCATTCATTCCATGAAATCGCGGTAAAATCGTCTGACTTTTAAGTTGCGTCATTGTGAAAGGGGCCTAAATCTACTCTTAGTTTTTAAATGCAAACCATAGAAGTATCATTATAAAATGGGACCAGCCTATTGCAGCCCCCCCCCCCCCCTTACAGCAATGTTTAGCTTTGGGAGGTAGAATCGCCAGACGGAGCTTGCCAGTTGTGCTGCAGTGGTAAGAACATGCTGATGGATGAGAACAGAATAACAGAAAGCTGGTTGGATCTGTCTGCTGCTTCACCTTTCACTGTGCACTGCAGTCACAGGCTTTGGGGTGGAGAGGAGACCTGTAAGGCTGAGTTCAAACTGTTGTGTTCACACTGGTGCACTGTGTTTTGGTTGCAACTCTGGTGTATTTGCGGTTTACTTGTGTTTTACCCATGTTTTTAGCTGCGGTCCCATTGACTTTTGTTTGGTTGCATTTTTTCTGAAAGCCCACCAAGATTGCTGAATGCATTTTTGGTACACTTTCAGAAAACGTGGCAACAGCACGCAAGAGGTCAATGGGACCGTGGCTAAAAACACGTGTAAACTGCGCATATATTGGTGCTGCTGTCAAAACACAACCCACTATTGTGAAATTCAACCTTAGGGTTACTGACCTGTGGCGAAGAATGAATAAGCCCTTGTCCCTGCCAGATAGAAATGTGCTGAGTGGCAGAGTGATCTAAAGCTGGTGATCGATGGGTAGAATACAATGATCAGTGACTGCAGCCACTGATCGACAAGTTTTTTTTTTTTTCCTAGCATGTCACTTCAACAGAAATCGATCAAATGATGTTGAGCAGAGACGGCCACACTAATTGAAATTCAGCTGATCACTGCTGAACTGGTCAAATTTTGATTTGTCTAGAAATACATTCTTTGGTGGGGAAAAAGCTCTCTTATATGTAATTCTCCTTTTGCATTTAGACCCATTTGCACAAGTTCAGCATTGTTAAAACAAAACAAAACAAAAAACGCTTGCCGCATCTTTGTTCAGATACAGAGTTCAAGGAAAATGCACCAGACCTAAGCAAGATTGGAAACTGGCCTTAGCTGGTTCCTGGAGTTCAGCCTAATATAATACACTAGCTGTATATAGAGGTTGATATATTCTGATGGGAATGGAGGGATGTCCATCCTTGGTAGTTTCAGGGCCCACCTCTGGTAATTGGGCAACTTGGTTGGCAGAGTGGAGTGCTACAATCTGTTTCGTTTCTGCTTACATTGAGAAAAGATAAGGATTGGGTAAATTGGAAAAGATCTCCATTAGCAATGCTGAGCACTTCCGATCCTGGAACATTGGTTATAACCAATTGTAACTGGCTGATGACCTCTTGGGGCCATCTTGGAGGCAGCCATTACATATACAGACTCTCCTTGTGCTTGATCATACTGAACAGAGCTCGCTCGTTTCCTTGTCTCACCAGAAGCCTGACAAAATCAAGCCATTTGTGTGGATTGTTCAGCAAACAGAGTTTGTTATTGGAATGTTTTTACCAAGTTACTTCACTGTACAGATATATCCATAACCATTCAGTCACTATGGCAATTGGTCTCATACACAGGTAGGTGTGCTACTCATATCGCATCCTGGTACCAAGCAGATCTTTAGGCCTCATGCACACTGGACGTTAAAATAACGTTATAAAAACGCCAGTAGCTTTGCAGTGAGTTTAAGTTTTTACAATAGCGTTTTTTCTGCATTGGCGGTTTTCTTTTTTTTTTGAAGAGATTTTTTATTTTTTCAATGGATCAAAAACGTCAAACGCCCGTGAGCGACGTTTTTGAGCGATCAACATTTATCAGCGTTGGAGCGTTTTTACAGCTAAAAAACATCTCTCAGAACCCACCAGTTTTTTGTTTTTTTTACTGCTCAAAACGGCACTGCCCAAAACTGCTGATAACAGCCTATGTGTGCATGGACACATAGGATAACATGATGGAGAGTTTAAGGACTGTAGAAAAAAAACGTCTACTGCCAAAAACAGCTGCTGTAAAAACATCCAGTGTGCATGAGGCCTTAAAGCGGAGGTGCAGCTTGTATTTTTTATTTTTTTAAGTCAGCAGCTACTAAGGACACTTACCTGTCCTACTCGCCCGCGATGACGGTCCTGCCACGGCGATCGATCGCTGCTGCCAGGCTCCCGGCTCCTCACTGCCCGTTTCCTACTGCGCATGCGCCACTCGCACGGCACTTTGTGAATGGGTGGCTTGCCTCCTGGGATACACACAGTTCCCAGAAGGCAGCGCGCCCCATTCACAAGAAGAGGAAACGGAAGTTCTCAATCCGAGGACAAGAAAGAGGCACAGCAGAAGGCAGATTAGGGGACTTCCGCATAGCAACAGGCTTTTCGGGTGAGTATAAATTTTTTTTTTTTTTCTATTTTTTTTTTTTTTTCTTTTTTAGGATTTTTAATGTATTTTTTTTTTCTTGGTGGACCTCTGCTTTAAAGTGGATGTAAACCCACTCTCATCCTTTCTAAACGACTGCCATAGTGCTGATCTATGTGGAGTGGAGTCGTGATGTCAGTAGACTCCCCGCCCACACTCCCCTTGTCAACATGCATTTTCTCATGTGTATTCCTTCTGCTATGATCGCCAACATCCAGAAAAGTAACCATGTGACTTCAGAAAATGAGTGGGGGTGGGAATTAAAAAATAATGCTCTAAAGCTAGTGCATGAGATATGTAAATAACCTGTCACTCAAAGCAAGGGGGCGAAACGTTTTTATCTCACTGAACAATAAGAGGATTTCTCAGAGCTGGATTAACTTTGTGGCAAGACCTTGCACAAATGATAGGAAATCTTATACTTTACATTGTGACAGCAAAAAAATAATAATAATTTTCGGGTTTACATCCACTTTAGGGTCTACTGAAGTCACCTCAGATGCATTATGCTGTATACAGTGTGCATTCAGTGGGAGCAACACTGACAATGAATTGGTCATTGGCATTTCATGACAAAAGCAAACCTGTTTAGTAAACCTGGAGTGTGGGCAGGCCTCAGAACATATTTAAATGAGAACATCCCATGGGACTAAATTTGTTATGAGTTTCTGTCCTTTCATATATGGTTGACATACAAAGCAAAAGAAATGCTTTAGATAATTTTGCAGTTGTCCTGTGTTCATGGATGCCTTTTAGTTAACCACTTGATGGCAGTACAATTTTTTTAATGTTTGACAATGTGAAAATCCAATCCCCCCCCCCCCCCCCCCCAGAAAATTACCTAAAACCCCAAAACTATGGAACCCATAATAGTCTATAGGTAACTCTTTAAAAGTCCTTACCCATTATTCATTTAGCGACCCAAGAATTATGGTTCTGCCATAATTGGGTTTTTTCCGACGTTCACAGCAACACTTCAGATGTGTGCTGCGATTGCTGTTTACATACACGTGTGATCCCTACATGCGCTTTTGCATTTGTGTGTGCATGGGGTGACACTGTTGCTTTTTAAATGAGTTAAATTATTTACATTTAGTAATTTATTTTTATTTTTTTCATGAAGCTTTATTGCTCTGTTTAACCACTTCCCGCCCAGTCAATAGCATATTGACGTCCGGGAAGTGGTTCAGTTATCCACACTGGACGTCATATGACGTCCTGCAGCGATCGGTGAAGCAGTAGGTCAATCTGACCCACCGCTACACTGATCTCGGTAAAAAGCCTCCGGCGGAGGCTTTTTACCACGTGATTAGCCGTGTCCAATCACGGCTGATCACGATGTAAACAGGAAGAGCCGTTGATCGGCTCTTCCTCACTCGCGTCTGACAGACGCGAGTAGAGGAGAGCCGATCGGCGGCTCTCCTGACAGTGGGGGTTCGCGCTGATTGTTCATCAGCGCAGCCCCCCCTCGGATACCCACACTGGACCACCAGGGAAGCCCCCCAGGACCACAGGGAAGCCCCAAGCATGTGGATGGCAATCCACATGTAGTAAAATGAAAAAAAAATAGGCACTGACTGGCACTAAGATGGCATAACCACAATGTGTGGTGGCTGGCATTGCTGGGCATCAGTGTCCATCAGTGCCACCTACTAGTGTCCATCAGCGCCACCTATCAGTGCCCATCCGTGCCCATCCGTGCCCATCGGTGCCGCCTATGAGTGCCCATCGGTGCCGCCTATGAGTGCCCATCGGTGCCGCCTATGAGTGCCCATCGGTGCCGCCTATGAGTGCCCATCGGTGCCGCCTATGAGTGCCCATCGGTGCCGCCTATGAGTGCCCATCGGTGCCGCCTATGAGTGCCCATCGGTGCCGCCTATGAGTGCCCATCGGTGCCGCCTATGAGTGCCCATCGGTGCCGCCTATGAGTGCCCATCGGTGCCGCCTATGAGTGCCCATCGGTGCCGCCTATGAGTGCCCATCGGTGCCGCCTATGAGTGCCCATCGGTGCCGCCTATGAGTGCCCATCGGTGCCGCCTATGAGTGCCCATCGGTGCCGCCTATGAGTGCCCATCGGTGCCGCCTATGAGTGCCCATCGGTGCCGCCTATGAGTGCCCATCGGTGCCGCCTATGAGTGCCCATCGGTGCCGCCTATGAGTGCCCATCGGTGCCGCCTATGAGTGCCCATCGGTGCCGCCTATGAGTGCCGCCTTATCGGTGCCCTTCAGTGCCGCCTTATCGGTGCCCTTCAGTGCCGCCTTATCGGTGCCCTTCAGTGCCGCCTTATCGGTGCCCTTCAGTGCCGCCTTATCGGTGCCCTTCAGTGCCGCCTTATCGGTGCCCTTCAGTGCCGCCTTATCGGTGCCCTTCAGTGCCGCCTTATCGGTGCCCTTCAGTGCCGCCTTATCGGTGCCCTTCAGTGCCGCCTTATCGGTGCCCTTCAGTGCCGCCTTATCGGTGCCCTTCAGTGCCGCCTTATCGGTGCCCTTCAGTGCCGCCTTATCGGTGCCCTTCAGTGCCGCCTTATCGGTGCCCTTCAGTGCCGCCTTATCGGTGCCCTTCAGTGCCGCCTTATCGGTGCCCTTCAGTGCCGCCTTATCGGTGCCCTTCAGTGCCGCCTTATCGGTGCCCTTCAGTGCCGCCTTATCGGTGCCCATCATTGAAGTAGAAAAGGTACTTATTTACATTTTTTTTTTTTTTACAGAAACAAAGAAAAACATATTTTTTTTTCAAAATTTTCGCTCTTTTTTTTTTTTTTTTTTTTTATTTGTTGTGCAAAAAAAAAAAAATCGCAGAGGCGATCAAATGCCACCGAAAGAAAGCTCTATTTGTTCGAACAAAATGATAAAAAATTTGTTTGGGTACAGTGTAGCATGACCGCGCAATTGTCATTCAAATTGCGACAGCGCTGAAAGCTCAAAATTGGCTTGGGCAGGAAGCTGTATAAGTGCCTGGTATTGAAGTGGTTAACAAGCCCCTTATGTGATAGCATGGGCAGGCAACGGGTTCTCTTGATGGAAACACCAGGTCCCTAGTAGTTTACTGGCTGAAACAATGGTGCCAAGCTCACAGCTGCAGTCATGAACTTGTTTAAACTGTTTTAAATCCAGGCTGTTTATATTCCGCTTATGGATGGAAAGTGGATTAAACTATTTCGTTGTGCCTTACAGGTGAAACTAGCATGAGGTGTACAAACGACGATTCGTTCTGGGCACAGTGTGCACTTTGTGGAGCTTGCTGTGGTGAAAAAACCTCTGGGTGTTTGCTTTCCATCCAGGTATTATGAAACTGGAGGAGGGTCACCCTACTGCTGTCATGTTAGTGCATGAGCTAGCAGCTAGATTCCCTCAGGTCAAAATCCTTTTGTACTCCAACCTTTAGGCTGGGTTCACACTAGTGTGATATCGCATGTGATTCGCACCGCAGTGCAAACTACATGCAATGTCTGTGCAATGCGATTTCAGCCATACAGATGGCTAGTACGGCTGATGGTGCACTGCATTCGGACCAAACACGCACAGGACCCTTTTTTTGGTCCGCACCAGTATCGGATCGCATGAGTGTTCACACCTATGTGATCCAATTCATGTCCGAACTGTCAGTTCGCAGTGTGATATGCAAGCTGAAATGGGGGTGTCGTTAATGTTGTATGACACTCCCCAGCAGTTCGCATATGGCAGTGTGAACTGCCGTATGAGTTGGGTGCGATGCAGGAACCCGCAGTGGATTTGCAGGGTTCCCGCATCGCACTAGTGTGAACCCAGCCTTAGACTGATGTAAATTTGCAGCGGGTTTGATGCGTTTAGGAACACAGATTTGCAGGTCATGTAAAAAGCATAGTATTCCATGGCTTTGGTTCACATCTATGCATTGCGAATTTGGTGCGGGGGGGGGGGTCCTGTGCGTGTTGACTGCGGGTGCGATGCAAATTCCTATGGTGCAGTGCAAATTTTATCATAGGCTTCAATTGGACTTGCAGTAAACTCGCAGCACATGGCATCTCTGCGAATTGTTTACGGTTTGCCTCCTGAAATTCGTGGTAAATTCGCACCTGTCCATCTCAAAACGCAAGGCAAATTCGCACCTCACACAGGACAAAAGAATTGATCAAATTTGCAGTATATTGCATCGCAGTAGTGTGAATCTAGGCTAACCGAGACATTGCCATCATTAATAAACTACTGTATGTAGCTTGTGGGAATTATGGAGCTTTCACATATGACTCTGGGGGGTTACTTACTCTGTTATGTCATTACATGCTTAGTTGCAAGAAGTCATCAGCCAAATGCAAACCTTGTTGCTGCTGTGTGGCCAGGAGGAGTAAAATTCTGCTTCTTTAGGGTAGCTTTTACATGTGTGAAATTTCAATCAATATTTAGGGTGGTGGTTGGGCGATTATTGCATTTGGAAAGCAGCAGTAGCAGTTCTCTGACAGACCACTCTTAGTGGGACTAAAAAAAAACCTGATATTTATATTCGTGGTATGTATGTAAGCTCTAGTTGAAAGAGCATTAAAGTGGTTGAAAACCTCCGATATGCTCTAATGAACAAAGCAGCATATCCTCCTACAGGGTGGACTTGATTTAAATCACCAGTAAAAAGGATTGATTTAAATCAATTCCCCTCCTGCCGCCATCCGGTGCTTCTCCGAGCTCTCCCGTGCCATCGGGGGCCCGGAGAAAGAATCAGCTGGTGCCGGATGATAATAGAGATTTCCAGTCATCTCTATGACTGTCAGAGACTCGGGCGCGACGTGATGTCACGCCCGGGTTCCCGGATGTAAACAAAGCCGCGATCGCGGCTGTCGGCATGAGATCGGTGAATTATAAAAAAAAATTCTCGATCCTATGCTTTCGAGCCTGGAGGAGAGATGTGGGGTCTTATTGACCCCGCATCTCTCCATAAAGAGGACCTGTCACAATAGATTCCTATTACACAGGATGTTTTACATTCCTTGTAATAGGAATAAAAGTGATCATATATAAAAAAAAATGTTTTTAATGTAAAACGCCCCCTGTCCGCGGTAGCTCGCGCTCAGAAGCAAACACACACGCAAGTCCCACCCACATATGTAAACCCTGTTCAAACCGCACATGTGAGGTATCGCCGAGTGTGTGCAACAATTCTAGCACTAGACCTCCCCTGTAACTCTAAACTGGTAACCTGTAAACAATTTAAAGCGTCGCCTATGGAGATTTTTAAGTACTGAAGTTTGGCGCCATTCCACTTTCTGTCTGACAAATGTTACGAGGACAAATGAAAGGTCAATTTCCCCAGCATTGAAAGATAAGGACCCCCATCAGGCTTTTTTTTTCTATCCAAAACGAAAGTTTTTTGAGCTATAGATACAATAAATGCCTTAAAGCTATTGTAAATTTGCTAAAAGCTTTACAGGTGCTTGATGAAGCTGATGTTCCTTTGCATTTTACAAGCTAAGATTAAAGGGGTTGTAAACCTTCGTCTTTTCACCTTAATGCATCCTATGCATTAGGTGAAAAAACACCTTGTAGTGTCAGGTCCCCAGCCCCTGTTTTACTTATTTGAGCCCTGAATTTCCGTGGTAGCATCCCTGCTGTCCTCTCCAGAGTTCCAGCTTTGATTGGATAGATAGCAGCGCAGCCATTGGCTCCCACTGCTGTCAATCAAATACAATGACGCCGGGGCCGAGTCATACACGCGATGTGCATATGCAGGAGTTCCGTCAGCCGAATTTGTGTGCTGTGTGAAAGGGGATGTGTCCATTCCCTCCGATCAGCTTTCAGAGCTCTCCTCACTGAGCTCAGCAGTGTGTAACTCAAGATCTCTGCCCCTTTGTTTTCTGAAAGTTTAGAGGAGCTATATAAATTCTGGACTTTGAACGGCTGTAGAAAAGGGAAGACTGCAGATAAACGGATATAACTTATGTCCGATGATTTGTTTTATCTCCTGTGTATCACCTGAGGCCAGTCACTTCACCTGGGTATTTGCAAGGGGTTGCAACCACTTAAAGCAGTATATCTCCAATACATTCACACTTTCCTGTTTTATTCCTTTAACAATACTGCATGTGTAGAATACCTGTTAATTCTGCCAGAAATACAGTGCGCTCCGAACTTCGTGTTGGCGGTACCTCTGCTGCCCTAAAATGCCGATCAGGAGCTAGTAACCTTACCCAGTCCCCCTCTGTGCTCTACAAAACACCTCTGCTGTAAACTATGGATATGGTGAAGTGAACCTGTTTTTCCTGCATTTGCAAAGCATAGATGACATTAAAGATGCATTTTTCTTTTAAAGTGGAGTTCCACCCAGAAATTATTTTTTACACGAAAAATCCTGAAAAAAAAAATAGAATTTTTTTTTTTTTATTTTTTTTTTTTTATACTCACCCGAAATACCTGTTGCTATGCGGAAGTCCGTGATCTGCCTCTTCCGTAACCGTGGTCTGTTTTCTTTCTTTAGTGAATGGGGTGCGCTGCTTTCTGGGAACTGTGTGTAATCCCAGAAAGCATCCGTCCATTCACAAGTCGGCGCGAGGCTCGCGCATGTGCAGTAGGAAACGGGCAGTGATGGCGGTGAGGGATCGCATCGGGGGGGCCATCAGCGCGGTAGAGTAGGACAGGTAAGTGTCCTTATTAAAAGTCGGCAGCTACAGTGTTAGTAGATGCTGACTTGGGGGGGGGGGGGGGAATCCCGGGTGGAGCTCCTCTTTAAGTAGATTCACACCTACACAGGAATTGCTGCACATAATTTGGCTTAATGCTTGGGTACACACGGGCTGAATATTACAGAAAATGGTCAGTTCGGCAGGCAGCGGCCGACTTTCGGCCCATGTTTAAAGCTCCCCGTCTGACGGAAGGCAGTCTAGAATCAAATCGGCGCTCACAGGCTGATTAGTGTTTGGGGTGGTGGGGGCAGCCCCCTGTTAAAATAGATCAGCGGGGGGAGATTGCTACACTAACATTGCTTGTGTTAGTACGGTGATCTGTGTGTATCCCACTTAATATGCAAGGTAAGATAACGGCGTGCCCCCAAAGCTGATTACAATAAAGCCTTGTTTCTGTGCTCCTTTTGTCAGTCAAAAGTAGTACAGTTTTCATTGTTCGATTCATGTTCAGGCAGTCTATACATTTTGAATGGGCCCTCATCAAGCCGCAACACATGAAATACACATTCATGGCCAACTCCCTGCACCACATCTGTAGATTGTAGCATAGGCAAATTTGTTTTTTTTTACTGTTTTTTTTTTTTTTTTGCTTTGAGGTGTTATTCAGAATTAATGGTAGCGCACACAAATGCACATATGTGATGCTTTCAGACCAGAAAAATGTAATCTAGCTAGGCAACAGTGTCAAATTATTTCCAAGAATTCAGTGACGGAATGACAGAAACCATGCTATAGATTTCACATATGTAGTTCAGAATGATCCCTTTAAGGGAATGTGAATGTTTGTACTACTGCAAGATTAGGTTCATCTTACACTACAGGACTTGCATGGCCTCTGTATGCTTTTTGGCACGTATACCTGACTGACCGGTTTTTCTGGATGGTTCTCAAATATTCCTAACCTATCCTTGTTACTACAGTTCATTATAATATGCGCCTCATAATATAAACTGACATGTGCTTGTCTGTCAGCTGTCATCCTAACCAACGTTAATTTTAGAAAACAATAGGCTTAAATTCACTGTAAACATGCATAATAAACAGGTTCTATAAAATATAATTGGCCTTTTTTTTTATGTTCTTCCCGTCTTTTTTTTTTTCTTTCTTTCTTTAATCTGAGGGTCAATGAAGACTGGAGGTAGAATATGGGTTTGTTCTTGGGTATGCATGCTGGAAAAGTGTATAGACGCAGGCACGCGCACAGGCGCGCGCGCACACAGGCGCGCACACAGGCGCGCACGCAGGCAGGCAGGCGCAGGCAGACGCAGGCAGTAGCAAGCGCAGGCAAAGTTTATCCCTTTGATCTGCAGATGAATAAACAGAATGATACAACGTAACATACTTTTTTTTCTTTTGTATCTTGCTGCTTTTTTTGACGGCTGAAGCAGACAACCTACTCTGTGTACACAGCAATGTGGGTTTGATTAATCAGAGTGGAATTGCTGTCTCCTGGGAGGGGGAAGCAGGGTAGGAGGACTGGGCATGCTAGCTAGAGCCCAGTTGTGGATTTAGTAACACTTTATAGCTACGTAAACATGTTGTCTAAGAAAGATGTTCTTTGTTGTAAACTACAGTGCAGGGCATTTAAAACAATATCTTGTATTCTGCGTCATTGGTATAAGGCATTTAAAACTCATCCAAAAAGTACTGCTATGCAACCACAATACGTGTAGAAAGCTCAAATTCACTAAATGTTATCTTTGGGGGGGTTTTCACACCAGTTGCGATCTGCAGCGCGTGTCAATTTTCGGTCTACACCCCAAATGCAACAAAAAAGTTTTACACCAGGACTGGATTAAAGTGTTGCCAACATCCCATATGTTAATGGAACAAAGTGTCCCCCTAACTAGGGACTGGGACTTTTAAGGGTAACAAAAATAATAAGGCAAGTATAATAGTTTGGCTTCTTAAATATTTAAGATTAATTGTGAGGCAACATGTAATTGACTGTAGAATAACATATTCAAAAACAAATCAAAATACATAAAAACAATGTGAATACAAAATTCTCTCATCTGTAGTTGAGGTCCGACGCGTTTCAGGGAAAATTTCCTTTTCTCAGGGGCGTGTCTTTATTGGAGATTTTATGATCTCTAAAAGAATATACAAAAAACATGATCGGTAACAGGTATAACAGGACAGATGAGCATCGTTGAAGCAAGCAGAGGTGAAAAGCAATTGGCAAAATAAGTGCGGGACATCCAGAGTTGTACAGCAATATTTCAACCACAATAAAAAAAAAAAATTCTGACCTGATGCGACTGCCAGTGAAGTCAAACAGATGGTAATCAACTGATAATAGCAGTTAGAAATAAACTGAAAATATTCAGAAATTAAATTTCAAAACATGTCCTAGTAGGAACAGTAATTGGCTAAAAAATGGACTCCGTGAATGCTAATAAGAAATTGTGAAGACCGCGTAGTCATGCCGCAACAGTAATTGATGTCAAGACCTCACCAGTATCTGTAGATGGCCACTAGGAACCAAAAAGGAAGAACAAGGTTTGTGGGCTTTTGACAATTCTATAAGAAAATAGACATATGTATCAAAACAAGTAATAGACAAGACATAAAGCCTTGTATAGTGAATGCATACTTATTTATTTGGTAGTACAAACAAACAATGGAACAATGTGTTAAACGGCATCCAATAAGAAATTATCATTGGTCCCATAGAACCTGAATGTTAAAATAGCTCAAATCCAAACTCTGGAAAGTTCAGAAATAATATATAGCAAATATGCTCCATGGAAAGTGTTGCATAGTGGGTCCATGAAGTCCATAATGGATTGAAAAAATAAAAAATTCATACCTGTATCAAGCAGCAGACTGGAGTGCTGCGGTCTGTCTTTCCAAATGGCAGTGTGCAACTGACCAAAAATAAAAGCCCTTAAATAGCCCAAGTGATCAGATCGCATGTGCGCTGAGTGGAAATACAGCTGATGAGGTAACCAATTGGTAAAACAGCGCCAAAAGGTATCAATGTAAAAAAAAAACATGGAGGGACAGCTGGCGGCTAATTAGAAGTAGTGGGCGTGTCGGATCGCAACCATAACAGGCAGCCCAACATTAAAGAACAGCTAGACGCTAGTCCAGCCGGCTGGAGGTTGGCTTAGAGCAGTGGCCGTGCCGGGATTAGAGTTGTCAAAAGCTCACAAACCTTGTTCTTCCTTTTTTGGTTCCTAGTGGCCATCTACGGATACTGGTGAGGTATTGACATCAATTCCTGTTGCGGCATGACTAAGCGGTCTTCACCATTTCTTAATAGCATTCACTGAGTCCATTTTTTATTTTTTTTTGGCCAATTACTGTTTCCTACTAGGACATGTTTTGAAATGTAATTTCTGAATATTTTCAGTTCATTTCTAACTGCTATTATCAGTTGATTACCATCTGTTTGACTTCACTGGCAGTCGCATCAGGTCAGAATTTTTTATTTTTTTTATAGTGGTTGAAATATTGCTGTACATCTCTGGATACATGTCCCGCACTTATTTTGCCAATTGCTTTTCACCTCTGCTTGCTTCCACGATGCTCATCTGTCCTCGGTTATACCTGTTACCGATCATGTTTTTTGTATATTCTTTTAGATATAAAATCTCCAATAAAGACACACCCCTGAGGGAAGGGAATTTTTCCTGAAACTAGGCATCAACTACAGATTGGAGACAATTTTGTATTCAAATTGTTTTTATGTATTTTGATTTGTTTTTGAATATTTTATTCTACAGTCAATTACATGTTGCCACATGATTGGCTTCTTAAATATTTAAGATTAAACTATTATACTTACCTTATATTCTTGTTTATTTTTGTTGTCCTTAAAGTCCAAGTCCCTAGTTAGGGGGACACTTTTTCTTGTTACACCCCAAATGCAGGTAGAAAATGCTGTGCGTTTGCTCACACCAGATCACATGGCACATAAATGCCATGTGATGCGGTTACAGTGAGCTTCCAAAGGTAGTGCATGCAATACCTTTTGGTGCAATGTGATTTGAGGGCCAGTTCACACCAGATGCAGTTCCGTACAGTTTTGTGCACATTTTTTCTGCACTAAAAAATGCATGCACAGAGTTTTCCATGTATTCCAATGGCTCTTGTTGGCTCTAGTTCACACCATGCAGTCAGTTTCCGGTGCAGAAACTGACCGGAAACTGACTACATGGTGTGAACTAGAGCCAACAAGAGCCATTGGAATGCATGGAAAACACTGTGCATGCATTTTGTGCAGGAAAAAAACACACAGAACTGAAGGGAACTGCGTCTGGTGTGAACTGGCCCTGAGCCTATTTAAAATGGGCTCAAATCGCACCACACAGAACTACATGTTAATCACACAGGAATGCACAGCGTGTTCCTATGTGATTCTCTGTGTAAACTGGCTCTTACAGTCCAAGTTCACTGTTAAGAACATGTTGCACCCATATTTAGACTGCATTTTCACACCTGAGCGTAGCGCTTCAAGTGTTTTTACCGGCGTTTTGTTGCGCGAATTTGCGCCCGTAGAAACGCTCGTTGTCGCGCTAGACGCTTGATTCGAGCGTTTCCATTAGATTCTATGACTCCTAAAACACCCAAATCTGCCCGATTCGTTCGACAAAAAAGGGTCCGGAACTTGTTTTGAGCTTCAGGCGTTTGGCTTCAGGCGTTTTGGAGTGGAGATGTGAACCATCTCCATAGAGAATAATGGATTTTTTCCCCTCTAGCGTTTTGTAGCTTCAGGCTACAAAACATTCAGGTGTGAATGCAGCCTTAGGGTGCAACATGTAATATGCTCCTATGCAGCAACCTCCCTTCACCTGCACTCCCCACTTTGTGGATGGGGATATTCTCCCCATGCCCGCTGTCGCAAATTAAAAACAGCATGGCTATGCAGGGCTCCACCCACATGCACATTCCATTCAGTCAGTTTCCTGTGGAAGAATTGGACTACAAGTACCATCAGCTATTGTAGCTAACGGCTTGTAGTGCTCAATGGACTGTGAGGTCGCTGGTGAGCATTCTCATAGTTCATTGATCTTCCTGCCATTCAGTGCCTGCCTGTATCGGAGGTACAGGCAGACCGCTTCCTAGCAGGATCCTGCTATTGCTCCCGTGATTTGCTGATTGCGGATGCATAACTTTAAAAAGGGCTGCAGAGTAAACAAAATAATGAACGATTATTGGGGAAGATTTACTAAAACTGCTGCACTCACAATCTGGTGCAGCTGTGCATGGTAGCTAATCG
The DNA here is from genome assembly GCA_029206835.1 of Rana muscosa. NCBI lineage: Eukaryota > Metazoa > Chordata > Amphibia > Anura > Ranidae > Rana > Rana muscosa. The sequence continues at coordinate 147,796,080 of CM055120.1, forward strand.
GCTTCTAACTTCAGCTTGATCAATTAAGCTTTGAAGACAAAAAAAAACTGGAAGCTGATAGGTTTCTATGCAGAGCTGCACCAGACTTTGCACCATGCAGTTATAGTAAATAATAGAGGTCGACCGATATATCGGCCGATATTTAGCCTTTTTAAAGAAATCGGCATCGGCCGATTATTATGTAAAGAGGCCGATTGTTTGGGATCTGAGGCAGGGGCGTGCTGGGTGGAAATCAACCCCCCCCCCCGGCCGCCAACCGTCTATTCTAAACGGCCGCTGCCCGCTGACTTTTTTAATTTTTTTTCCCCAATGGAGGAAGTCGGCAGCGGCGGCCACCGTCGATTGGCTGTTCCCGGCCGCGCTGCATTCTGGGGTTTGTAGTCTGGAGGCTGGGCGCGCAGCACGTCAGGGGACGAATGGAACAGTCTTTGGCCATGCAAGGGTACAGAAGGGAGTCGGGAGCGCTCCGCTGGTGGGCACTGATGAGGTGGCAGTGAATGACAGCTTGGCACTGCTGAGCTTGGCACTGCTGAGCTTGGCACTGCTGAGCTTGGCACTGCTGAGCTTGGCACTGCTGAGCTTGGCACTGGGCACTGCTGAGCTTGGCACTGGGCACTGCTGAGCTTGGCACTGGGCACTGCTGAGCTTGGCACTGCTGAGCTTGGCACTGGGCACTGCTGAGCTGGGCACTGCTGAGCTGGGCACTGCTGAGCTGGGCACTGCTGAGCTTGGCACTGGGCACTGCTGAGCTTGGCACTGGGCACTGCTGAGCTTGGCACTGGTGGGCTGGGCACTGGTGGGCTGGGCACTGCTGGGCACTGGTGAGCTGGGCACTGGTGGGCACTGCTGAGCTTGGCACTGGGCACTGCTGAGCTTGGCACTGGGCACTGCTGGGCACCGATGAGGTGGCACTGATGGACATTGATAGGCTTCACCCCACCTCTCCACCCTAAACAATAACCTCCTCCCCACCTCTCCACCCTAAACAATAACCTCCTCCCCACCTCTCCACCCTAGATTTTTATGAGATGAAGGAAAAAGAAAAAATATCGGCCGCAAAAATCGGCAACATGTATCGGCCATCGGCCGCCCCGATTTCTAAATATCGGCATCGGCCAGAGAAAAACCCATATCGGTCGACCTCTAGTAAATAAACCCCCATTGTTTACCTGCAAAAAGATGTGCATTTGTTTTTACAAAAGGTAAACTTATCCTTTGACATTGTGTAATCGGAGAACTTTGGCCAAATATTTATTTTTGTTTTATAGCTACTGAAAATGGCATGCATTTCCTTTTGCGCTTTGATACAAATATTTAAATACTCCTAATCTGCCATCCTTCAGTTACAAAACTGAGGCAATGTCATAGATGCTTACTATAAATTTTCATTAAAAATTTCATTGACAAACCATTTTGAGTTCAAGGTAAATTAACCGCAAAGGTAAATTAACCGCATGTATTCCATTTACCTGATTTTAAACCTCCCATGGCATTGATACTACAATTGGGAAAGTATTCAGGTTAGTATAATTGTAACCAGCCATTGCAGGACCCAACATGTTCAAATTTCAGAGTGCCTTGTCAATGGAGCTAATGGTTTTGGGAGCTTATTTATTCAAATTTCCTAAAGACTAGGATGTAGGCTATTAACATAATGTTATAAGGCATATACTTTTATCATGTAGTTCCTTCTGTCATTTTTCCTGAATCCAGTTGTTAGTGGTTAATGAGTGTTCCAAGGCCAGACTCTGCAGTCTCATGTGCTGCAATCAGCTTGCTGGGTGGTGACTTTGTGTGAATTGTAGGTCTTGTACAGGCCTGGCAAGTATGCAGTAGAAAATGGCCAGATGCCAGTTCAAGAAAATATTAAAACAAATGAACTTTAAATTGTATGGGCCACAATATAAACTTAAATGTATTCTAATTTGCACATGTTATAATCATGGATCAACTTTGGTACCTTTGTTCAGAGAGTTTGTGCTGAAGAATGGCTCTGCTAAATACTAATATACTGTTGAACTTGTAGCATAATCAAAATGTAATCAATATAATGGGGTTTTCTAATGTGGTGCTGACAGCTGATCTAATGGTTTGTCTGCAACCATTATATCAGCATTCAACAATCCCCATTAGAGACCCCCATTAGCTCAGTCTCCTTATATTGGTGCCCCCCCCACCTTCCTTAGAGACCTCCATTAGAAAGAGACCCTCCTTATATCAGCGCCCCCACCCTGTAATTTCTATTAGATTGCCTTTGAACAATGCCTTACCAGCAGGTGGGACAGGGAGTTGGGGGGGGGGGGGCAGAGCTGGGAGGTGGATCAGCTCTAGGTGTCGGATGTACTGCGCATGTGCCGTACGGAACAGCACAGCAGCTGATTTGCCGATCAGCTGGGCTGACGTAAGCATGGCGCATATCGTAGGAATCTCTTGATGGGAGATACCATTTCACAGGCACAATTCAAATCTGTACAAACAGCGTGGGGAGACCGTAGTTCTCAGATTGTCCATCGCTGCTGCTGGAGGGTGGCAAGTGTTAAAGAGCTGGTTTTGTTGCAACCCACCCTTTCACACAGGCAAAACCGGCCGTATAACGCGGCAAACCTGCCCTGCAACACAGACACAACCGTACCATCCGCATACTGTAAAGCCGCCCCGCAACAGCGAGGCACAATCTGAGAACTATGGTCTCCCCCCGCTGTTTGTATAGGTTTCAATTTGTGAAATGGTATCTCCCATTGAGAGATACCTCCTACAATGTGCGCATGCGCCATGGTTACGTCAGCCCAGCTGATCGTAAAATCAGCTGTTGTGCTATGAGGTACGGCGCATGCACAGTTCACCCCGGGCACTATTCGATGGGGGGCACTTCTCGACAGAACACCGGCAGGCATAATCACTGGGTTTGAGGATATCCCCACTGAGTTCCCGCAGTGACTGGCTGCATCCCAGGCTGTTAAAATGAATGTGATTAGTCTTGTTCTGCATTTTTAGAGCTGAGGCTTACGGCAGAAAAACGCCCAAAAACTCCTAGGTGTGAACAGAGCCTTAGAGGAAAGTGGTTAAACTAATTGCTATAATATTTTGAGAGTTACAGACCTCTCCTACATGTGGTTTTAATTGTGTCCTTGGGAAGTCTTGTTTTATTAAGACTTTGTTTTTCTAGTTTAGATCAATTATTAGTTTTGTTTTTTAAAGTGCAAAAGTCAATACGCTGGCCATTGGGGCCGAAACAACTAATCGATTACCATTTTCATAATCGATTAATCGGCCAGTAACATAACATAATGGGGTTTAAAAAAAAAAACTAAAATTAGCCTTTTTTTAGTACAAAATGAGGAAATCGCTACTGTAAATATTTCTTTCACTGTTCCACAGTAAAAAATGAACCCCTTACAGTAGCAATTATTTGCTCTTTTTGTACTATAAAGGGCTAATTTTTGTTACTAATCATCTCAGGCCTGGGTCACACCTATGCAATTTTTGGTGCTTTTTGCAGAAACACACTACAATTCATATTACTTGGTTTCCTATGGGACACGTTCACATCTGTGCTTTTTTTTCAGCTGCTGCGTATTTGGAAAGGGCAAGGACTTATTTTTAACGCAAAAAATACTTTTTTGGTTCAATAGACTTCAACGGAGAAGCTGCAGAAAAGCATGCCAATTTTAAAACGCAAATCACAGCAAAATCACTTCTTCTTCTTTTTTTTTTTTTTTAAGGTTATTAACCGGTTAATCGAAACAATAATCGGCCAACTAATCGATTATGAAAATAATCGTTAGTTGCAGCCCTACTGGCCATAAATGGGTAGAATTTTTTCTTAGGAAAAGTTCTTAGGAAAATGTTCTAAGTTTTTTTTTTTTTTTCTAATCATTTGTGTGTCAAATCGACATTTTGTTTTTGATCACAGCGATCGGAAAATTTAAAGGAGCAGGATGGAGATTTTTTTTTTTCTTGAAACTGTGTATGTGGTTTTGGTTTGGTAAAGTTCATCAATTCCAAATCAAATGTTAAAGGCGAACAATCTTTCGAACATCCTTTTCGTACAAAGTTGCTTTTGCCAAGAACTTTCATTTGAAATTCTATCCATCTATGGCCAACATTACCATTTCTGTTCTCCTCCCTTCTATTGTGATTGTAGGAATGCCTGCTAGAATCTGTAATAGTTGCTCATCAAGCCTGGACTATGACCAGTTTAAACAAAACTCTAGTGATACTTCACTTGTTTGTTTTAAGGGTAGGGGGTTGATGGGTGTGTCTGGACAATAAGGTAATGCCCTCATTACTGAATTCCCAAGGTCAATTGTTGAAAAGTTTCTCTGTGTCCTTCTGGTTTCTGTCCCTTCTACAACTAGCTTCTGTGTGTCAGATTTCCCATGGAGCTTTTCAACTGACGGTAATTGTACCCTAGGCAGTAACTCTAAGGGGTTTAACCACTTAACGACCGCCCACTGTAAATATACGTCAGCAGAATGGCATCGACAGGCAGAATCACGTACATATACGTGATTGCCTTTGTATAGTTGGGGGGTCCGATCGGACCCCCCTTCTTTACAGTGGGTGGTCGTTTTACCTTCGGGAGCGATCCGGCATGAGGGGACGGCCGTTCGATTCCGGCCACCCCCTCTCGATCGCTCCCGGCGAATGAGAGAGCTTCCCCTGCCTGCCAGGAAGGAGGAAGTGATGTCATCTCTCCTGGGGCGCTCACATATACCGAGCGCCGTACAGGAGAAGATGCAGGTTAGTACACAAAACAGCACACTGACACCAGGGCACATAAATCGCCCCCCCAGATCACCCCCCAGCCCCCAGTCACAGTGTCACTGATTGCAGTGACCATTTATTTAGTGATCACTGCAATCAGTGACATTTGTGACTGTAAGTGTCCCTACATTTAGTTTTAGGTCCAGTGTAGCCCCCTAACCCCCCCCTAATAAAGGTTTAACCCCCTGATCACCCCCCAGATAACCCTTTCACCCCCTATCACCACTGTCGCTAAGCAATAATTTTTCTGATCGATGTCTTAGCGTCGGTGATGCTGATCGGTAGCCAGTAATTTTTTTTTAGGTTCGCCGCAGGTTTTTATAGCGTCGGGTACCCCCATATATTATCTAATAAAGGTTTAACCCCCTGATCGCCCCCCAGGTAACCCTTTCACCCCCTATCACCACTGTCGCTAAGCAATCGTTTTTATGATCGTTGTCTTAGTGTCGGTGATGCCGATAGGTAGCCAGTAATTTTTTTTTAGGTTCGCCGTCAGGTTTTTATATAGCGTCAGGTACCCCCATATATTACCTAATAAAGGTTTTAACCCCCTAATTGCCCCTAGTTAACCCTTTCACCAGTGATCATCATATAAGTGTTACGGGTGACACTGGTTAGTTTGCTTTTTATAGTGTCAGGGCACCCGCCGTATATAACCCAATAAAGGTTTAACCCCCTGATCGCCCGGCGGGTGATATCAGTTAGGTTTTAGCGTCAGAGAGGGTCTGCGTCACACCCCAGGCAGCGTCAGGTTAGTGCCAGTAGCGCTAACACCCACACGTGAAGCATACACCCCCCTTAGTGGTATAGTATCTGATCAGATCAGATCTATACTAGCGTCCCCAGCAGTTTAGGGTTCCCAAAAACGCACTGTTAGTGGGATCAGCCCAGATACCTGCTAGCACCTGCGTTTTGCCCCTCCGTCCAGCCCAGGCCACCGAAGTGCAGTATCGATCGATCACTGTCACTTGCAAAACACAACACACATAACTACAGCATTCGCAGAGACAGGCCTGATCCCTGCGACTCCAGTGCTGTAGGAGGTAATTTCACCACCACAGTTAAAAAAAAAAAAAGCATATATGCCGAAGCATTGGGGCAGCAGGAGCGGAGGAGCGATTTTGCTCCTAATGCCGCGTACATACGGTCGAAATTCCGACGGAGGCTTGCCCGTGGAAAAGTCTGACCATGTGTACGCGGCATAACTTTTGCGAGAAGATGCCCCCATGCTTCGGCATATATAAATGGTGCATGTATGCCCATCATTAGAAGTGGGTGGATGAAGGGCGGTATTCTAATGGTGGGCATACCCACCAATCAATCTTTTTTTTTCGTTCAGCCAACAGGCTGCATGAAAAAAAAGATTACAATACATGTCCAACAAGGACCAGCAACGTACTGGTATGTTGCTGGACTTTGAATGTTTATACCAGAATGATGCCTGCGGGTTTAGGTATCATCTTGGTATCATTCTTTTCAGCCAGCGGCCGGCTTTCATGTAAAAGCAATCCTAGTGGCTAATTAGCCTCTGGACTGCTTTTACAAGCAGTGGGAGGGAATGTCCCCCCCCGGATATAAAAAGCGCCATTGGGAAAGCATTTTTTCACACCGATCTTGGTGTGGTCAGATGCTTTGAGGGCAGAGGAAAGATCTAGGGTCCAATAGACCCCAGTTTTTTCAAAAAAGAGTACCTGTCATTACCTATTGCTATCATAGGGGATATTTACATTCCCTGAGATAACAATAAAAGTGATATAAATAAATATGGAAGCAACAGTTTAAAAATAAAATAAAAAAGCAAAATTAATAATAAAAAAAAAAAAAAAAAAAAAGCACCCCTGCCCTGCTCTTGCCCAATGGCGAACGCAAGCGTCGGTCTGGCGTCATATGTAAACAGCAATTGCACCATGCATGTGAGGTATCACCGCGAAGGTCAGATCGAGGGCAGTAATTTTAGCAGTAGACCTCCTCTGTAAATCTAACGGGGTAACCTGTAAATGCTTTTAAAGGCTTTTAAAAATGTTTGTAGTTTGTCGCCAATGCGCGTTTGTGCGAAATTTTAAAGCATGTCGTGTTTGGTATCTATGTACTCGGCCTAAGATCATCTTTTTTATTTCATCAAACATTTGGGCAATATAGTGTGTTTTAGTGCATTAAAATTTAAAAAAGTGTATTTTTTCCCAAAAAAATGCGTTTGAAAAATCGCTGCGCAAATAATGTGTAGAAACAAAAATGCAACACCCACCATTTTATTCTGTAGGTCCTTTGCTTTAAAAATATATATAATGTTTGGGGGTTCAACATAATTTTCTTGCAAAAAAAAAAATGTTTTCATGTAAACAAAAAGTGTCAAAAAGGGCTTTGTCTTCAAGTGGTTAGAAGAGTGGATGTAAGCTTCCTAATGTTGTGTATAAAATGCCAGAACAGTTCAAAACCCCCCCAAATGACCCCATTTTGGAAAGTAGACACCCCAAGCTATATACTGAGAGGCATGTCGAGTCCATGGAATATTTTATATGTTGACACAAGTTGCGGAAAAAATAAAAATTTTTTTTTTTTTGCACAAAGTTGTCACTAAATGATATATTGCTCAAACATGCCATGGGCATATGTGGAATTACACCCCAAAATACATTCTGTTGCTTCTCCTGAGTACGGGGATACCACATGTGAGACTTTTTGGGAGCCTAGCCGCGTACGGGACCCCAAAAACCAATCACCGCCTTCAGGCTTTCTAAGGGTGTCAATTTTTGATTTCACTTCTCGCTGCCTATCACAGTTTCGGAGGCCATGGAATGCCCAGATGGCACAAAACCCCCCCCCCAAATGACCCCATTTTGGAAAGTAGACACCCCAAGCTATTTGCTGAGAGGTATTGTGAGTATTTTGCAGATCTCGCTTTTTGTCACAAAGTTTTGAAAATTGAAAAAAAAAAGAAAAAAAAATGTTCTTTCTTCATTTTCAAAAACAAATGAGAGCTGTAAAATACTCACCATGCCTCTCAGCAAACAGCTTGGGGTGTCTACTTTCCAAAATGGGGTCATTTGGGGGGGGGGGTTTGTGCTATTTTGGCATTTTATGGCCTTCAAAACTGTGATAGGTAGTGAGGAGTGAAATCAAAAATTTGCGCCCTTAGAAATCCTGGAGGCGGTGCTTGGTTTCCGGGGTCCCGTACGTGGCTAGGCTCCTAAAAAGTCCCACACATGTGGTATCCCCGTACTCAGGAGAAGCAGCAGAATGTATTTTGGGGTGCAATTCCACATATAACCATGGCATCTGTGAGCAAGATATCATTTAGTGACAACTTTTTGTAATTTTTTTTTTTTTTTTGTCATTATTCAATCACTTGGGACAAAAAAAAAATATTCAATGGGCTCAACAGGCCTCTCAGCAATTTCCTTGGGGTGTCTACTTTCTAAAATGGGGTCATTTGGGGGGGTTTTGTACTGCCCTGTCATTTTAGCACCTCAAGAAATGAGATGGGCAGTCATAAATTAAAAGCTGTGTAAATTCCAGAAAATGTACCCTAGTTTGTAAACGCTATAACTTTTGCGCAAACCGATAAATATACGCTTATTGTCATTTTTTTTTACTAAAGACATGTGGCTGAATACATTTTGGCCTAAATGTATGACTAAAATTGAGTTTATTCGATTTTTCTTATAACAAAAAGTAGAAAATATCATTTTTTTTAAAAAAAATTTCGGTCTTTTTCCGTTTATATCGCAAAAAATAAAAATCGCAGAGGCAATCAAATACCATTAAAAGAAAGCTCTATTTGTGGGAAGAAAAGGACGCAAATTTCGTTTGGGTACAACATTGCATGTCCGCACAATTTACAGTTAAAGCAGCGCAGTGCAAAATTCTGAATTCACCTCTGGTCCTTTAGCTACCAAATGGTCCGGGGCTTAAGTGGTTAAGGTGTACTTTGAATTCTAAGTAATTCCATCAAAATAACTGTATGAAATAAGTATTTGTTCTTTAAAAGAAAGATGTAAAAGGATTATTGAAATGTTTTTAAATTTGAACTCTGGGCATAAAACAAAGCTTGCAAATGTACGTTGTTTTGCTAAACATGTCGACTTTAGGTTCAAAATGGTTAATGCTACCCCGCCTACTTTGGTCCTGAAGAAGAGGACCTGTTCTGCAAAACATATTGCTCCAATTTCATATGTACTAAAAAGAGGCATTCTTGAATGTTTGAAAGAAGGGTGATGGTGGCTGCGCTGTGATTATAACTAGTGAAGGGAGTGTGGGGGAGGAGGTCTGGAAAAAGAAAACTACCTAATGCTAACCAAACTAAATCTAATATTTGCCAACCAGATGCAGTAATGTGTTGCCAACCAATGTGTAACATAAATAGTATGTGCATAAACTATATAATATAATATGACAGTATATGATGCGGTGTATAAACACAAAACTATAACAGTGAAATCCTCCAGGAGATGATATCAAAAGTCCATTGTATAGAAAGTCCCGTCACCCATACAGTGCTTGAAAGAAAAAACTGCAGTGCAAATCCACCCAGTGTTCACTAGCAGCTTACCTCCTTGCTGGGAAGAGACTGCATGCACTGGGACTTCAAATGTGGACAGCGATGCAACAATCTTGCATGGAGGTATGCTCTCACTCACATGGATGCATAGGAATACACAAACAGAAAAAGGAAATTTATAGCGTAACTCTGTGGGTCCAGCAAACAAGTAACCAAAAGATGTAATCTCACACTCACATGAAACTAGTGAGCATGGACATCAATCCTACGAACGCCGAGCTCGTATATATTGCAGGATATGGTGATTCCAATCATGCGGTCCTTAAGCTTGCAGCAACCCCAGAGTGCCAGTAGAACATGTATAAAAAACATACAAGGTGCACATAGTGTGGGTCTGTAACCACTGGGGTATTTATTATAAAAAAGGTAAAACGCTCACATTACATAAGTGGGGGAATGACAATCTAAAACGAGCGCCGAGCTCGTCTACTCTCCTGCAGCTGTCGGTGTATCTGTGCTGATCCTAACGCGCGTCGTCATGTCAATTGACTTCTCCAGAAGACCCACACTATGTGCACCTTGTATGTTTTTTATACATGTTCTACTGGCACTCTGGGGTTGCTGCAAGCTTAAGGACTGCATAATTGGAATCACCATATCCTGCAAATATATACAAGCTCGGCGTTCGTAGGATTGATGTCCATGCTCACTAGTTTCATGTGAGTGTGAGATTACATCTTTTGGTTACTTGTTTGCTGGACCCACAGAGTTGCGCTATAAGTTTCCTTTTTTTGTTTGTGTATTCCTATGCATCCATGCGAGTGAGAGCATACCTCCATGCAAGATTGTTGCATCGCTGTCCACATTTGAAGTCCCAGTGCATGCTGTCTCTTCCCAGCAGGGAGGTAAGCTGCTAGTGAACACTGGGTGGATTTGCACTGCAGTTTTTTCTTTAGAGCACTGTATGGGTGATAGGGCTGGGCGATTTTCCCCCCAAAAAAAATCTGCGATTTTTTTATAAAAAACTCGATTTACGATTCGATTTTTTTTTTTTTTTTTTTTATTATATTAATTAAAGTGCATTAACAAACAAAATTGCAAAGGCAAACCCTTTCTCTAACTGCAAAGTCAGTGTGCAACAAACACACAATATATTCCAGCGCTCATGGAACATACATTAACTATTGAAAACTCTTGAAACTTTGTGTGTGATTCCTTCTGTCCCAGCCTTGCTGCGATCCTGGCTCTGCATCCTTTTGGGTTGGAGGGCCCTCCACACGCTGGTCTGCCTGTTGTCCATCATTCAAGGTACTGTGCTCACACGAAGATCATGTCACAGGCTTTGTTTTGACTTTTTTAACCCCTCCTTGCTCCACGGATGTCACTGCAAGTTTAACAAGTTTGTCACCACTGGCAACTGGAGAGTTAAGATTCATTTGCCCTCTGCACATTTGGGATTGGATCCCTCTCTTTATTGTGATAAATGGACTAAGCTTTTTTATCAATTCTTCAAGAGTTTTCAATAGTTAATAATGTATGTTCCATGAGCGCTGGATTATATTGTGTGCATGTTGTGTATTTTGTACTTCTGGGTACGGATTTTTTCTTGCTGCGCTGGATCCTGTTTTTTCCCCCTTTTTGGATACTTTGTACTTCCCAACATATTTGGGATTTTTTTCTTCTTCTTATTATTATTATTATTATTATTATCATCCATTATATTTTTTTCTTTATCCACCAATTTAGCGCTTGTAACCTTTTGTTGTTTTTTGCAGTGTGCAACAAAGATTGTTAAACATCCAAATTATTAATACTGTATTTGGATTTAGCTAATAAAACAACAAAAAATCCTGAGGTTACTCTTAGTTGAATTGAACTGTGTCCATGCCTCACTGTGCCCGTGCCTCACTGTGCCCATGCTTCAATCACTGTGCCCGTACCTGATACAGATTTTCATGGTATACGGATTTTACTGCTACACCGGTGGCCATTCCAGTATTCAAAAGCCGCGCCTCCTTCTCGTCTGTGATAGGCGGAACACTCAATTTCCCAGCATTCAGTGTTCCGCCTATCATGGTCATCCTCATAACACAGACGAGGATGAGAGGATGTCCGTGATAGGCTGAATACTGCCTGCTGGGAAATTGAGTGTTCCGCCTATCACAGACGACGAGGACTCGGGAGGCGCGGCTTTTGAACACTGCAATGGCCGCCGTCTGTCTGCATGACACGCTGATCAGGTAGGCAGACGGCGGCTGCAGCGAGTAGATGTAATTGGGGTAACGCTGCCCAGTGCCATTCCGGATACGCCCCCTGCAGTCCTGCTGCGGAAACTTTGAAGGGAAGGAAAAAAAAAAAAAAAATACTTTTTTTTTTTTTTTTTTAAAATCTAAAAAAATCGATTTTCTTCAAAACTGAATCGATTTGAGCTCAAAACTCGATTCAAGATTAAAATCGATTTTTTTCCCAGTCCTAATGGGTGACGGGACTTGCTATACAATGGACATTTGATATCATCTCCTGGAGGATTTCACTGTTATAGTTTTGTGTTTATACACCGCATCATATACTGTCATATTATATTATTATTTATTTTTTATTTTTTTGGAGGATTTCACCGCTTCCAGTTGTGTGTCATACACCTTTTATTACATATTTTATTTCACTGTTGATAACAGAGTTCTAGTGTTTGGTTAAATACTATATGCACAGGTTTATCATTCAGAGTGATACACGTTTTGGCATACATCATTACGTTTCCACTGCTGGTTATATACCTTCTATGCGCACAGGTGTGATTTATTTAGTTTATGCACATACTATTTGTTACACATTGGTTGGCAACACATTACTGCATCTGGTTGGCAAATATTAGATTTAGTTTGGTTAGCATTAGGTAGTTTCCTTTTCCAGACCTCCTCCCCCACACTCCCTTCACTAGTTATAATCACAGCGCAGCCACCATCACCCTTCTTTCATATATTCACTTCTGTCTGCTTGGATCAGACTCCCCGGTGACTACTGCAGTGTCCCCAGCCCTTTTCCTTCCCTTCGATTCCCATCCCCCTTCACTAGTTATACGCCCAGCTAGCGCGGGGGTTCTTTCTTTTTATATTCTTGAATGTTAACGTGGAACTTCACCCAATAGGAAAAGTTCTGCTATTTTTACTTCCTCGCCCCACCCACAGATTTCTGATTTTAATATATTTTATACTATAATTATGTTTTATGCTTGGTAGTGTTTTAGGTGCTGAAAAGTTAGTCCTAGGTGCTGTGTATTTAATAACTGGTCTTCAAAAGGCATGTCAGCACCTCGGCCATAATTTTCTGTAATAGTATCTGGGCATCCACTCTTGTTTTTATATTGATTTACCTTGGGTTAAAAGTAAACCTGCTACATATGTGGGCAACTTGTGATGTTCTACTTGTAATTTTAAATTGTGGTTTTCAGTTTAGAAAAGGTCGAATTGTACATTGTTTGGAGTTAATAGCTGATATGTACTAATGGTTGCCTTTTTCTGGGAAACTCATGCTTCTACCTACAGCTGGCTATATACATGGATCTAAGCTGGTTCATCAGGAACTTGCCAAATTTTGATCTATTTATGGCCGTTCCTGTTCCAGAGGAATTGATCTAGTGATCCACTACTCGCGAACAGTAATGTTGGTATGCTTGCAGGCAATCGGCTGCAGTGCTAATCTTTGTATTCTGGCAGCAAGAGGAGTCCCACTGCCAAAATACAGTAGCGCAGTGGGGGGATCCCCATTCACCTCAAATGGTGTGGATGAGGGACTCCTCCTTTTTTTTTTTATGCACCCAATGCTTGTCGTGCATTGTCCAGGTTTGTGCCCAGTTTACTTTGTAACTCGTGGGATCCGTGTCTGTGATGCTATGCTTAACAAGAAGTCTTTGTAACACAAGGAGAAGCAATCTTGGTATGAGTTTGGAAAGAAATTCCATTGTGCATTACTCATTCATTGAAACTGTCTACTTTGTTAGGGATACATTTCCTTCCAGACTGTTACAGATTCCTGAAACAACTAGCACATCTGTTTGATATTCAGTGGAGGTCTAAGGCCTGTGTGCAGCAAAAGCCGTTTGTCACAGTAATACAATATCTATAACCTACATTCAGATAGGAAGAGCTTTGCACATTCCTTCCTAGTTATAGTCTAATTGTATAGGAGTGGTCATGGAAACACCCTGCATCATGCAAACCTATGAATATCTGGGGCGATCCCACCTCCCTATTGCCTACAAACATGGCACCATGTTACCTTTTTGTTTATCTGTGCTGTTTTATCAAAGCTTTACCTTCCTGGGTCAACAGTCACTCACTGTACGGGATCTATGGAGGGCAGTGTTGTCACTCTTGCTGATTGGGAATACAAATATCTCCCCCTCTTATCTTCCAAACATGGGGGGGGGGGGGAAGGTGTTGAGTAGTTCACAGAAAGCAACTGGTGAGAATGGCTTTAGATTGAGACTTTTAGTTCAGAGCACAGGAAGTTACCAGCACTTTGGATTTGTGACAGGGTTAATTGGTATTTTCTCTAATTGCAGAAAAGGTACTTGGTCTGATTAATAATTTAAAAAATGCAATTGTATACTATTCTTGGTTTTAGGTTCACTTTAACCACTTAAGCCCCGGACCATTTCGGGCCATTAGGACCAAGCCTGTTTTTGGGATTCGGCACTGCGCTGCTTTAACTGTAAATTGTGCGGACATGCAATGTTGTACCCAAATGAAATTTGCGTCCTTTTCTTCCCACAAATAGAGCTTTCTTTTAATGGTATTTGATTGCCTCTGCGATTTTTATTTTTTGCGATATAAACGGAAAAAGAACGAAAATTTTGAAAAAAAAAGATATTTTCTACTTTTTGTTATAAGAAAAATCGAATAAACTCAATTTTAGTCATACATTTAGGCCAAAATGTATTCAGCCACATGTCTTTAGTAAAAAAAATGTCAATAAGCGTATATTTATTGGTTTGCGCAAAAGTTATAGCGTTTACAAACTAGGGTACATTTTCTGAAATTTACACAGCTTTAAATTTATGACTGCCTATCTCATTTCTTGAGGTGCTAAAATGGCAGGGCAGTACAAAACCCCCCAAAATGACCCCATTTTGGAAAGTAGACACCCCAAGGAAATTGCTGAGAGGCATGTTGAGCCCATTGAATATTTTTTTTTTTGTCCCAAGTGATTGAATAATGACAAAAAAAAAAAAAAAAATTACAAAAAGTTGTCACTAAATGATATATTGCTCACACATGCCATGGTTATATGTGGAATTGCACCCCAAAATACATTCTGCTGCTTCTCCTGAGTACGGGGATACCACATGTGTGGGACTTTTTAGGAGCCTAGCCACGTACGGGACCCCGGAAACCAAGCACCGCCTTCAGGATGTCTAAGGGCGCAAATTTTTGATTTCACTCCTCACTACCTATCACAGTTTCGAAGGCCATAAAATGCCAAAATAGCACAAAACCCCCCCAAATGACCCCATTTTGGAAAGTAGACACCCCAAGCTATTTGCTGAGAGGCATGTTGACCCCATTGAATATTTTTTTTTTTTTGTCCCAAATGATTGAATAATGACAAAAAGAAAAAAAAAATGTACAAAAAGTTGTCACTAAATGATATATTGCTCACACATGCCATGGTTATATGTGGAATTGCACCCCAAAATACATTCTGCTGCTTTTCCTGAGTACGGGGATACCACATGTGTGGGACTTTTTGGGAGCCTAGCCGCGTACAGGGCCCCAAAAACCAAGCACTGCGAACGCTGCAGTTATGTGTGTTGTGTTTGGTAAGTGACAGTGATCGATCGATACTGCACTTGGGTGGGCTGGGCTGGGCGGAGGGGCTAAACGCAGGCGCTAGCAGGTATCTGGGCTGATCCCGCTAACACTGTGTTTTTGGGAACCCTAAACCGCTGGGGATGCTAGTATAGATCTGATCAGATCTGATCAGATACTATACCACTAAGGGGGGTGTATGCTTTGCGCGTGGGTGTTAGCGTTGCTGTCACTAACCTAACACTGCCTGGGGCGACGCAGACCCTCTCTGGCGCTAAAACCTAATTGATCTCACCCGCCGGGCGATCAGGGGGGTTAAACCTTTATTGGGTTATATACGGCGGGTGCCCTGATGCTATAAAAAGCAAACTAATCAACCAGCGTCACCCGTAACCTTTATATGGTGATCACTGGTGAAAGGGTTAACTAGGGGCAATCAGGGGGTTAAAACCTTTATTAGGTTAAATATGGGGGTACCTGACACTATATAAAAACCTGACGGGTAACCTAAATAACTAAATAACTTACTGGCTAACCAGTGACACCAGTGACGCTTATACGGCGATCACTGGTGAAAGGGTTAACTCTAGGGGCAATCAGGGGGTTAAAATAATATATGGGGGTACCTGACACTAATAAAAACCTGCGGCGAACCTAAAAAAAAAATAACTGCCTATCTAAAACACCAGCGACACGAATACAGCGATCGGAAAAACAATCACTTAGTGACGCTGAAGTTAGGGGGTGAAAGGGTTACCTGGGGGGTGATCAAGGGGTTAAACCTTTATTAGGGGGGGGGGTTAGGGGGCTACCCTGGACCTAAAGGGGCCTAATCCTAACTGCCCTGCAACTTTTTACAATCACAGATGACACTAAATGCAGTGATCAGTAAAATAAATGATCACTGCAATCAGTGACACTGTGATTGGGGGCTTTGGGGTGACTGGGGGGTGATTTGTGTGCCTATGTGTACCTACGTGTCAGTGGACTGTTGGTGCACTAACCTGCTTCTTCTCTGCTCGGCGCCGGGAACGGAAAGACCGCGGCGAGGGAGATGACATCACTTCCTCCAGCCTTGTTTACATCACATGGCGGAGGAAGCATTTTCATTGGCCGGGAGCGATCGCGAGGGGGGGCGGAATCGAGCGCCCCCCCCCTCATGCCTGATCGCTCCCGAACACTTAACGGCCGGACCCCCCAACTGCACAAAGGCGATCACGTAGATCTACGTGATTCTGCCTGTCCGTGCCATTCTGCCGACGTAAATCGGCGGTGGGCGGTCGTTAAGTGGTTAACTGCTCGGTTTATGGAATACAAACCGCTTATGCTCTACTGCCCTGCTTAGTTGAGTGAAACAATTCTGCATAGAAGTAAATAACCCGCGGGACACAAGTAGCTGCTTGTACCAGTATGCAACAGTGAACGTGAATCTCCTGTGTTTGTACAAGCTTATCTGTTATGCAATTTTGAAAAATTTGAAGCTTAACTACAGTGTACAGTCATTATTACACATAGATTTCTTTTAGCTGTACGAAAGGGCCCTTCCTCCTTAGTCATATACTATTTAGGTATTCATATTAGTGGAAATGGTAAGAGGCGGTGACACTATTTTGTTGTAACCGCTGAGTCTATACTGGAAATTTGAACAGCTCAGGGAGAGATCTGCCTGATGTAAATAAAGAGGGTTAAGTAGATCTAAATGACTAAAATGTATTCACTTTAACATGTTCATGTAATTTTATAAATTGTTTCAATCTCTTTCTTTTATTAATACATGGTGACCTTGTCATGAAAGTCCTGGTTCAGGCAAATTTTATGGGGTGACCACTGTCTCCCAGTTTTATCATTACATGTGCCCCAGGTTTAGACTACTAAAGCCCCATAAACACTAACCTCATGTACACTGCTGCTGGTAAACGGACGTTTAGGAGCAGTTGGGCATTTTTCTCTTATCATCCATGGACCGACACGGCGGCTCTTAATCACTGAACGTGTGGGTATATGTCCCTGCTTGCAGGAGAAGACCTAGGCAGAATGTTAAATGTTAAAACATTCTAGAACAAACCAGAGCTGAACAGCCCCGCCCAGAGGGGGCGGTCCCTCCGGACATTACCCTCCCACCTGCAGCTAGCAGACCTCAGTTTTTTTCTGCCTAGCAGAAGAAGACTGGCTCTCTCAGGAATCAGTCTCCTGGAAGATTTTACTTTTAAATTTTATTCCTTTGGGAATTTTATTTTTGAGACCTTCAATCAACTGTTGGCTGGGCAACAGGTTGGGTACACTAGTATCCTCGTAGTCTTTCCCTGTCCGACCATTGAGCGTGCTGATCCTAGCCTTGTGTGCGTGAGACTCAGTTCACGACATACCCCAGGGGTGGCCGGGTTGCTTGCTTTCATGCTCCCGCGGTCCTCTCAAGATTGAACAGTACCTACTGTATCTTTCGCGGTTGACCGGGCCGACAGCTACGCAGTACGACTCTGTGATAGGTCTGTCTGAAACAAGCCCGTGAGTCCCTCTATTGGCACCGAGGGTGTTCTCCAAGGTGCTTGCGGGACGGGTAAGTCTCTCCTGCTGCAAGGTGAGTACATGCTGGCTGTGTTTCTGTGTGTGGGGGGTTCTCCCTGTCTCCCCCTGTTATGCTGCTCTCTGCACCCTGTTCTGCTGTGCTGTGTGGGGATGCTTGGGGGGGTCACTCTGCCCTGGGGGGGCGCTCCATGGCTGTTAGTCACTTGGAAAGTGTTCTGGGGGAATGTGTGTTTTTTTTTTTTACGTGCGCCATTGGCGCAGTGTTTTAAATTTCAAAAAGTGCGCCATCGGCGGCCATTTTGCCGCGGCTCAAATCACAGTTATACAGGCGCCCGGCGGCCATTTTCTTGTAGCCGCAGCGCTTTGTTTCATTTTGGGCCTCTAGCGGCGCTGCCTGAACGGCGCGGAATCCACATCTCCTCACAGATTCTTCACTCTCCTCAGGCTGGCGCTACAGCGTGGCTCATACAGCGGTGCCGAGCAGTCCCTAGGGGTGGTGAGTACTCCGGGTATCCCCTCCTCAGCCCCAGCACAGCCAGTGGGTGGGCTGTATTATTCACTGTAATGGTGAATAAGGTCTCAGAGGATGGCAACATGGATTCTGGTTCACCTGTTTTTTCACACTTGTTAGAGACAACTGGCAGTGCTCCATCACCTGCGGTCCTTATGGACCAGTTGTCGTCAGTCCTGGAATCATTCTGACCAGGAGGGAAGCGGTGTGTGAGCGCAAGGGAGCAAAAAAGCCCCTCTCCCCACTTTATTTCCACCAAAAAAAAGGGGGGTGTGCGCTGATTCAGATATGGGCCTAGCCACTACCGCTCAGGACCCTAGCTCTGAATATCTTTGGTTTTTAACAGGACATTCCTCGCGAGGAAGACTCCAGTTCTGTGTCAGTAAATGACAGGGCGCTTGTTGGAGAACTCATTGCTGCGGATGCAGAACCTCAGGCGTACAGTCTCCTCTGGATCCTTAGGGCCGGGCCTTCTAAAAAAGTTTTTTTTTTTTTTTTTTTTTTCCATATGTACCTTTCTTTGACCAGCTCATTGATGAGGTCTGGGGAAAAAGCCGCAGAAGACTTTTATGGTCCCGTGGCGTTTGCCCATCAGATACCCCTTTGAAGATGCCCTACTTAAAACGTGGGCTTCTCGCCCAGTGGTCGACCCTCCAGTCGCCGGTTGAACAAGGCCACCACTCTCCCGATGGAGGGGACTCCTGCATTTAAGGACCCCACTGACAGGAGGTCAGAAGTGGTGAGCAGAGCCATGTTTGCCTTGTTGGGGTCCGCCCTACAGCCTGTGGTAGCGGCGACCCTTGTGTCTCAGACACTTACGGGTTGGGCAAAAAATTTTGCACCAAACTGAACAGGAGCATAATCTTCCTCCAGACACTATTGCTCTGGCCCACCAAATGGTGCAGGGCCTGGTTTATCTTGCGACGCCACATTAGACGTGGCCCCTTGTATCTCAGGGCCTCTGTCTTGGCGGTGGTATTGCATTGTCTGATCTGGTTGAATTGCTGGTCTGCTGACCTAGCTTCTAAAAAAGCCTCTGACGGATCTACCATTTTAAAGGTGGTAGGATTTTCGGTGCTGCGCTGGATGACATCAAGGATGTCACGGGAGATAAAAGCACTCTTCTTCCTCAGGCTAGCAAGGGTAAGGAGGCCGCTGTAAGCAGGGTCCTTCCTTTCCAGCAAAAAAGTTTTTTTTTTTTTTTTGTCAGTCAACGGGGGAGGCCCTCCCAGACTGACAGCGGTGCGGCTGGTGGACACAAGCGCCCCTGGGTGCGTAAGCCAAACAAGCCGGCTCCCCAAGCCCGCCTCCGCGTGAAGTCTTGCCCCCACCCGACTCTGGGGTAGGGACGACGACTTTGCAGGTTCACGGATCGGTGGACCTCCCGGATCTCCTACCAGTGGGTGGGCGAGGTGATCACCTCAGGTTACAGGATAGGTTTCCGTTCCTGGTCCCAGACAGATTCTTCCCTCGTATCTTCCTCTCCTTCCTGCCAGTCAGGCAGCCCTATGGGGCCTATTCAGGATTGCTCAGGTCCAGAGTGATTGTGCCGGTTCCGTCACAGGAGAGGTTTCAGGGATTCTACCCAAATTCGTTTGTTGTCCCAAAAAAGGGACGGGGTTCGGCCTATCTTGGACCTCCCAGGTCCTGAATGCCTTTGTGAAGGTGCAAAAGTTCCGCATGGAATCCATTCGCACGGTGATCAGTACACTCCGTCAAGGGGATTTTCTGGCGACCTTGGACATCAGGGACGCCTACTTGCATGTTCCGATCTGCGCAAGTCACCAGAAGTTTCTGCGCTTGCGATCGGCGAAGTCCACTATCAATTTGTGGCTCTCCATTTCGGCCTAGCCTCGGCACCGAGGGTGTTCACCAAGGTGCTTGTGCCGGTTCTAGCTTGCTGAGACAGCGAGGCATTGCTGTCGTGGGCTATCTGGACGATCTTCTTCTCAGAGCAGGAAATGGCTCAGAATTAGACAGTGTGACTATCGTCAGTCAGACCCTCAGGGACTTCGGGTGGCTCCTAAACATTCAGGAGTCAGTCCTGGTCCCGACTCAAGATCGGGAATATCTCGGTCTGATTCTGGACTCCTTGGAGGCAAAGGTATTCCTACCTCCGGGGAAGCTACTGACACTTCAGTCTGCAGTGCGGGTGCTGACATCCCAAAAAATGGTCGTCAATCCGTTTTGGCAGGGGAGTCCTGGGACTCATGGTGACCTCTTTCGAGGCTGTTCCGTATGCTCAATCACACACCAGGGCATTGCAGAAGGAGATCTTGTTCCCTTGGGACAAATCCCCGTTTTTCTTTGGATATTCCGATCCAGGTGAGTCACCTGGTCAGGGCGTCCCTGACATGGTGGTTTGGGTCCCCGGCTCTTCGGTCCGGGAAGTCGTTCCTCCCCGTCCAATGGACGTTGTTCACTACGGACACCAGCCTGAAGGGCTGGGTGTAGTCTGGGGAGTCCTATTGGCCCAAGAGCTTTGACTCCGGACGAAGCCCGTTTGCCGATCAATGTTCTGGAAATACGGGCCATCAGACTGAGCCTCTCCTCGTGGTCTGAGAGATGGCAGAATCGCTCCATTAGGATCCAGTCGGACAAAAGTCACGGCTGTGGCGTATGTCGACCATCAAGGGGGGACTCGGAGCTCAGCTGCGGCTTCCGAGGTCCCCCGTACCCTGAAGTGGGCTAAAAGAAGCGTGCCGGCTCTGTCGGCCGTTTACATTCCGGGCATAGAACTGGCGGACTATTTGAGTCGCCAGACGTTGGACCAGGGAGAGTGGTCCTTGCAACCAGAGGTATTTCAACTCCTTTGCCACACAGACGGTGGGGCACGCCGGAGGTGGACCCAATGGCCTCTCGACTCAATCGCAAGTTGTCAAGATTTGTGGCCAGATCCAGGGATCCTCGGGCGGATGCCTCAAAGGCGTTCATGGCCCATGGGGTCATTATTACCTGATATACGTTTATCCTCCTGCAGTTGCTCCCTCGCCTGCTGCACAGGGTGGCGACCGAGGGAATTCCGGTGATCCTCATTGCTCCGGATTGGCCTCGGCTTCACTGGTACGCCGATCTGGTACGTCTCGTCGCGGCCGTTCCCTGGCGGTTGCCAAAAAGGGAGGACTTTCTGTCTCAAAGTCCTATATTTCATCCTGCCTTTACAGTCTCTGGCCTTAACGGCATGGCTGTTGAAAGCCAGGTGTTGAGAGACCGAGGTCTCTTGGACTCGGTCATTTCGTCCATATTAAGGGCACGGAAGTCTTCCTCCAGAATGATCTATCTCCGTACCTGGAAAGCTTACATCGCCATGTGCGAAGAGCTGGACTGACGTCCTCGGACGTATTCCGTCCCTAGAATCCTGCGTTTCCTGCAGCATGGAGTGGCCCAAAGGCTCGCTTTGAGTATCATTAAGGGTCAGATTTCGGCCTTGGCCGTCTTTTCGGTGACCACTAGCGGGTCATTCCTTGGTTGGCACCCTTGTGCAGGGGGTTCGCCATGTGCTCCCTCCTGTCAAGTCTCATCTCCACCCGTGGGATCGGAATTGGTACTCTCGGTTCTCCAGGAACCTCCTTTTGAGAATATCGGGGATATTCCCCTCTTGACTTTGTCTCAGAAGATGGTCCTTTTAGTGGCAATCACTTCTGTTAGAGGAGTGTCTGAGTTGGCGGCCTTGTCCTGCAAGTCGCCATATTTAGTCATCCATAAGGATAAGGCGGTGTTGCATCCGCGACTTTCTCTTTTGTCAAGGGTGATCTCGAATCGCATCCCAGAGTGTGCGCGGCACACTGAATGTGGTACGAGCCTTGCGGGTGTGCCTGTCTGCTACTGCTTCTATTCGGAAGTCTGACTCTCTGTTTGACTCTCTGGTCAGAAACAGGGCCAAGCGGCTTCGTCTACCACCATTTTCTAGGTGGATCGGACAAACCGTCTTTCAAGCCTATGCTCTCATGGGGTGGGCGCCTCCCTTTCTGGTTATGGCGCATTCCACCAGGGCAATTGGTGCTTCCTGGGTTTTTCGACATCAAGTGTCGGTTGCACAAGTATGCAAGGCGGCGACCTGGTCGTTTGTTCATACCTTTTCTAAGTTTTATAGGGTTGATGTGGCTGCATCTCCGGATGCTTCCTTCGGCCGCAAGGTATTGCAGGCCGCTGTTTAAAGTGGCAACTCCTCCGTTGAGGAGCTCTGCCTTCTTTGGAGTGAAGTTTTTTTGGTTTTTCCATTTATACTGCTCCCATCCCTCTTGACACTGCTTTGGGACATCCCACACGTTCAGTGATTAAGAGCCGCCGTGTCGGTCCATGGATGATGAGAGAAAATAGGATTTTTGTACTCACCGTAGGGCTGGGAAAAAAAATCGATTTTCTATCTTGAATCGAGTTTTGAGCTCAAATCGATTCAGTTTTGAAGAAAATCGATTTTTTTTTTCCCCCTTCAAAGTTTCCGTAGAAGGACTGCAGGGGGCGTATCCGGAATGGCACTGGGCAGCGTTACCCCAATTACATCTACTCGCTGCAGCCACCGTCTGCCTACCTGATCAGCATGTCATGCAGACAGACGGCGGCCATTGCAGTGTTCAAAAGCCGCGCCTCCCGAGTCCTCGTCGTCTGTGATGGGCGGAACACTCAATTTCCCAGCAGGCAGTATTCAGCCTATCACGGACATCCTCTCATCCTCGTCTGTGTTATGAGGATGACCATGATAGGCGGAACACTGAATGCTGGGAAATTCAGTGTTCCGCCTATCACAGACAAGGAGGAGGCGCGGCTTTTGAATACTGGAATGGCCACCGGTGTAGCAGTAAAATCCGTATACCATGAAAATCTGCATTAGGTACGGGCACAGTGATTGAAGCATGGGCACAGTGAGACACGGGCACAGTGAGACAAGGGTACAGTGAGGCATTGGGCACAGTTCAATTCAACTAAGAGTAACCTCAGGATTTTTTGCTGTTTTATTAGCTAAATCCAAATACAGTATTAATAATTTGGATGTTTAACAATCTTTGTTGCACACTGCAAAAAACAACAAAAGGTCACAAGCGCTAAATTGGTGGATAAAGAAAAAAATATAATGGATGATGATAATAATAATAAAAAAAATCCCAAATATTTTGGGAAGTACAAAGTATCCAAAAGGGGGAAAAAACAAGATCCAGCGCAGCAAGAAAAAATCCGTACCCAGAAGTACAAAATACACAACATGCACACAATATAATCCAGCGCTCATGGAACATACATTATTAACTATTGAAAACTCTTGAAGAATTGATAAAAAAGCTTAGTCCATTTATTAATCACAATAAAGAGAGGGATCCAATCCCAAATGTGCAGAGGGCAAATGAATCTTAACTCTCCAGTTGCCAGTGGTGACAAACTTGTTAAACTTGCAGTGACATCCATGGAGCAAGGAGGGGTTAAAAAAGTCAAAACCAAGCCTGTGGCATGATCTCCGTGTGAGCACAGTACCTTGAATGATGGACAACAGGCAGACCAGCGTGTGGAGGGCCCTCCAACCCAAAAGGATGCAGAGCCAGGATCGCAGCAAGGCTGGGACAGAAGGAATCACACAGTTTCAAGAGTTTTCAATAGTTAATAATGTATGTTCCATGAGCGCTGGAATATATTGTGTGTTTGTTGCACACTGACTTTGCAGTTAGAGAAAGGGTTTGCCTTTGCAATTTTGTTTGTTGATGCACTTTAATATAATAATAAAAAAAAAAAAAATCGAATCGTAAATCTAGTTTTTTATAAAAAAATCGCAGATTTTTTTGGGGGGGAAAATCGCCCAGCCCTAACTCACCGTAAAATCCATTTCTCTGACATCCATGGACCGACACAGCACCCACCCTTCCTTTTTAAGGTTTCTACTGCTTTGTTACGAACAGAGGTCTGCTAGCTGCAGGTGGGAGGGTAATGTCCGGAGGGACCGCCCCCCTGGGCGGGGCTGTTCACCTCTGGTTTGTTCTAGAATGTTTCAACATTTAACATTCTGCCTAGGTCTTCTCCTGCAAGCAGGGACATATACCCACACGTTCAGTGATAAGAGCCGCCGTGTCGGTCCATGGATGTCAGAGAAATGGATTTTACGGTGAGTACAAAAATCCTAATTTTTCAACTGCTCCTGAACTCTCCTCTTATCAGTACATGTACACAGGGTTGTTTGCAGTCCTTTTTCAGGCATTTAGGTTTAGAGGCTTTTTCTGGAACCCAAAAAAATGCGTTCAGAATCTGTGTTTAGAGGCATTCCAAGCGCGGTAACTCGCATTTAGCATTGTTTAGCTTACAGCCGTTATTTATTTTAACAAAAAAAAACACGGCTAAACGCCCGTTTTCAGACTCCGGTTTCTAGCTGTCAAGTTAAATCATTCAGGAGAGGTTGAACAACGTCCCGTGTACATGAAGCCTTTAGAATTTCTGCAGATTTTTGTCTTCAGATTTACCAAAACCATGTAGTGCAAGGACATGCCTGATTGTCTACAAATTGAAACTCTCTTAAGAATTGACCTCATATTATATTTATTATATGGTTTTGGTAAATCTAAAGACAAAAATCTGCAGAAAATCGAATAGTGTGTATGGGGTCTAAGTGGCTGTGCCAGCATACACCATGAAGGCATGGTCCACCATTGTAACAATCCTGGTGGTCCAGACCAATGATGTACTGTTAACTCTGGAATGAATGCATGTAGATAGGAAGTGACTAAAAGAGGCTTTAGAAGATTAGCAGCATGAGATGCAGGGGAAAAAGTGAAAACCGTATTAATGGCGCATAGGGCAACTTTTCTTTTTTTTTTTTCTTCAGCTCTTTAGCAATCCGCCATACTGTTGGGGTCCATAAAGTTTTTTTTTTTTTTTTTTTTTTTTTGTGGATTTTAAGAAAAAAAAAAAATTGTAACATTTATTAATGTTAATCTGCTCAGGGGTCTGCATATATGCTTTAAACGCCTTGTTGCTTTATATCATTTGTTCTACTTGGGGGCAGTTATATTTACTCATGGCATGCATTCTTTGCATAAATATGGTTTATTCCAGCACTGTTCAGTCTCAGACCCTGCAGAGAAGCAGATCGGCAACATTTACTTCTATATAAAATACTTTTCACAGCCATGCTTTATAACGATGGCTACCAGCCCCATGGAATTGATCCGAAACCTGTTATATCTGGGAGAATGTGTTGTACCAGTTATGAGGATATCTTCTAGAGGTTGGTTGGAAAGCTTTTGTTTTAAATTTGTGGCTGGTGCTCATTTTTATTGCTGAGATTATGGCTTCAGCTATGGATTCCACAGCTTGTCTTGACTTATTGGTGAAAGAAAATGTAGTGTTTTGCTTAGACTGGATTGAGAAATAGAAGTCCACAGCCTGGAATTCCTATCACCTTACCTCAGTTGTCCATTGTGAGGCTGCACATCCAGCTTGTATGAATGCCTTGGCAGAAATTCGACTAGTGCATTCTCTAGAATGTCATTTTTAGTACTTCCAGCTGAACAAGAGGAAATGGAGAATGTTTTTACTTAATAGAAACCGTGTGTTTAGTTTAATCGTTTTCCCCCTAGACAATGCTTTACTGTGGGAAGCCATTGAGTCCAGTGTGTTCTATGGTGGTCATTTGCCCCTGGTATGCAGTCCAATTTCTACATAAAACTGACTTTTAACTCATGGTTGCCATCATTGTATGGATTAATCTAAGTGATAAATTCCTGGCTGGTGACCGCAGATCCACTTAGCAAGACTTCTGGGTTATGTTCAGGTTTTGTTTGCAGTGGCAGGCATTCCACATTGTATAGGAAATTGTCCATGGCTCCTATTTCAGTTTACCAAATTTGGTATAAATACAAGTCATGTTTGGCTAGCCCAAGGGCCTTACTAGATTTTATAAAACTTAACCACTTCATGTCCATTGAACATATATAAAAACATTCTGGGTTGAAGTGGTTAAAACAAGCTCATGGCTGCAGTTCCGGGTATTTGCTAGCTATAATTTTTATAGCTGGGGATCAGCTGGTTAACAAGTGATCTGGACAGCTCTACAGCCCCTTTTATCACTTTTACCATAGTGATACGGCTTTCCCCCACCCGAATCTCTTGCTGCCACCCAAGGTAAAATGCAGTAAACGACCAGGATGGCTAGATACAGAGAAGATCTGTTCTTCAATCTTCTCTGTGACTAATGGCCATGAAAACCATAATTTTGTCCCTTCTGGTATCGTCTGGTGAGAGCATTGTTTGTGCGCCCGAGTAATTTGCATCTGAAATGTGGTTTGTGTAACCATACTCATAGCTCTTCTGTTTGGATTTGTTGGTGAACAATTGACTAATCCCCCCCCTATACTTGTACAGGTGTTTTTTTTTTTTTTTGTGTAAACCATTTCAGTATTTCTACAAAAATTGTGGTTTTGGTTATTTTTACTATGGTTATCACAGTGGCATTTCCAGAACATTATAGACAATCTTTCATGTTTACACTTGTGTTTTTTTTTTTTTTTTTTTTATATAAAGCTGTGACCCCAGGGGACACATTTTTAAGTAATTTCCTGCTGTGCAGCAGGTTGTAAGATGCCTGTAGAAGGATCCAGCATGGGTTGTATGACTCTGATGCTCTGTATCAAGTCAAGCTGGAAATAAGCAGATGTGCCGGAGGTAGGGGGTCTCTCATTCAGGATTCTTGCTAATTTTGAACAGCATGTGGTTGCGTTGTCTGGTTTTAGGGTCTTTATACTTTTAATGAACTACTTAAACCTCCCTTTGTTGGTATCCTTAAGGAAATTCTTGCACAAATTGCACTAAATGTGGATAAAAATATATGTGCCATTAAGGGTATTGCCAATGGGAATATTGGTGTACAAGTTTCCTCTGTGACAGTTTTTCTGTCATCTCATTTTTCTAGACGTGCCATAACTTGCCATAAGCCCAATTTGGCTTAGTATTGTATGTAAAAAAATGAATTTTTAGTCCTCATGCCTGTTTAATTCCCTGATTTTTGGGGCTGAAAGGTATATGCAGTAGGATGACAGCACTTCATGTTGCACTGGCATAGTGAATTGAACAGGTCACAAGTATAAGCAAAAAACACACGCATACAAAATATAGAAGTAGATGGTAATACTGTGAAAATTGACCAACTCAACATTTTGGGCATAATCCTAATAACCAGTAAATGATATATGCTGGGATATATTAACTAAGGCTTAATGTACACTTGGCTGTCAGTTTTGCTACGTTTTGCATTTTCCCACGACTGGTGGTCAAAATGTCTCTATACTGAACGTGATTCTTCTGCGCTCAGGAAAGGGAGGTTGAAGCTAACCTAACCGCAGCAGCTCCTAAACTATGCTAAAAGCCTGTGTGTACTTTGACACAAAAGCTTTTATGGAGTTGAATTTAAGATCTTTAAAACATGCCAAAAAGTTCTAAACTCAAGTTTAGAAGCTCCTAGTGTACATGAAGCCTTCTTGGCTGCTCTCCTCTTTGCATGTCAGGTGTGCATGTTTTGGTGGCTAAGTAGTAACAATACATCTTTTTTGTTTCCCTGATTAATACCTTTAATAACTTGTGTGGTCTCGTCGCTCCAATTCATAAAATCTAGCTACAGCCAGGCACCCGGGGGAGGTATCATTGCAGTGGATACATCCCCTTTGCTCACTGTGCAGCCTCACTATAGGATACCTAATTTCTCAGGAGGCAACTGTAATTGTGGTGAATAGGTGGTAGTGTGTGTGTGGGTGGAATTGGGGGGGGGGGGGGGGGTGTTAAAGGCCAAGTTTTACCTCCTTTGTAAAGTGATTTGTAAAGTCTTTTTTTTTTCCTCTAAAAATATTAAACATGTTATCTTTACCAGCCCTGTGGATTGGTTTTGCACAGGGCAGCCCAGATCCTCCGCTATGGGGGCACCTGACCCGAGTCACAACTCCCTGTGTCCATTCAGATACTGAGCCCCCGTTTGGCCACGCTCATCTCTCTCCTGATGGGCTAATTGACTGACCGCAGCGGGAGCCAATGGTGCTGCTGCTGTTTCTGAGCTAATCAGGAGGAGAGTCCTGGATGGCTGAGGCAGTCGTGGACCTCGCTGGAGAGAGATGAGGCTCAGGTTACTATTGGGTGCGCTGGGGCGGCTGCTGCGCACAGGTTTT
This sequence comes from Rana muscosa, assembly GCA_029206835.1. NCBI lineage: Eukaryota > Metazoa > Chordata > Amphibia > Anura > Ranidae > Rana > Rana muscosa. The sequence goes on from CM055120.1 coordinate 147,824,322, forward strand.
TATCTTGATGCATAGAAACTTCCTGGACAGACCTTCGAACGTGACACAGAAAGGAGTTTACCAGCTGATCTTGGCACACACCCTGCATCTGCCCTCCCCTCTTCCAGTAGATCCCTACTACCCACCTCTTCAGGTAAATGTTTTTCTAATGCAATCAGTGAATGCCGTTCTCACTAAATACACAGCAATAGATCGTTCATTTTGCAGAGTTTGTAGGAGCTGAGCGATCAGATAACAGCCTATGTGGATAGAGCTGTAGTGTTGAAAACAGGAGACCTATGTCCTGGTTTCTCACCATACACTGTACAATCTCCTTTAGATATACCATTAACTTTGTAGTGCAAGGGCCTGCCTGACTGGATACAGAGTTCATTGGATTGATGTTGTCCCCTCCTATTATATAGTTTGGTAAATCGAAAGGAGATTGTACAACCAGATTGTATAGTGTATGGCCACCTTTATACACCTAAAATTAACTAGTTGTGCTCGAGCAACAAACGCAGCAAAGCGCGCCATAAAAAAACATGCAACCCACCAAAATGTCCCATGAGCTACTTTGCCATGTGTAGGGTAGCCCATTAAAATCAATTTTTGTGTCTCGCTGAAAAGGGCAAAAGTGTGCTACCACTACACTAGGTGTGAATGGGGCCTGAAAGTGAGCCTGAATGTGTTTACAGAACAATGAGGCTCCATTCACATCTGTGCATTTCAAGTGAATGGGCTGCCCTATGTGTGACGAGCGGAAACTCTCCAAAATGGCCAAAACACCTGAGTTTCCGCTATGTGAAGATGTGAACAGGTCTCTATCCACTCCCCCTATGTACTTGTATAAAGAGGGTCATACACTATGCAATCTGATTGTATAATCTCTGTACAAGTTTCTTTAGATTTACCAGGACAAACCTGAACAATCTATTCCATTTGTATCAAATCAGGTCTTTGCACTACATATCTGATGGGAGAGCTAAAGGAGCTTGTACGATCAGATTATAATGTGTATGGTCAACTTTGGGAAAGTGGGTAGAAATAAAACAAGAGGTGGTGGTATAGCAATGAGGGAGATGTGGTCCAGACTGGTAATACACGTCCTATCTCAGCCTTTTCGCAACAACACATTGAATGATGGGAGATGACCTACAGGAAGTAATGAAAGCCACATTTTTTAAAACTCAGAAAGACACATGAAATTTCAAACCCTCTGTGGATAAGGTAAGTAAGCGATGAGAACATTAGGATGGCTGGGCCAGAAATTATATTACAAAATAAATCTTTTTATTATGAAAAGTGAAATTCTGCCCAAAAAGGTGAACATCTTGCAGATGTATACTAATGTGGATGGCTATGATATACCAGGAGACTCCTGACCTGTCAAAGTGTGTGGTCATTAAGGATGAGCTCCGGCGTGTTCGCATAGAACACGTGCAGAGCCCGCCAGGAAGTCGGCACCGTGCTGCGCTAATCACAGCCAGGGAGACATTTCCTGATCTCTGCAGCCTGTCATTAGCGCAGCTGAGAATCATAAAGGCAAGAATCTACTAATTTCTGAAGCTAGGATTGAGAGCACTGTGCAATGGCAGGCTGTCGGCGGCCACAGCTTTTTCTGCACACCGTTTTTTTTAAAACTTAGTGCATTAAGGTGAAAAACCTTTTGACTTTGGAACCACTTTAAATTCTAAAGGAGCATGCTGTTCGAGACTTGTTCATTTACATTAATTATAAATCTTCCGGCTGTTTCATATGCTAGATTCTATGCTTGTTTTTCTTGAAGGCTCCCACGAGGTAATAGCAGTCCCCCCTATGCCCTCTAGTACAATGGTATGTGCCCTGTGCCCACAATGGTATGTGTAAACATCCAGAGTCCTTCACTGGTGGTGGTTGGAGACAAGGTAGCTCATACTGTCCAGATACAATTCTGTGCCTCTTTTCAGTGTTGTCGCTGTTTAAGGATTTACTAGTAGTGCCATAAATCACAGTGGCTCCATAATGGCCCCTGCTACATAACAGTTGGCTCCTTTCCCTTGTTGTTATAGGATTAAATGGAAAATAAATACCTCTTGTCGATGATATACACACTGTCTATAGAGCTTTTTATAGGTATTTTGTCTGGTAGGTGAACACATGGATGTGTGGAAGGAATTTTTTTAGTTAATTTTTTATATATGGATAGGAACAAACTTTTAGGCCTCATGTACACTGCTGCTGGTAAACTGACATTTAGGAGCAGTTGAGCATTTTTTTCAACTGCTCCTGAACCCTTCTCTGTTATCTTATCAGTACATGTGCACTGGTTTGTTTATAGTCGTTTCTAGGCAGTTGTGTTAAGACGCTTTTTCTTGAACCCCAAAAAAATGCGTTCAGAAGCTGTGTTTAGAGACAGTTGAAGCGCCAAATGCAGCTAAACGCGGCAACTTGTGTTTAGCAGCGTTTCGTTTAGAGAAGTTTTTCATTTTAACAAAAAAAATAAAAAATCCAAATGCTTCTAGACGTAAACGCAGCATGTAAATGCGGCTAAACAGCCATTTTTAGACACTGGTTTCTAGCTGTCAAGTTAAATCATTCAGGAGAGTTTGAACAACGTCCCGTGTACATGAAGCCTTACATTACATAAGTTACCATCTGCCTAATGTCTTTAAATCCATACCAAAGGTTCAGAAAATGGTTAGAATAGTCAGAGACCTGAGCACAAAACTATGCGAGGGGGAGGGGTTTATCCAGCCTAGTACACACATTGAGAAAATCGGACAAAAAATACCACTTTCGAAAGCACTCGTATGATCTGATCGTTCGTACACAGCTTTTGAGACCCAATCGTGGGAGTTCATGCAAAATTATCAGAAGGGACAAACATTAAAATTTTTCTTGTGCGATGACAGAACTTTTCGTTTTGACCAGTGTACAGTATTCATCTGAAAAAATAATGGAAGACCAAGAATGCTCGGAAATGAAATTATACATTAAATACAATACATTACATCACTTCGAAAGTTGTATTCTGTCATGAGAATTTTTCGTAACTTAAGTAACCTTCATTTTCTATATGAGATTAGCATACAAAAAAATAGACATTCGTCTGATATTCCCATTGCGTGTATGAGGCTTTACACATGAGAAAACGCAGATTGAAAATAGAGGTGATACAAAAAAGACGATAGGAAGACGTGTAACATTTGTGTCCCAATTTAATCATTCCTTGTGTAAATTATTTACTTGTATAAACAAACATTGGCCTTTTTTTGGGGGGAAATTATTCTACTATACAAAATTTTAGGGCGAAATGCACACAATCATTTAGGAGAGTTTGCAATCTCTTTAAACATCAAGTGAGGTCAGATCATAGATCTCTGGTTAAGCCCAGGTTCACACTGGGCTGCGGGAATGAAGCTGTGCGAGTTCAGCTGAACTCCCACGATTCCACTCCCGATTTCGACTGCAAAATCTGTTTTTGCACAGATGTCAATCGCAGGCCGAAATTGCAAAAAGTAGTACTTTTTGAAATCGGTGCAGCGCCGCACCGATTTAGGACGGTGCCATTGCTGGCAAATGCCGCCGATTTTTATATGCGATTTGACATGTCAAAACGCACCAGTGTGAACCAGGGCTTAATCAAACATGTTTTTGGGTCCAAGATATATGGGCTCTTTTTGTATCCAGCCTTTAGCTATGATAAGAGGCACATTTTAACAGATCCCCGTTCTGCCTCTGTACTAGGTGATCGCGGGTCATTGGCGGACATAGAGTCCGCCTGACCCGCGGGCACGCTCCCACAGCACAGAGCGAGAGCGCGCCCCATACAGGTATGGTGATTCGCCCAGGAGAGCCAACCTGCCGCCGTATAACGACAGCGCATGGTCGAAAAGTGGTTAATGATATGCCTTATGTCATCTCTGACTGTTAAAGTAAAACTATAGGCAAAACTTTTTTTCTTTTCATTTTTGGATAGCATTAACACTGTCAGATTATTTTTTTTTTTTTTCATGAAATGAACCACATACGTCAGATGAGATTGTAGTGCCACAAAAGTCTTCTGATATATTAATTGGCAAATACAGGTAATAACTAGAGTCCAATCGGTTTCCCTACCCCTCTGTAAACAATTTTTCAGGAGACACAGTGCCATCAATTTTAGGCAGTATCTATCTATCTCTATCCCGTCGAGGGTGCGCACATATGCGTACTCGGCTTTCGAGGGTTATACTGGGATGATGCCTGCAGCTGCAGGCATCATCCTGGTACCGTTTTTTAGAGCCGGCGATTGGCTTTCGAATGTAAAACAACCGATGCGGCTAAAAGCCGCTCGGTTGTTATACCGGAGGAGCGGGAGGGGACATCCCCCCCCCTCCCGCCGCCTCCGCCGTTCTTACCCGGCCTCCCGTCCCACCGGGAGACCCGATCCACGATCCGCCACCTCGGGCGGCTAGAGACAGACTGAATTGAAGCCGCGAATGGCTTTGATTCAGTCTCTTAATGGTAACCACGGAAGCGACGTCATGACGTCACGTCCGGGTTACTCGGCTACCAATGGCGCCGAATTTAAAAAGTACACAGTATTCAGAATTGCCGTTTTCGGCGATCTGAATACTTTGAAGTGCAAAGGAGGGATTGGGGGTCTTTTAGACCTCCGATCTCTCCATAAAGAGTACCTGTCACCACTTAGTACTGTCACAAGGGATGTTTACGTTCCTTGTGACAGCAATAAAAGTGGTCAAATTTTTTTTTTTTTAAACACTATTTTTAATTATAAAAATAAATAAATAAAAAAATGTTTAAAGCGCCCCTGTCCCCGTGAGCTTGCGCAGCAAAGAAAACGCATACGAAAGTCGCGCCCGCATATGAAAACGGCATTCAAATCACACATGTGAGGTATCGCCGTGATCGTCAGAGCGAGAGCAATAATTATAGCTATAGACCTCCTCTAACTCTAGCCTAGTAGCCGAAAAAAAAAAATTAAAGCGTCGCCTATGGAGATTTTAAGCTACCGTAGTTTGTCGCCATTCCATGAGTGCAGGCAATTTTAAAGCATGACATGTTTGGTATCTATTTACTCGGCGTAACATCTTTCACATTCTACAAAAAATTGGGCTAACTTTGCTTTTAAATTTTTTTTAAATTCATGAAAGTTAATTTTTCCAAAAAAGTTGCGTTTAAAACGCTGCTGCGCAAGTACTGTGTGACATAAAATATTGCAACGATCGCCATTTTATTCTCTAGATTCTCTGCTAAAAAATATATATATGTTTGGGGTTTCGAAGTAATTTTCTAGCAAATATGCATTTTACCTTGTAAACACCAAATGTCAGAAATGGGCTTAGTCATGAAAGAGGAGATATATATATATATAATATATATTACATTCACATCAGTCCCTGCCTTCAAGGAGATTACAATCGAAGGTTCCTAACTCATTCATACATACACATACTAGGGCCAAATTAAACAATATGCTCTAGAACTGTTTTTCAGCATTTAGAAATTGTGTACCACTTTGTAACAGCTCAACTTTCCCCAATACTGATGTTTTTATTTCCTATTTCTCATTTTCTTCTAAAGCTCATCATACACATTAGTCTGCTTACACAATCTTCTTTAGATCTATCAACAAGTATGTAAAAAGAGGACCTGCCTAATTGGATACAGATTAATTGGATAGTGTTAGGTTTGTTCTCTTATTACATAGTTTTGATCTAAAGATTTTTGATATTGTAAAGTCAGATTTTGTGTATGATCACCTTAAGGTTTATAGAATTCTTCTTGGTGTGACCATTTTGTTTTCTTAAACATACATCCTGTGCTTGAAAATAGATGATAATGCATTATCCTATTTTTTTTTTACATTTTTTAATATTCCTATTTGGTTTGCATAGTATTTATCTGGTTAAATTGTTAAATGAAAGATATATTCAGAGAAGCAGCCCTGTCAAAAAGCCTGTCGTAACGATCTCTTGAGCTACAGGTATCGCTAGTTCAAAACTTCAGCTCTAGACTGGACCAATACACTTTCAATTGGTAATGATGCCGATGGCTTCACTGATGCATTTTGACAATTCATACATTATGCTGAAAAAAGGGAAGTTTTTAAGGAGCTAAAGCCCTACAAAAAAACAAAAGAAAACCTCACGCATAATCTCTTAAGCCACAAAACGTTTACCCCTTGCTCCTAGAGGTTTTCTCAGGTGTTGTTGGTTTTTATTGATTTTTTAATATATACACCACTTGGCATATGAAAAAGTGCAGTGTATACACTGACTCATTCTTGGCATGTTGAGAATGTAGCCAGGTATCGGGATAGAATGACTTGCATCATTGGCTGACCAGTGGCCAATGAGGATCATTATGCTTGAACGTTATGGTAAGAGCTCCCATGGAAAATTCAGTATTGCTTTTAGTCACTGCTAAAAACTGAATGTGGTGTCAGTTTTCCAGGTTTGTGACGTTTTTTCTTTAAAGGGGGAAAAAACACTTTTTGTGCAGACACTCCCACTGTCTGCCTGATATGGCATTTCATTTGTTCCTAAAACAAACATGTGGAAGTTTATGCCGTGTCTAGCGCGGAAAAATAACCAAATCTAATCAGCCTATACTCGGAAGATATTATTTTCTCCTCCTGGTATATCTGGGTAATAACAGCCCTATGAGTACAGAGGTTATACAGAGTTTAGCTGGCAGAGCAGTGCGCAGCCTTGTTTTCTGCCAGTTCTACCTTTCCTCTACCTCCATGTGATCTCTCACTTCCCTGTCGGCCTCAAAATCCACATCAGTAATGAGATAAGTGGGCTATTAATTTTACTACCACAGGCCAACAGATTACAACTGAAGGTAAGCACTGCCTAGAAAGGTTTCACATAAGCATATTGTCTTTGGTCTGTTTATAGTTCAGTGCAGAAAATACATTTTAGTCTGTGTACCAAAAAAAAGTACATTCGAAAATTCTCACTACATTCGACAGCTTGACAAATGTTACTTGAAAGTACTTCAAAATTTTGTTTCCATTTAGCGTTCAATTTTGCAACAAATGAAAACCACATACGAAGAATCTGATTTTGAAAAGTTTTCCATCCTGTTCAAATTTTCTCGTCGCTACTGTCAAAAATGAATGTCGACTTGACCCCCACTACTTGGAAAATCAAACAAACATTTTTAAAACCATGCACGTCAAACTAGTGTATAGCCAGCTTTTGAAACCATTATATAAAAATAAATTAATCATGGCTTCTTAGCCCCCAATGAGTTTCAAAGGCTCAGTGGTTTATAAATACCATTTCTATATAGCCAGGACCAGGTTGTTTTGCTATGCTAACTACAGATAAGGATATGTCCACACAATTTGGTATTTGTAATTTCTGCAAGAAACAATTTTTTTACTCTTAGTATAAATACTGAAAATACTTAACCCTTGCTCGAAGTGTAAGATGGTTGCCTATCGTCATCCCTTACAATGAATTGCAATAACAATTTAACCTTCATTGCTTTTAATGAATATCCTTACTACTACAGATAATTGTAGTCATACATGTCCTGATCTAATGGTCAGATTGATGATATATGCTGAAACATGAGCTGTACTTTGGGGGTGTGTATCTCCTTTCAGTAATGACTTTGTTGCTAGAATAACAACATGTACCATTACAAGCAGTGCTCAGTGTAAGCATGTATTCTGAACTGCTTAAAGAGGAAGTAAGCCCTCCTGTATTTTGTACCTATAGGTAGGCCTATAATGAGGCCTACCTAATAGGTACTGTAATTATCTCCTAAACGTGCGCCGTTCAGGAGCTATTTACTGTATACTGCGCTGATGATGTCATCAGCGCATTGGCTCTGAAGGAACTGCCACCCGTGCCGTTTATTCAGAAGCCTGTGCCATGACCGGCAGCTCCAGTGCGCATTTTTGACAGTCAAATGGCTCTTGCCAATTTATGTTGGCGTATGTTCACCTATAGTTAAAACCCTTTTTATACAATTTTGGATAGAGAAGGGTATGATCACCAATAAGGTAGGTCTGCACACACTATTGGTCCTGGTGACCATTGTCTCCAGGATAAAATAAGGAGAATTGCCAACAGGGACACCGGTTCTGGCGACACTTGTCTAGAAGAGGAATTCTCACTTTGTGGAATTTTCCACCTACTTTCTGTTTTACATCTCAGGGACAGGAAGTTAAAGGAAATCTTCTCAATGGGATACAGACAGCAAAAATATACTGATGGGTTTTGTCGTAAGCAGCATGTCGAATGCAAAAAATAAGACTGATCCCCCACATTCACACAAGAGACGTGGATGCAGGGATCTCCTCTGCAATGCTATTGTATTCTGACAGCGGGAACTCCCCCATTGGCTGCATATGCTAATCGAATGCTTGTTTTAAAGCAGCAAAGAGAACAAAAAATTAGAGAATGGCACAAAACAAGAGACACGAGTGTGTGTGTGTGTGTGTGTGTGTGTGTGTGTATATAAAATATATATATATATATATATATATATATATATATATATATATATATATATATATATATACATACGTGTGTGTATGTGTGTGTGTGTGTGTGTGTGTGTGTGTGTATATATATATATATATATATATATATACACACACATATATACACAGTGCCTTGCGAAAGTATTCGGCCCCCTTGAACTTTTCATCCTTTTGCCACATTTCAGGCTTCAAACATAAAGATATAAAATTTTTATTTTTTGTGAAGAATCACCAACAAGTGGGACACAATTGTGAAGTGGAACAAAATCTATTGGATATTTTAAACTTTTTTAGCAAATAAAAAAACTGAAAAGTGGTGCGTGCAAAATTATTCGGCCCCTTTACTTTCAGTGCAGCAAACTCACTCCAGAAGTTCAGCGAGGATCTCTTAATGATCCAATGTTGTCCTAAATGACTGATGGTGATAAATAGAATCCACCTGTGTGTAATCAAGTCTCTGTATAAATGCACCTGCTCTGTGATAGTCTCAGGGTTCTGTTGAAAGCGCAGAGAGCATCATGAAGACCAAGGAACACACCAGGCAGGTCCGTAATACTGTTGTGGAGAAGTTTAAAGCCGGATTTGGATACAAAAAGATTTCCCAAGCTTTAAACATCCCAAGGAGCACTGTGCAAGCGATCATTTTGAAATGGAAGGAGTATCAGACCACTGCAAATCTACCAAGACCTGGCTGTCCCTCTAAACTTTCAGCTCAGACAAGGAGAAGACTGATCAGAGATGCAGCCAAGAGGCCCATGATCACTCTGGATGAACTGCAGAGGACTACAGCTGAGGTGGGAGAGTCTGTCCACAGGACAACAATCAGTCGTACACTGCACAAATCTGGCCTTTATGGAAGAGTGGCAAGAAGAAAGCCATTTCTCAAAGATATCCATAAAAAGTCTCATCTAAAGTTTGCCACAAGCCACCTGGGAGACACACCAAACATGTGGAAGAAGGTGCTCTGGTCCGATGAAACCAAAATCGAACTTTTTGGCCACAATGCAAAACGATATGTTTGGCGTAAAAGCAACACAGCTCATCACCCTCAACACACCATCCACACTGTCAAACATGGTGGTGGCAGCATCATGGCTTGGGCCTGCTTTTCTTCAGCAGGGACAGGGAAGATGGTTAAAATTGAGGGGAAGATGGATGCAGCCAAATACAGGACCATTCTGGATGAAAACCTGTTGGAGTCTGTAAAAGACCTGAGACTGGGACGGAGATTTATCTTCCAACAAGACAATGATCCCAAACATACAGCAAAATCTACAAAGGAATGGTTCACAAATAAACGTATCCAGGTGTTAGAATGGCCAAGTCAAAGTCCAGACCTGAATCCAATCGAGAATCTGTGGAAAGAGCTGAAAACTGCTGTTCACAAACGCTCTCCATCCAACCTCACTGAGCTCGAACTGTTTTGCAAGGAAGAATGGGCAAGAATTTCAGTCTCTCGATGTGCAAAACTGATAGAGACATACCCCAAGCGACTTGCAGCTGTAATCGCAGCAAAAGGTGGCTCTACAAAGTATTAACGCAAGGGGGCCGAATAATTTTGCACGCCCCACTTTTCATTTTTTTATTAGTTAAAAAAGTTTAAAAAATCCAATAGATTTCGTTCTACTTCACAATTGTGTCCCACTTGTTGGTGATTCTTCACAAAAAATTAAAATTTTATATCTTTGTTTGAAGCCTGAAATTTGGCAAAAGGATGAAAAGTTCAAGGGGGCCGAAATACTTTCGCAAGGCACTGTGTGTGTGTATGTATGTATGTATGTATGTATGTATGTATATATGTATGTATGTGTATGTATGTGTGTGTGTGTGTGTGTGTGTGTGTGTGTGTATATATATATATATGTGTATATATATATATATATATATATATATATATATATATATAAATGCACACACACCCTCTCCCTCCACAAGGTTTAGGAGTGTGTCTATGGGAATGTTTGACCATTCTTTCATAAGCACATTTTGTGAGGTTAGGCGCTGATGGAGGAGAAGGCCTGGCCAGTCTCCGCTCTAATTCATCCGAAAGGGTTGAGGTCAGGACTGTGCATGCCAGTCAAGTTCCTCCACCCCATGTCTTTTATGGACCTTGCTCTGTGCCCAGTCATGTTGGAACAGGAAGGGGCCATCCCCAAACTCTTCCCAAAAAATTGGGAGCATGAAATTGTCCAAACTGTATTGGTATGCTGACATCTTAAGAGGTCCTTTCACTGGAACTAAGGGGCCAAGCCTAACTCCTGAAAAACAACCCCACACCATAAACTCCCCCCTTACACAAAATAATTTGGACCAGTGCACGAAGCAAGCAGTGTTTACTATTGTGATTAGCCCAGTCACTGTGACCAATCACGGCGCTCATCACAATAGTACACAATAAATGGCTTGAAACAGCCATTCATTGTGTACAATTGTCATGTGAGCTGCTGTGATTGGCCACAGCAAGTGCATTGTACTGGCATTGTGCCAGTACAGTGACCTATCATTGATCATGTCCAGTGGACACAGCGGGTGGCAGATCGCACCGGGAGCGTAGCCCCATCCTGGGAGGACGTCATATAATGTCCTCCCTGGATAATAAGGCTCCCACCCAGCTGTCATATTACATTAGGCCGGATGGGATGGGGTTAAAGCATTACCCCATCCCATCCGGCCTAATGTATTACCATTACATTACCTCCACCTTCCTCCTACCTATCTTGCATACTCTATGTAAAAAAGAAAAAAGGCCAATAAATAAATCTGTGTACTTTAAAGGGTAAGTTCACCTTTACAGAAAATCTTTAAGGTGAACTTGCATTGGACCCTCTCCCCACACAGTACTACTCTGTGATAGGTCTGTCTGAAACAAGCCAGTGGGTCCCTCTGGGACGGGTAAGTAGTCTCTCCTGATGCAGGTGAGTACATGCTGGCTGTGTTTCTTTATATGGGGGGTTCTCCCTGTCTCCCCCCTGTTATGCTGCTCTCTGCACCCTGTACTGGTGCTGTGCTGTGTGGGGGTGCTTGGGGGGTCGCTCTGGCCTGGGGGGGCGCTCATGTCTGTTGGTGAACTCTGGGAGTGGAGCAGTGTTCTGGTGTGGAGTGTGTGTCTTTATTGCGTGCGCCATTAGCGCTGTTTTTTAAATTCAAATAGTGCGCTCAGCGGCCATCTTGCCGTGGCTCAATTTGGCAGTTATACAGGCGCCTGGCGGCCATTTTCTTGTAGCCGCGGCACATTCGATTTCGGCCTCCAGCGGCGCTGCTGACGGCGCGAATTTCCTCAGTCTCCTCAGGCTTCACTCGCGCTGCAGCGCGGCTCATACAGCGGAACTGAGCGGTCCCTAAGGGTGGGAAGTCCTCCGGGTATCCCCTCCTCAGCCTCCGCACAGCCAGTGGGGTGGACTGTATTATTCACTGTAATAGTGAATAAGGTCTCAGAGGGTGGCAGTATGGAGTCTGGTTCACCTGCCTCTCCACACTTGTCAGAGGCAACTGGCAGTGCACCTGCGGTCCCTATGGACCAGTTGTCGGCAGTCCTGGAATCATTCCTTGTCAGGATGGAAGCAGTGTGCGAGCGCACGGGAGCTGTAAAGCGCTCCCTCCCCACACATTCTCCTGTAGGGGAGTGCTCTGTCTCAGATATGGGCCTCGCTACTGCTGCTCAGGACCCTAGCTCTGAGGATTTTGATGTGTTTGGACAGGACAGTCCTTGTGAGGAAGACCCCTGTCTTGAACCAGCAACTGACAGGGTGCTTGTAAGTGAACTCATTGATGCTGTGAGGGACACTCTCAAGCTGAATGTTGAGGCTGAGGAACCTCAGGTGGAAGCTGTATCCTTTGGTTCCTTTAAAGCCGTTTCTTCAAAAAAGGTCTTTCCATATGTGCCTTTTTTTGATACATTCATTGACCAAGTCTGGGATAAGCCGCAGAAGACTTTGGCGGTCCAGCAGCGCCTAGCTTTAAGGTACCCCTTTTGAGGAGAACCTGGTTAAGAAGTGGACTCTCCCCCCAGTGGTCGACCCCCCGGTCGCCCGTTTGAATAGGGCTACCACACTCCCGATGGAAGGGACTCCTGCATTTAAGGATCCCACTGACAGGAGGTCAGAAGTGGGGAGTAAAACTGTTTACCTTATTGGGGTCTGCGTTATGCCCTATGGTGGCGGTGACGCTTGTGTCTCAGACACTCACAGGATGGGCAAAGATTTTGCACCAGACAGTGCAGGAGCATAATCTACCTCCTGAGACCATTGCCCTGGCTCACCAACTTGCGCAGGGTTTAGTCTTCATGTGCGATGCCACTTTGGATGCGGCCCCTCTAATATTCAGAGGCCTTTATCTCTGCTGTGGTGCTGCGTCGCCTTATCTGGCTGAAATGCTGGTCGGCCGACCTAGCTTCCAAAAAGTTCCTGGCTGACTTGCCCTTTAAGGGCGGTAGACTGTTTGGGGCCGCCCTGGATGACATGATTAAAGATGTCACAGGAGGTAAGAGCACCTTCCTTCCTCAGTCTGTTAAGGGAAAGGAGCCCCACCGCAGGCCGGGCCCTTCCTTTCCGGTGAAGAAGTTTTTTCGTCCGTCAGAATCCACGGGTAAGCCCGCTCAGACTGAAAAAAGTGCGGCCGGGGGACAAAGGCGTCCCTGGGTGCGTAAGCCTACCAAGCAAGCTCCCAAGCCCACCACCGCATGAAGTCTTGCCCCTGCCCGACTCTGGGGTGGGGGGACGTCTTTGCAGTTTCTCGGTGCGGCGGACCTCCCGGATCTCCGACCGGTGGGTGTGCGAGGTGATCACCTCGGGATACGGTATAGAGTTCTGCTCATGGCCCCCAAACAGGTTCTTTCCCTCAAACCTCCCTCTCCTTCCTGCCCTCTTGAGGGCCATACAGGATTTGATCAGGTGCGGAGTAATTGTGCCGGTTCCGTCGCAAGAGCTTTCAGGGGTTTTACTCAAACCTGTTTGTGTCCCGAAAGACGGGGTCCGGCCAATCCTGGACCTCAAGGCCCTGAATGTCTATGTGAAGGTACTAAAATTCTGGATGGAGTCCATTCGCATGGTGATCGTGACACTCCACAAAGCAGATTTTTTGGCGTCCTTGGATATCAAGGACACTTACTTGCACGTTCCAATCTGCGCAAGTCACCAGAGGTTTCTGCGCTTTGCCATAGGCGAAGTCCACTATCAGTTTGTGGCTCTTCCCTTCGGCCTAGCATCGGCACCACGGGTTTTCACCAAAGTGCTTGCCCCGATTTTATCTTTGCTGAGACAGCGAGGAATTGTTATCGTGGGCTATCTGGACGATCTCCTTCTCAGAGCAGAAAATGGCTCAGAATTGGAGGAAAATGTGACATTAGTCAGTCAGACCCTCCGGGACTTCGGATGGCTTCTGAACATGCAGAAGTCGGTTCTAGTCCCGACTCAACGATTGGAGTATCTGGGTCTGATCCTGGACACTTCGGCAGCGAAGGTGTTTCTACCCTCAGTGAAGTTACTGACACTTCAGACGGCAGTGCGGGTTCTGACGTCCCAAAAATGGTCGTCAATTCGCTTCTGCATGAGAGTCCTGGGACTAATGGTGGCCTCCTTCGAGGCGGTTCCGTATGCCCAATCACACACTCGGACATTGCAGAAGGGAATTCTGTCTGTTTGGGACAAGTCTCCATTGACTCACCTGAATCTGAAGATCCAATGACAATCTGTCAAGGCGTCCCTGACGTGGTGGCTGAGATCCCCGGCTCTTCGGGCCGGGAAGTCGTTCCTCCCCATCCAATGGACGGTGGTCACGACGGACGCCAGCCTGACGGGCTGGGGAGGAGTTTGGGGAGTCTTGTCAGCTCAAGGGCTCTGGACTCCGGACGAATCCCATATACCGATCAACGTTCTGGAATTGCGAGCGATCAGACTGTGTCTCCCCGCGTGGTCGAAGAGGCTACAGGGCCGCTCGGTCAGAATCCAGTCGGACAACGCCACGGCCGTGGCGTATGTCAATCATCAGGGGGGCACTCGGAGCTCGGCTGCGGCATCCGAGGTCACCCACATCCTAAGGTGGGCGGAAAGAAGCGTGCCGGTGCTGTCGGCCGTCAACATTCCGGGCGTAGAAAACTGACAGGCGGACTATCTGAGCCGCCAGTCCTTGGACCAGGGGGAGTGGTCCTTGCATCCGGAGGTGTTTCAACTCCTTTGTCGGCGGTGGGGCACTCCGGATGTGGACCTGATGGCATCTCGACTCAATAGCAAGGTGTCGGTTTGTGGCCAGGTCCAGGGACCCCTGGGCGGATGCCTCGGACGCGTTAGTGGCCCCGTGGGGTCAGTATCGCTTAATGTATGCCTACCCTCCGCTGCAGTTGCTGCCTCTTCTGCTGCGCAGGGTAGCGAACGAGGGCATCCCGGTGATCCTCATTGTACCTTGGCGTCTGCCCTTGAGGGAGGACCTTCTGTCTCAAGGTCCTATCTGTCACCCTGCTTTACAGTCTCTGGCTTTAACGGCATGGCTATTGAGAGCCAGGTGCTGAAGGACGCCTGTCGGATTCGGTAATTTCGACCAGGCTTAGGGCAAGGAAGTCGTCTTCTAGGAAGATCTATCACCGTACCTGGAGAGCTTACATCGCTATGTGCGAAGAGCTAGACTGGCGTCCACGGACACGTACTCTGTCCCCAGAATCCTGCGGTTCTTGCAGCGTGGTGTTGCACAAAGGCTGGCTTTGAGCACTATTAAGGGTCAGATTTCGGCCTTGGACGTTTTCTTTCAAAGACCCCTAGCAGGTCATTCCTTAAATGGCACTTTTGTACAGGGGGTACGCCATGTGGTTCCACCTGCCAAGTCTCCGCTCCCTCCTTGGGATCTGAATTTGGTGCTCTTGGTTCTTCAGGAAACTCCTTTTGAAAATATAAGAGATATTCCTCTTTTAACTTTGTCCCAGAAGGTGGCTTTCTTGGTGGCCATCACTTCTGTTAGACGGGTGTCTGAGTTGGCGGCTCTGTCATGCAAGTCGCCTTACCTGGTCCTCAATAAGGATAAGGCGGTGTTGCGACCGCCTTTCCTTCCTAAGGTGGTTTCGGCTTTTCACCTTAATGAGGACATTGTCCTCCCGTCCTTGTGCCCTCACCCATCGCATCCTAGAGAGTTTGCGCTTCACAATTTGAATGTGGTGCGTGCCTTACGGGTATACCTGGCGGCTACTGCTTCTATTCGAAAGTCTGACTCACTGTTTGTGTCTGTCTCTGGTTTGAAACAGGGCCAAGCGGTATCGTTTGCCACCATTTCTAGGTGGATCAGACAGACTGTTATACAGGCCTATGCCATTAAGGGGCGGGCACCTCCCCTCCCGGTTACGGCACATTCCACAAGGGCAATTGGTGCTTCCTGGGCTTTCCGACATCAAGCGTCGGTTGCACAAGTGTGCAAGGCGGTGACCTGGTCGTCGGTTCTTACCTTTTCAAAATTCTATAAGGTTGATGTGGCTGCATCTTCGGATGCTTCCTTCAGCCGCAAAGTGTTGCAGGCCGCTGTTTAATGTTGCAACTCCTCCGTTGAGGAGCTCTGCTGGTTTGGAGTGAAGTTTTGGTTGTTCCTTTACTATTTTGCTCCCACCCTTTTCTTATACTGCTTTGGGACGTCCCACACGTAAACAGTATGAGAGCTGTCAGTCCATGGACGATAAGAGAAAATAGGATTTTTGTACTTACCGTAAAATACGTTTCTCAGACGTCCATGGACTGACACAGCACCCACCCTTTCTTTTAAGGTTTGTACTGCTTTGTTACGAACTGAGGCTGCTAGCTGCAGGTGGGAGGGTAATTTCCGGAGGGACCTCCCCCCTGGGCGGGGCTGTTTAGCTCTGGTTTTGTTCTAGAATGTTTTAACATCTAACATTCTGCCTAGGTCTTCTCCTGCAAGCAGGGACATATACCCACACGTAAACAGTATGAGAGCTGTGTCAGTCCATGGACGTCAGAGAAACAGATTTTACGGTGAGTACAAAAATCCTATTTTTTGGCTCCCATGTAGCAAAGGAACATATTTTAAAGTGAATGTAAACCCGATTTCTGAAATTTGACCTGGGCACATATCTGTAGTATTTACTTATCTCTCTCCAAAGCCCTTAATCCTGTGTCTTTATGCTGCTCTGTTCTTCTGTTATCAGCATGACACGTTCCCCAACACTGGCGATAAAATTTGTCGGGGTGGGTGCTATAGATTGGCAGAGAGCTTGTCTATTCACAGAACAGCTCTGCACCTTCTTTCCTTCCGCTGCTTATGTGGAGTGGGGGTGTGCCTTTCCTCCAATCAGCTGTCACACAGTGTATGCCAAGACTCCACTGCCACAGCTGAAACAGGAAGAAAAAAATAGAACAAGATGTTCACTTTCTAAACTGTATATAAAGCTGAAGACAGCAGATATACAAAAAATATATATAGGGAGATTTGTTTCATCTCTGTATCATCTAAGGCCATTCACTTCACTCGGTATAGGAGAGGGTTTTCATCCACTTTAACTGCTTTTGCCTGCTCTGTGTTCTGCTGGTTGCTGGCTCTGCTGCTTTCCCCTGGATTCTAGTATGTTCCAAAATTTAGTCGGTTTAGCAGACCCTCACCTGCAGCCTCAGCAAATCCTTGGCAGGAAGAATGGGCCAGTAGGGGGCTGAGGTGTGTATAAATGGGCTAGAGCCTGAAACGGCGTCCTTGTCCTGTGGGAAGACACTGGGCTGTGGCACTCTGGGCACCTAGCTGAGGATTTGAAAAGGCCATCTGCGCTCCAGCTAGAGCAAGGGGACCCACGCCTAAGTTCAGGAAAGCAGTTGAAGGAAGTCCAGAGGTTCTGACCAGGAGGCATACAGTACAGAAACTGGCTGGTACTGCAGGAAAACATTTCAAGCATCCAAGGTACAGGGAGTAAAAGTCTGAAAAGATTCTAGAAACTGTCCTTACCACCCTTTGGGAAAGCTCATTCAAGTTTGCCAGCTCAGGCCTTACTTTTGGAAGGGAGTCCCCTGAGCTGTGGTTCACTAGTCAACAACTTCAAGAGGGTGGCTGCACCCTGAAGAGACAGTGTAGTTAGGGAGTGTCCTCCATTTCCTTTTGCACTAATTCTGGAGTATTCCAAGGCTCACCCTGCACTCTACCCAACTTTAATAAGCAATAAATCTAAGATGCATTCTGCCTGGTTCCTGAGAAGAAAGATTGGGAGGCTACCATGTGCCTGTCTGATTGCACTTAACAGGGAATAGAACTCGGGGGGATAGTGGGGCCAGTTTGGGGTTTGTGCGCTACATCTTTATTAAAAATTTCTATAAAAACATAATTCTGCAAATTTAGGGGTTTTAACACTTCCACACTATCTAAAATTTTAAATACAATGCCTTAAATACATTGTATTTAAATGGCGCTTCGTTCGTTGGACCTTTCAAGCCCCATCTGCCAGTTTGGTAGTTAGTCTGATAATCTCTCATCCACGTGTTTAAGGAAAAACAATTACGTAGGAGAAAATTATGTAAGCAGACTGTCATCTGATTGTAAAGACTTTAAATCATTTACTCAGACACACCCAGAGCAGGCTGGGAATGGAATGGTATCTGCTTGTGTCAGGGAGATCACCTGTATGTGGCCTCTCCCTCTTCAGGCTCTTATCGCAGTCAATGAGAAGGTTAAAGTGTGTCAGGGCAAAATAAATTAACACCTGCATTGCATCTCTGCAGTTCGTGCACATTGCCTAACGTTCCATTCTTTTTAATGACCCTGCAAGTACAGAGGATTACCTGTTGATTTTCCTACAGAAAGACAATTACATTTTGTGGGCTAACCTCTGTGTACTTTTTTGCTGGACTGAAATTGCAAGTAATGGTGTCAGCCCCGTCTAATTGTTGTTGCTGAGCTATAGAAGACTTCCTCGTTTTACTATAGGTGGGAATGTTTACTGGTTAAGAGCATTGGATACAGTTAAAGGGTTTGTAAAGGCACAAGTTTTTTTTTTAACGTAATGCATTCTATGGCCCTTTTGCTGGCAGGGACAGTTTTGCATATTTTTTTTTTTATTGTGCACTTAAATTCATTTCAGGCCTGAAGATTATTTTTATTACATGGTATTAGTGTAATTGTTTATGAAGCGCAAAATTTCAGTAAAAAAAAGTCCCCTACAGGACATCAGTTTAGAGTTGACCATGAACTATGGGTCTAAAATTATTTCGCTCGCTACTGTTGCTTATCACTGTGTACACTTGTGTAGCGTAATCTTTTTTCCTTTTTGTAGGCACCTCTGATGTATGCATTTACGTTTGTACGCAGGGGGGGGGGGGGGTTTGGGGGTCTAACTGCTGCAGGGGTTTAGGTTCTTATGTGTAACTTCTCTTTATCGCACAGAGGACAAAAAGTGGTAAACCAAAAGGGAGCAAACCAGAAATTATAGAATATATTTTCACACACGTTAAAAGAACAGATGACAGGGCTGGTCAGAGTGCTGTGCCCTCTTCATTGATGACTCATTATACTTTTGTTTCTCCACTGTTTTTTTTTTTTTTTCTTGCTGACTATAGCCTTGGTCCAAGCCTAAGGCTGCATTCACCCTACAGCGTTTTGAATCACGGGCAGATTTGCCACGGATCTGCCCGCGATTAGACTTCGCCGAGGTGTGAATCACAACGCAGGACTCGCATTCGAGATGCCATTCATTTGAATGACCCCTCAAATTGCGGTGCGCGTCTGCCGTGATTGTCACGTGAAAAAATGTGCTGTAATTGTGGCAACCCGCATCGCGGGATGTATGTCGCCCCAAAATACTGTATATTCTCGAGTATAAGCCAACCCGAATATAAGCCGAGGCACCTAATTTTACCACAAAAACATGGGAAAATGTATTGACTCGAGTATAAGCCTAGGGTGGCCATCTGCATGCCTCACTGTGCCCATGACTGACGTTTAACATGGGAGTCTATGGAAGGGTTGCCCAGCTTTGAAAAATCGGTGCTCCCTGGCCGTAGGTCCCCCAGACAAAAAACGTTGCACACTTGTAGAAAAAGGGGCTACATGTGTGCCAAGTTCGGGGTCCAGGGGACCTACGGCCGGCCGGTACCGGGTCCCCAAAATCACCGGAGAAATTACAGTTTAGCATGGGAGTCTATGGAAGGGATGCCCGGCTTTGAAAAATCGGTGCTCCCCGGCCGTAGGTCCCCTGGACAAAAAACGTTGCACACTTGTAGAAAAAGGGGATACATGTGTACCAAGTTCGGGGTCCAGGGGACCTACGGCCGGCCGGTACCAGCTCTCCAAAGTCCGGGAGATCAGGCACAAAAGGGTGACTCGAGTATAAGCCGAGGGGGGCATTTTCAGCACAAAAAAATGTGCTGACAAACTTGGCTTATACTCGAGTATATACGGTAGTTCCTTTTGGGCGACATGCGTCCCGCCATGTGAGTTGTAGCGATTGCCGCACGTTTTATCGCGCGACAATCGCGACAGACCTGCACCACGATTTGAGGTGTTATTTCAATGAAAGGCATCTCAAATGTAATTCCGCATTTTGTCATTCACACCTCATTCATCCTCACCATTGCTGGAGGCAGCAGGAGCCATTGGCTACCTCTGCTGTCAATTAAAGCCAGTGATGAGTGAGCAGTGGGAGTCACCAAGTCACGCTGTCTGTGTGTAAAAGATGCAGACAGCAGGGCACGGGGCAAGCCCACACGAGTACCCCCATAGAAAGCTGCTTCCTTTTGGGGGCATTTTCTGTGGAGGAGAGGAGCCAGAAGCGCTGCGGGATACCCAAGAAAAGAAAAGGTTTGGGGCTGCTCTGTGCAAGACCTGTTCCCCTGTCAAAACACAATAGCTCCGAGGGGGAGAGTGCTGTGCTAACATTGTATAGTTAATACAGCAGCTCCTCCCGAGCTCTAACTAAGTTGAACGAAAAAAAAAAGCTTCTAGTGTGTACTAGGCATTAGGGGACTGACATCGGGCAGGTCTGGCAGATTGGTGGCAACTGTTTGGGATATAATAAACTGACCTGTTTTTTTTTTTTTTTTTTTTAAATCATAAGCACGAAAGAAAATGTAAACCGAAAGGATATATGCTGAAGATAAATGGAAAATAGTTAATTTTTTAATTTTTTGTGTATAATTATACCCCGATTTTAGAGCTTTTATTTGTGGTCACTGCTTCCTAGATTTCTCTAGCTGCGATGCCTGGAGCAGCAGCTAACGAGACTCCTTGTTGGCACATCTCTTCCGGTGATGTCACCACTGCTCTGAATGAAAATTCAGTCTTTTCTGTGCCTAGCATCAGACTTGCAGCCGCGGTGCATGTCTGCATGTTGTGGGCTGAACGCACACAGAAAGGTGACACTTGTCTTTTTCGTGAGCATTGTCATCCTGAAAATAGAAGTATGAAAATGTCTTGGAGCCCCTAATTAAATTCCCGTTCTAGTCTTAGCACATGAAACTACTGTACAAGGGAAAGTTATTTAACTGTGCGTTTTTATTTATTTTTTTATATTCTTTTGGAAATTTTCCCATTGGGAACACACAGCCTCAAAAACATTTTTCTAGCAGACTCTAAGGTTTTACTGCTGTTTTTGCCCCTATCGGCAGATTTTCCCTCGCTTCCTGTCTGACACTCATCACATGGACAGTTGGGTGCGTAGACTGCAATAAAAAGATGAGAATCTCTAACCCCTCCCTGCTGTACTAGAAACATTGTTTTTATTGCTTTGTGTTGCCTTGGGGAAACTTCTCTAGCTTCCTGTTCTGCCTAAATGCATGATCCTAATGCCAAACGAGTCCAAGCAGGCCAGGGGGTGTCAATGAGGCAGTGTTAAAGTGACAAAGTTTTTTTATATAACAAACATGTTATACTTGCCTCCACTGTGCAGCTCGTTTTGCACAGAGTGGCCCCGAACCTGGTCTTCTGGGGTTCCTCAGCGGCTGTCTCATACCTGTGCCGCTGCAGGAAAGGTTTCAGGGTTTTTACTTGAATCTGTTTGTGGTCCCAAAGACGGACGGCGTCCGTCCAATCCTTGACCTCAAGGCTTTCACCGCCTTTGTATTGATTAAAAATTCAGGATGGAATCGGTTCGCTCTGTGGTCGCTGCACTCCATCCGGGGGGATTTTCTGGCGCTCCTGGACGCATATTCGTATGTGCTAATTTTTGTCAGGCATCAGAGGTTCCGGAGCTTCGCCGTCGGGGAATACCACTATCAATTTGTGGCTCTCCCCTTGGGCCTGGCGTCAGCGCCAAGGGTTTTCACCAAGGTGCTCGCACCGATCTGGTCTTGCTGAGACAGCGAGGAATCACTATCGTGGGCTACTTGGATGACTTCCTCCTGAGGGCTGCCTCAGTATTAGAGGAGGATTTGGCAATCGGCCCCCCGAGAATTTGGCTGGGTGCCGAACTTTCAGAAGTCGGTGTTGCCACCAATTCAGCTCCTAGAATATCTGGGATTGATTCTGGACTCCTCCAGAGGCGAGAGTCTTCTCCCTTTGGAATAATTGCAGGCTCTTCAGGCTGCGGTGAAGCTGTTGGCATCCCGCATATGGTCGTCGCTCCGCTTTTGCATGCGAGTCCTGGGTCTCATGGTAAGCATCCTTCGAGGCGGTACTGTGTGCTCAATTCAACACTTGAGTTCTGCTGAAGGCGATGCTTCTGTCCAAATGGGACAAATCCCCGCTGTCCCTGGATTGTCAAATCCGGGTGAGCCAACTAGTCAGTGCTTCCCTGGTCGGGTGGCTGAATTCTCCGGCCCTTCAGCGAAAGGGAAGGAACGACTTTTCGGACTGGACAGTGACCACTACGGACGCCAGCCTAACCAGTTGGGGGGGGGGGGGTGTTTCGGGGGTTCAGTCGACACAAGGTTGCTGGACACAGGAAGAACCCTGCCTGCCGATCAATGTCCTGGAACTTCAGGTGAACAGGCAGTGCCTGTCCACAGGGTTACAGGGGTGTCCGGTCAGGATCCAGTCGGACAACGCCACGGCTGTGGTGTATGTCAACACTCAAGCTCGGCTGCAGCATCGGGAGTCGCTCACATCCTGCGGTGGGCAGAAGGGAGCGTGCCGACTCTATCGGCCATATACATTCCGGGCGTAGAAAACTGGCCGGTGGACTACCTAGGTCGCCAGATGCTGGACCAAGGAGAATGGTCACTGCACCCGGATGTGTTTCAGCTCCTCTGCCTGAGATGGGGCACTCCAGACGTGGACCTGGCTTCTCGACTCAATCGCAAGGTATTGAGGTTTGTGGCCAGGTCAAAGGACTTTTGGGCAGACGCGACAAACACGTTGGTGGCCCCGTGGAAGTAGTATTGGCTGATTTATGCCTTGCTCCTATCTGAAACTGCTTCCTCATCTGCTCCAGAGTGGAGACCGAGGGGATTCCAGTGATTCTAATTGCCCCGGTTTGTCCTCGGCGTACTTGGTACGCCGACCTGGTAAAACTAGTGGCGGATGCTCCCTGGCGACTGCCTTTGCGAGAGGACCTTCTGTCACACAGGGTCCTATTCTTCATCCTGCCTTCAAGTCTCTGGCTTTAACGGCTTGGCTGTTGAAAGCCAGGTACTGCAGGACTGAGGCCAGTTGGGTTCGGTAATTTCCATTTTCCACTATGCTGAAGGCACGGAGGTCTTCTCGGAATAGGTCTTTTTTCTAGGATCCTGCTGTTTTTACAGCGTGAAGTGGATGAGAAACTTGCCTTAGGCACCGTTAAGGGGTAGATTTCAGCAGTGGCTGTTTTTCTTTCAGTGACCCTTGGCGGTTCATTCACTGGTGCGTACGTTTGTGCAAGGGGTCCGACATGTGGCCCCCCGGTTTGACCACCACTTCCTCTGTGGGATTTGAATCTGGTGCTATCGGTACTTCAGAAACCTCCCTTCAAGAACATCAGAGATTCTGCTTTTAGCACTCTCTAAGAAAGTTGCTCTTCTGGTGGCCATTACATATGTCAGAGGGGTTTCTGAGCTGGCGGCCTTGTCTTGCAAGTCCCCATACTTAATCCTCCATAAGGATAAGAAGGCGGTGCTGCACCCACAGCCTTCGTTCTTCCGAAGGTAGTTTCGGCTTTTCATCTGAGTGAGGACATTGTGCTTCCATGTCCTCGGCCGTCGCATCCCAAATAGGTTGCGTTGCATTCCCTAGACGTGGTACGTGCTCTGCAGGTGTATCTGCTACGGCTTCGTTTCGGAGGTCAGACTCTGTTTGCGTCAGGTGACTGGTCCAAACAAAGGCCCGGCGGTCGTCGGCCACCATTTCTCTGCGGATCAGACAGATCGTGTCTCAGGCTTACGCCATGTAAGGACGGGCGCCTCCCTCTCCTGTCATGGTGCATTCGACCAGGGCATTTGGTGCTTCCTGGGCTTTCCTACATCAAGCGTCTGTCTCACAAGTGTGCTAGGCGGCGACCTGGTCGTCCGTTCACACCTTTACCAAGTTTTACAAGGTTGATGTGAGTGCATCTTTGGATGCTTGCTTCGGCCGCAAGTTTTTGCAGGCGGCTGTTTAAGGTTGCAACTCCTTCGTTGAGGAGCTCTGCTTTTGGGGTGAAATTGGTTTGATTGCTGTTCCCACTCCTCGGTTTTTGACACTGCTTGGGGATGTCCCACAAGTCAAGAATAGAAGGAGCTGTGTCCGTCCATGGACGAAAGAGAAAATAGGATTTTTGTACTCACCGTAAAATCCTTTTCTCTGAAGTACATGTACGGACACAGCACCCACCTCTCCTTTTTAAGTTTTGTACTGATTTTTGACGAACTGAGCTGCTGGCTGCAGTGTGAGGGGTTATTACCAGAGGGACCGCCCCCTGGGCGGGGCCATTCAGCTTTGCTAAAGTTACATGTTTTAAATGTCTAACATGTCTGTCTAGTCCTCTCCTAATAGACGGAACATAACCACAAGTCAAGAGTATAAGGAGCTGTGTCGGTCCATGGACTTCAGAGAAAAGGATTATTTGTCCCTGCTTGCAGGAGAAGACCTAGGCAGAATGTGAAATGTTATACATACATTCTAAAAGCCAGAGCTGAACAGCCCCACCCAGGGGGCGGTCCCTCCGGACATAACCCTCCCACTACAGTCAGCAGACTTCAGTTTTTTTCTGCCTAGCAGAAGGAGAAGACGTGGCTCTCTCAGGAGCCAGTCTCCTGACCTATTTTTATTCCTTTTCTGGAATTCTTTTTTATTTTATTTTTGAGAATTTTCTATCAACTGTCGGCTGGGCAACAGGTTGGGTACAAGATATCCTCGTAGTTTCCCTGTCCGACCATCGAGCGTGCTGATCCTCGCCTTGTGTGCGTGAGACTCAGTTCACGACAGGCCCCATGACTCCAGGGGTGGCCGGGTTTGCTTTCATGCTCCCACGGTCCTCTCAAGACTGAACAGTTCCTGACTGACTGTATCTTTCGCGGTGGACCGGGCCGACAGCTACTCAGTACTGCACTGTGATAGTCCTGTCAGAAACACACCAGTGGGTCCCTCAGGGGACGGGTAAGTAGTCTCTCCTGCCTGCAGGTGAGTACAAAAGGCTGTGTGTTTCTCTGTGGGGGATTTTCCCTGTCTCCCCCTGTATTTCATTGTCACTCTCTGCTAATGCTGGTCTGCAGATATGCTTGGGGCCTTTTTTGTGTATTTTGGGGCCTGAGCGCCGAGTGGCGCTGTGTGTGTGCTGTTTTTTCACTTTTGCTGAGTCATGGCGGCCATCTTGCCGCGGATCGCCTCAGTGAAGTGCGGCGGCCATTTTCTTGTAGCCCGCGCGCTCTTCAGCACTAGTTTTGGCCTCTAGCGCTGCTGCAACAGCGCGAATCTCCTCGCAATCTCCTCACAGCTCACCAGCGCTGACACAGCGCGGTACAGACAGCGGAACTGAGCGGTCCCTGGTTCGGTTTGGTGAGTCCCCTGGGCACCCCCTCAGTCAGCACAGCCTGTGGGTGGGCTTTTTATCTGAGAAGTCTGAGGGGGGCAATATGGAGTCTCTGTCACCAGCTTCCCCTAAATGTCAGTGGACAACAGGCAGTGCTTCAGCACCTGCGGTCCCTAGGGACCAGTTGTGGGCAGTCCTGGAATCATTTCTGACCAGGATGGGAGCTGTGTGCAAGCGCAAAGGAAGCAAAAAAAGCACCCTCTCCCCACTTTACTTCATGAGGGCAGTGCGCTGATTCAGATAGGGGCCTAGCCACTACCGCTCAGGACCCTAGTTCTGAATGTATTGGATGGTTTTTGAACAGGACATTCCTTATGAGGAAAACTCCAGTTCTGAGTCAGTAAATGACAGGGCGCTTGTTAGTGTACTCATGACTGCGGTGAGGGACACTCTCAAGCTAAAATGCTGCGGATGCAGAACCTCAGGCGGATACAGTCTCCTTTTTGGTTCTTTTAAGGCCAGGCCTTCTAAAGAGGTTTTTCCATATGTAACTTTCTTTGACCAGCTCATTGATAAGGTCTGGGAAAAGCCGCAGAAGGATTTTTTTATGGTCCCGCGGCGTTTGTCTATCAGATACCCCTTGAAGATGCCCTACTTAAAAAGTGGGCTTCTCCCCCAGGGTCGACCCTCCAGTCGCCCGGTTGAACAAGGCCATCACTCTCCCGATGGAGGGGACTCCTGCATTTGAGGACCCCACTGACAGGAGGTCAGAAGTGGTGAGCAGAGCCATGTTTGCCTTGTTGGGATCCGCCCTACGGCCTGTGGTAGCGGCGACCCTTGTGTCTTAAACACTTACAGGTTGGGCAAAAATGTTGCACCTAGCTGTACAGGAGCATAATCTTCCTCCAGACACAGTTGCTTTGGCCCACCAACTGGTTCAGGGCCTGGTTTATGTGTACAACGCCACGTTGGACGCGGCCCCTTTAATATCCAGGGCCTCTGTCTCGGCGGTGGTATTGCGTCGTCTTATCTGGTTGAAGTGCTGGTCTGCTGACCTAGCCTTAGGAAGCTCCTGACAGATCTACCATTTAAAGGTGGTAGACCTTTCGGTGCTGCTCTGGGTGACATTGTCATGGATGTCATGGGAGGTAAAAGCACTCTTCTTCCTTAGACTAGCAAGGGTGAGGAGGTCCGCCGCAAACGGGGGCCTTCCTTTCCAGCAAAACGGGGTTTTTTCGTCAGTCAGTCCACGGGTAGGCCCTCTCAGACTGACGGCAGTGCGGCTGGTGGGCACAAGTGCCCCTGGGTGCGTAAGCCGAACAAGTGGCTCCCAAGCCCACCTCCGCGTGAAGTCTTGCCTCCGCCCGACTCTGGGGTGGAGGGACGACTTTGCAGGTCACGAATCGGTGGTCCTCCCGAATCTGACTGGTGGGTGTGCGAGGTGGTCACCTCAGGATACAGGATAGTATTCCGATCCTGGCCCCCAGACAGATTCTTTCCCTCAATCTTCCTCTCCTTCCTACCTGTCGGGCAGCCCTCTTGGGGGCTGTACAGGATTTGATCAGGTCCGGAGTGATTGTGCCGGTTCCGTCACAGGAGAGTTTTCAGGGATTCTACTTGAATCTGTCGTCCCAAAAATAGGACGTGGTTCGACCTATCCTGGACCTCAAGGCCCTGAATGCCTTCGAGAAGGTGCAGAAATTCCGCATGGAATCCATTCGCACGGTGATCGCTACACTCCACCAAAGGGATTTTCTTCTGGCGTCCTTGGACTTCAAGGACGCCCACTTGCATGTTCCGATCTGCGCAAGTCACCAGAAGTTTCTGCGCTTTGCGATCAGCGAAGTCCACTATCGATTGTGGCTCTTCCTTTCGGCCTTGCCTCGGCACCAAGGGTGTTCACCAAGGTGCTTGCTCCGGTTCTAGCCTTCTGTTACAGCGAGGTATTGCTGTCATGGGCTATCTGGACGATCTTCTGCTAAGAGCAGAAAGTGGATCAGACTTTGAGGAAAGGTGACTATCGTCAATTAGACCCTCAGGGACTCGGGTGGTTCCTGAACATTCAGGAGTCAGTCCTGGTCCCGACTCAGTGTCTGGAGTATCTAGTTCTGATTCTGGACTCCTTGGAGGCAAAGGTATCCTACCTCTGGAGAAGTTGCTGACACTTCAGTCTGCGGTGCGGGTGCTGACATCCCAAAAATGGTTGTCAATCCGTTTTTTGCATGAGAGTCCCGAGACTCGTGGTGGCCTCCTTCGCGGCCGTTCCGTATGCCCAATCACACACCAGGGCATTGCAGAGGGCAGGAAGCTCCTGTCCCTGCGGTTAGTGAACCGGACTGGCATGCAGAACCTCACAGGTTCGATCCCACATGGAGCAACCGCTAAATAACATTGCAGAAGGAGATCTTGTCCACCTGGGACAAATCCCCGTTGTCCTTGGATCTTCAGATCCAGGTGATTCACCTGGTCAGGGCGCCCCTGACATGGTGGTTGAGATCCTCGGCTCTTCGGTCCGGAAAGTCGTTCCCCTCCCATCCAATGGACGGTACTCACGACGGACACCAGCCTGACGGGCTGGGGTGGAGTCTGGGGAGTCCTGTCGGCTCAGGCCTTGGACTCCGGACGAGCCCGTTTACCAATCACTGTTCTGGAAATACGGGCCATCGGACTGTGTCTCTCCTCAGGTCGGAGAGAGTACGGGGCTGCTCGATCAGGAGCCAGTCAGACACCACCACGGCGGTGGCGTATGTAAACCATCAAGGGGGAACTCGGAGCTCAGCTGCGGCTTCCGAGGTAGTCCGTATCCTGAAGAGGGCCGGAATAAACGTGCCGGCTCTGTAGGCCATTTTACATTCTGGGCATAGACAATGGGCAGGCGGACTATCTGAGTCGCCAATCGCCAGACACCGGACCAAGAAGAGTGGTCCTTGCATATTTCAACTCCTTTACCGACGGTGGGGCACGCCGGATGTGGACCTGATGGCCTCTCGATTCAATCGCAAGGGTCGAGGTTGTGGCCAGATCCAGGGATCCTTGGGCGATGCCTCGGATGCGTTGGTGGCCCCATAGGGTCCTTATCGCCTGATATAAACTCCGGCGATCCTAATTGTTCCGGATTGGCCTTAGCATCACTGGTACGCTGATCTGGCACGTCTCGTCGCGGACGTTCCCTGGCGGTTGCCGATGAGGGAGGACCTTCAGTCTCAAGGTCCTAGGTTTCATCCGGCTTACAGTCTCTGGCTTTGGCTTTAATGGCAGGGCTGTTAAAAGCCAGGTGTTGAGGGACCGAGGTCTCTCGGACTCGGTCATTTTGACCATGTTAAGGACACGGAAGTCTTCCTCCAGGCAGAGCTATCACCGTGCCTGGAAAGCTTATATCGCCATGTGCGAAGCGCTGGACTGGCGTCCTCGGACGTATTCTGTCCCCAGAATCCTGCGTCCTCTGCAGTGTGGAGTGACCCAAAAGCTTGCTTTTGAGTACCATCAAGGATCAGATTTCGGCCTTGGCCGTCTTCTTTCAGCGACCTCTAGCGGGTCATTTTTCTTGGTTAGCACCTTGTGTTGGGGGTTCGCCATGTGCTCCCTCCTGTCAAGCCTCCTCTCCCACTGTGGGATCTGAATTTGGTGCTCTCGGTCCTCCAGGAACCTCCTTTTGGGAATATCCGGGATATTCCCCTCTTGTCTTGTCTCAGAAGGTGGCCTTTTTAGTGGCAATCACTTCTGTTTGACGAGTGTCTGAGTTGGCGGCTTTGTCCTGCAAGTCGCCATATTTGGTCATCCATAAGGATAAGGCGGTGTTGCATCCGCGACCTTCCTTTTTTGCCAAAGGTGGTGTCGACCTTTCACCTACATGAGGACATTGCCCTCCCGTCCTTGTGTCCTCACCCATCGCATCACAGAGAGTTTGCGCTGCACATATTGGAGGTGGTACGAGCCTTACGGGTGTACCTGTCTGCTACTGCTTCTATTCGGAAGTCCGACTCGCTGTTTGTGACTGTCTCTGGTCCATAACAGGGCCAAGCGGTTTCGTCTGCCATCATTTTTAGGGGAATCAGACAAACCGTCATTCAAGCCTATGCTCTCAAAGGGCGGGCGCCTCCCTTTCCGGTTACGGCGCATTCCACCAGGGCAATTGGTGCTTCCTGGGTTTCCCGACATCAAGCGTCGGTTGCACAAGTGTGCAAGGCGGCGACCTGGTCGTCTGTTCATGCCTTTTAAGTTTTTTATAAGGTTAATGTGGCTGCATCTTTGGATGCTTCCTTCGGCCGCAGGGTGCTGCAGGCCGCTGTTTAAAGTTGCGACTCCTCCGTTGAGGAGCTCTGCCTTATTGGAGTGAAGTTTTGGTTTTTCCATTTATACTGCTCCCATCCCTCTTGACACTGCTTTGGGACATCCCACGTGTAAAGTGTAAAGAGACACCGTGTCAGTCCATGGATGGTAAGAGAAAATAGGATTTTTTGTACTCACCGTAAAATCCTTTTCTCTGACATCCATGGACTGACACGGCACCCACCCTTCCTTTTTAAGTTTGTACCGCTTTGTTACGAACTAAAGTCTGCTGACTGTAGTGGGAGGGTTATGTCCGGAGGGACCGCCCCCTGGGTGGGGCTGTTCAGCTCTGGCTTTTAGAATGTATGTATAACATTTCACATTCTGCCTAGGTCTTCTCCTGCAAGCAGGGACATAACCCACGTGTAAAGTGTAAAGAGACACCGTGTCAGTCCATGGATGTCAGAGAATAGGATTTTACGGTGAGTACAAAAAATCCTATTTTTTTTAGCGTTCTAACGCCTGCAAAGCGCCTCAGTGTGAAAGCAACCTAACAAACCAAATTGCCAGATAAAAATATAGGAAAGAGGGCCTAAAATGCAGCCATCACATCCAAGAAATGGTAAGCTGCAATTTGTTTGCTTTTGGTTTTATTACCACTTTAATTTGCCTGATCTGATCTTCTTAACTGGCCTTTGCTCTTTTCCTGTATTACAGGGTTAAAGAATTCCCTTGTGTACAAAATCATAGCTGTGAAAAAAACTGGTAAAATGAGCCCATTGACTTGGCTTCAATAGTCACATGGTTGCATCTTTTGTGCCACCCATGACATGCACATATGTAGAAAACTATTCATCATTGTATGTGACACAGCTTTAATAAAATTGTATTTTGGATATATAGGGCAGGGCGGATAGACTGACAGGACTTGTAAATCTAGTTTGGTTTCTAAAATTAAGATTTGTAATGGTTTAATTGTTATGCTTTTTGCAACGTAAGAAAAAAAAATTATAGTGGAAAAACACGTTGGTTTGATGTGTTGGGACTCAAACTAAGAAAAATAGAGCTGTCCAACTCCTCTTTTGCAATATTTGTCAGGTTTTTTTTTATGCAATATTGTATGCTGTAATTTAAGGCAAGGCAGGCTGATGCTGCCCATTCACCAATTCTTGCTAAATTGACTGAAAGAACGAAGGTGTTGTGTGCAAAATTTTCAGCCGAACATTGGCTGCATCATTGGACACAGCCACTGTTTGGGCATTCTGCCTCATGCACACTGGTTGTTATAAAAACGCCAGTAGCGTTGGCTGTAGAAAGATATATAGAATGAGTTTTGCAGAAACTTTTTTTTTTTTTTTTTACTTTATTTTTAGCAAAACTGTACTCCCACAAGCTTATGGCTCAAAAACGCTCATAAGCACTGAATAGCTGCGTTTTAAGCGTTTTTTTAAAAACTCTTCTCAAAACCCACTAGTTCTGTGGAGTTTTTTTCCCAGCCAGAAAACGCCCCTGCCAAACCCTGAGAACAGCCTGTGTGTATGGACACATAGGATAACATGCTGGGGAATTTTAATGGCTGGAGGAAAAAATGCCTGAAGCCAAATAACAGGAGCTGTAAATATGTCCAGTGTACATGAGGCCCTAAATTAAAAATGGAAGATTTATTTTACAGGCCTCTAACAAGTCAAAGGTTCTAGTAATGTCTGAGTTGGTGGCATTATAACTGCCCAGATGGATAATTAAACGAGCAACCTTCAGCCTAGGTTTACACTGATGCAGGAACCAGCGCAATTACAGCACTGGTTCCCGCATCGCATCTCTCCCGCAGGCAGTTCACACTGCCTTCTGTGAACCGCTGCGGGTGTCATTACATTAATGACACCCGCAGATTGGTTCACAGATCACAGGTGCGAACTCGCACAGGAATTGGATCGCATAGGTGAGAACACCCCATGCGATCCGATTCTGGTGCAGGAAAAAACAAGTCCCAGGCATTTTTAATGGCAATACTTTTTTGACTATTTGAAGGAAAAAAATATTTCTAAATACAAATGTGGCAAAACTGACATTTTCAAACGTTTACTATCTGTCAACTTAAATCGTTAGGGGAGGTTTTAAAACGTTCCCCGTGTACATGGAGCCTAAGCCCTCATGCACACTGGACGTTATAATAATATTTATCTGCTTTTTTTGACGGAACGTTTTTACACCTGAAAACAGCAGAAAAACTCCTCAGAACCCACTAGTTTTGTTTTTTGTTTTTTACAGCCAAAAAACGCCCCAGCCCAAAAAAGTTGAGAACGGCCAATATGTGCATGGACACATAGGATAACATGCTGGAGAGTTTGACTGTAGGGAAAAAAGTCTGAAGCCAAAAACGGCAGCTGTAAAAACGTCCAGAGTGCATGAGGCCTAACTATTCCTTTCTCCCTGGTAAAGATGGCCCTTAAGCAGATGGCAGGTGTATAAAACAGTATGCCTGTTTGAATGAGGCCTAATGCATTAAAGAGGAAGTAAACCCCCCAAAAAACGGGATAAAATAAGACCCTGCAAGAGAGGCATAATGAGCTAGCTTATTATGTGGCATTTACCTGAAATCGAAGCCCCCAAAGTCCTCCTCGTTCCCCTCCGCCGCCATGTCCCCTCTGAGCTTCTTCCTGGTATCAGCGCTGTGATTTGCCCGGAGCGGTGATGACGGCACAATCCCGGCTTAATCCCATTCATTATGCCGGGACGCTCAGTGCGCCCGCGCATGCGCCGTAGACATCGGTGCAGTGTTTTCTGCAAATATCTCCTTAACCGTGTAAGGAGATATTTCTTGCACCTACAGGTAAGCCTTAATCTAAGCTCACCTGTAGGTGCACGTTGTCAAAGTGGGTTTACAACCACTTTAAAATGTTTCTGCTAGTTTCTAGTCTGAGCTTTCACAACATTGTCAAACTGCATTGAACTAGTCTATGGTCACAGCATACACTTTCATTTCATAACATCGGCAGTGTAATTAATAGTTTTTATTTGACAATCCAATATAATCTTACTTTAAAAATCTTCTTTCATGTTAGTTCTGCCTGTCTGCTGGCCATTCCTTTCCATGACTTTCCATTCATACATTGCAGCTTCTCTGCTGTTTTACCTTACCTTTCTAAGGGCTATATATCCCATGGTACTTTGCTGCCAGCAAACCGTGGTTTCTGTACTGACTCCACCTCCTGAACCACCTCCTCTCTGTAGTTCAGTAGTCAAGCTCGGTGAAATGTGTGGCATGGCAGGGCCTACTCGCAGGGCATAGTGCATACATGTTGCATAATTCACGGAAGTTAATGTGTAGAGATCTTCACTAAATCAGTGTGCAAACTTCAAGATTGTTCTAATTAGCTAGAAATAACTGAAATACAATTGGGAAATGTATTTATATTTTGAACATAGATATGCTTTAAAGGGTATGTAAAGGTAAAAAAAATTCTCATCGTCCATGGACTGACACAGCTCTCATACTGTTTACGTGTGGGTATAGGTCCCTGCTTGCAGGAGAAGATCTAGGCAGAATGTTAGATGTTAGAAACATTCTAGAATAAATCCAGAGCTTAACAGCCCCGCCCAGGGGGGCGGTCCCTCCGGACATTACCCTCCGACTTGCAGCTAGCAGCCTCAGTTTTTTTCTGCCTAGGTGCTCTCTGTTCTCCAGGAACCTCACTTTGAAAATATCAGAGATATTCCCCTCTTGACCTTTTCTCAGGAGGTGGCCTTCTCAGTGGCCATTACTTCTGTCAGATGGGTGTCTGAGTTGGCGGCCTTGTCCTGCAAGTCGCCCTATTTGGTCATCCATAAGGATAAGGCGGTGTTGCGTCCACGACCTTTTGGGTGGAACTCTGCTTTAAGGAGCATATAACTCTTAGAGCTGCACGATTCTGGCTAAATTTAATCAGGATTTTTTTTGTTTGTTTAGAAGAAAGATCTCGATTCTGGCAGCGCAACATCTTTCACATACAAATAAATTGTGCCAACTTTACTGTTTATTTTTTTCTTTAATTGGTTGAAGTGTATTTTTCCCAAGAAATTGCGTTTGAAAGACGCACTGCATTTGCGCAGCGGACATAAAATATTGCAACAACCACCATTTTATTCTCTAGGGTCTTTGCAAAAAAAAAATCTCTATCTCTATAAAAATGGAACTTGCGCTTTTTGGACCCCCCCTCCGGTGTCACATTTGGCACCTTTCAGGGGGGAGGAGGGAGCACAAACCTGTGTAATCAAGGTATTTGCTCCGACTTCCGGGCATAGATCACCGCATTGATCAACGCTATGTCCAGTGCCTACCAAGTCCCCCCCACTGTCTTCTGGGAGATGCACAGGTCACAGAAGACAGCAGGGACCAGTTGGATTGCACAGCGCGACTTGCGCATGCGCAGTAGGGAACCAGGAATTTATTCCCTTAACGCAGGTGGGGGCGGCAGCACCCAAGAGCCGACGGACAGAACGGCTTCGGCTGCCGACACTGCGGGTGCCCAGGATAGGCAAGTGTCCATGTATTAAATGTCAGCTGCAGTATTTGTAGCTGATGACCTTTTTATTGATTTTTTTTCAGCGGAACTCCGCTTTAACCTCCTTTCTCCATCCCTTTGGAATGTCTAGACGGATTAGGAAGAGGAGGAAGACTGATGACAAAACTTTCCCAAGATGCACCAGGCTAGGAAACGCTAGGTGATCCAGATATATTTATTTTTATTTTTGTGGCACCCCCCAATACAGAAGCACATGATAAGTGCCCAAAAAATTCAGGAAAAAGAAAATCGATTTTCCCCTTCCACTAGGCCTGAAAAAAATCTTACCCAGAATTAGAATTCGGCTTTAAAAACCTAGGAGCCGGTATTACACAATCATGATTATATAGGTAGCTGAAAGATGCATTGTGGAGCAAGTTACAAGAAAAACATTAAGTCTGTTAATTTAGAACCGGCTTTGTTTTTAACAAATTAAAAATCTAAATTCAGAATGGACTATTACTTTACCAGTAAAACAACTCAAGTTAAAACAGGAGCACAATGCATCACACTCTACCCCTGCCCAGTTTCTTGCATGCTTGCCACATAAAGTTAAACCTACATCTTGGTCTCGGCCTATTCTTTTTAGATGACGTCCCAGGAATGACCCCAAGATCCTTTGAAAAAGCTGGCAATGCAAGAAGCATTCTCAAGATCCTGTTTTGAGGCCAAAATACTTTTCCCTAATTTAACTTCTTTTAGCCTGGTAAAAGCTTGGTATACTTTTATTATAGACCAATGGCATCTTTGCTAGGTCTTTGTGCGTCTTTATGCAGTGTGGGCATATCATGACTGGTGGGAGGTGCTGGGAGGGCTAGATGATGCTGGGTGTCCTCCAAACAGGAAATTAGGCTGACTATCTGACTGGCTGCAGTTTTCAATGCACATTGTGTAGTTAACACTTTTAGTACAGGAGAGAAGCCTGTACCCTTGATAGCGCTTTGTGCTATTTTGTTTAGTAAGTGCGGCAAAAAAAAAAAGATTGTGCCAAAGATCCACTGCAGTCATAAGCTCCTGTGCATTCAGCGTTACCAGACCTGCTCAGTTTTTCTCTGTGAACTCCCCCCCATGTTATGGAAATGAAAGGGGAGGTCTAGTCCTACCACGTTCTGTCCTTGGGTGCCGCTTCTCCAGTGAAGTGAGTGAACCCTGTGCCTCAATAAATACAGTAGTGAGTATTGTTGCCATATGATGGGAAGTGTTACTGGAAGAATCAAAGGAAAAAACTGCAGTCCTTCAATTTCTGTCTCTGGGTTTAGATACTTTGCAGTAAACCTGTCAGGAGGGAAACATAGGGTCGCCATAGCTGAAGTTCTATAAATTGTTGGACTTGCTGTCATGTATTTGAGTACTTTAAATCCCTGACCTAGCAAGTGTGAAAATCGGGAAAGTCAGAAGGCCTGAGTGGCACAATTCTGGGTCATTGACGCAAAGTATTGGAGCAAGTGAATCAGCATGCCAGCCAGTCAATCGACATTTTCAAAAGTAGCGAACAGGGTTTTCTTGTGCCAAGTTTCTTTAAGTGGTTTGTTTGTGATCTTGTTCTTTGATCTCTCATGGCTATGTGTCTTAAAGCTTTGCAGTTTTCTTAGTTGATATCATATGATCAGGCTAGTCTGTGTTATGAAGTGGTGCCTTCCATGTACCCAGCACAGTAGGCATGTCTGTTCTTGCTGCTCATATTTTGCATGTCTCAGTGTATTTACACGATATGCAGATCTGAAACCCCATAACTACTCATGATAAATGTGAGCACATCAAACCCTGGCTGAGATGTCGTGCAGGAAGGGAGCGCGAAATGACCAAGTAGAATGTATTGGTATATCTGCTTGGCTTCGTGGTAACAGTGTAGTTAGAAATTCCCACAACTGCTCTAGAGCCATTGATTTTATTTGTCTATTTTCTGCAGATTACAGATTTTATTTTTCTCCTAATTCTAACACCTTCTGTCACTTTTGTTTATCTTTTTCATTTTCTGAATCGCTGCTATAGATATGATTTAAAAATATCCAACGATGTCTTCTCATGAGAGGATGTTCTAAATTTGTGTGTGAGATATTGGTGTAGGAGGCACGTCTGTTGTACCTTGTATGTCATCCAGTTTTTAGATGCTGTTTTTATCCTCCCTTCCATACTTGTAATCCAGTGTCCATATTCCAACAGCACAAAGATCATGTTATCTGATTTGATTTACTGAAGAAAGATCAGCAAAACATGAATTAATTGCTATGGTTCTGATGGACATGGCATCAGACGACTGCCACATTCACCTGGCACCTTTGTGACAAATGGCCGGTCAACCTTACACCATGTTGTAACTGATGCGTGACAGTGAACACTCGGGCTCACCCTACACAAAGATTTTTCAGCTGGTGGACCACAATCGAAGTGTCAGCAGACTGCCAGAGATCATCCCTGGGTTTGGATTACTACACAATTAACCCTTTACTCTGCCACCAGATATATAAAAAAAAAAAAAATCAAACATTCTCAACCTTGGCAGTAACAATTATGACTTAAAAATAAATGCCTGTAACACACATTGTCACCACAGACAAGTATACCCAGAGATTTACCATATAGTAGTACTAGTCAAAGACAGGGATTCTGTAAGGTCCGTGTTATTGCATTAGGGACAATATTAACTATTTTGAAATATGGATGTAAACCGGATTCATGAAATTTGACATGGGCACATATATCTGTAGTATTTTCTTATCTCTCTCCAAAGCCCTAAGTCCTATGTCTTTCTGCTGCGCAGTTCTTCTGTTGGCATGATAACTTCTGACAAGCTCTACGACAATTGAGATAAAACCAGCCTGAAATTTGTGTCAGGGTGGGTGCTATAAATGGATTAGCAGAGAGCTGGTCTTTCCGCTGTTTGTGGAGTGGGCATGTGTGCCTTTCCTCCAATCGGCTGTCACTGTGTATGCCAAGACTTCACTCCCAGTGCTGAACAGGAAGAGAAAATTTCTAACACAATGTGCACATTCTAAAGAATATAGCAAGCTCAAGACAGCAGGTATACATGTAAAACTTATGTAGGAAGATTTGTTTCATCTCTGTATCGTCTGAGGCTGTTTACTTCACTGGGTATATGTGAGGGTTTACATCCACTTTAACCACTTGCCGACGGCTGGCCGTTATATGACGTCCTCGGCTTTGTGGTGGTATATCTAAATGATGCCTGCAGCTACAGGCATCATTCAGATATCTGCATTTTCAGCCGGCGATTCCCTACACCATAAGAATGATCATAGCGGCTGTTCCGCGGCTTGATCGTTCTTACGGACGGCGAGAGGAGACGCCCCCCTCCCGCCGCCTTCTGGTGCTTCTACCGTAATGCAGTGACAGGATCCGCCAGCCCCGGGTGTTGATCATAGAGATTTCCGGGGGACCAGATGGTAACCGGAGTCTCTACGATCGCCGGAGGCCGGGCACGATGTTATGACGTCACGCCCGGCCTCTGCATTCAAAAAAACGGCGCTGCTTCGGCTGTGAAGCAGTGATCGTTTTTTTTTTCTTTATCGTACACCACGGGACACAGAGCCAATCATTACATAATGGGTTAAGGGTCACCAGCGGTGATTGGACACTGGCACAACCAATGGAAGACAGTTCCCCTCCATATAACCCCTCCCATCAGGGGAGTACCTCAGTTTTTTCGCCAGTGTCGAAAGGTGTTGGACGCGTTAGAAGGTGCTAAAGGAAAGCTCTACCAAAGAGACCCTCTGGGGGTAAAAGAGCTATGCTTTCGGACCCATCCAAGACGCCTACAAAGTTAAGCCAAAACTGGATGGGATCCGGGCCTCACCCATGAGGCGTCGCCTGTAAGTCTCTTTGGAGGACTGGGCTCTAAGATCCAGCACTTTCGCTACTTCGCTAAAAGTCCTGGTAAGAGTCTTATACAAGGCCCAGGGGAGAGGTATCCTTTAAATAGGAACCCATATCCCTGAAGGTTGGCACACATAGCCCGCCGTGATGGGTGAAAATTGGTAAAAAAAACCTGCGGCGAGGAAAGGTAAGTGGTTAGAGTCCTAAACTAAGTTTAAGGACCTTTCCAAAAAAAGTATGGATGTCTTCCCTTTTTTCCGCCACTGGGGGGAGTAAAGAGCTGAGTCAGATCTCACCTCACTCTGGCAGTGTCTGCTTCGGCAAAGCACACTGTGGGTCCTTCTGCTGCTGAGCTTGCTTGAAACCCCGCTCCTCCTCCAGAGGCTGACCAGACTCCTGCAGGGCAGGTAAAGTTGGATCAGAGAGCCTAGATGAGAGCACTCTCACTGTAGCCAGTGCCATAGTGGCCGCAATAGGACGCGCAGGAGCGCGCTTTATCGGAGGGGGGGGGGCGGGAGGCCGCAATAGCGTGCGCGGGCACGCAGGCGCGCGCAGGCACGAGAAACGGCGCCAGAGTTAAAATCTGTCAGTGTACAAACACTGCAGCATCAAGCAAGTTCGTTGTTCTCTTGTTCCGGGCACAGAAACACAGCAGCAATACAGGGACGTAAGACTCCATGTGGTTGGACTGGGTACTTCATAAGAAGACATCCATGGTATGCATAGCTATGTGTTATAAGTTGCATACTATATGTAATTGCTAAACTAAGCACGGTAGTATATGCATTTAGGTACCTTGTTTTTTTGCTAAACAGTAACCCTTCCAAGGAAGATGGTGCGGGTAAGAAGAGATAAAAAAGCACCACCACCTGAGGGCTCTAGCGGTGCTGAATCGGTACCTTCCTCTCCTGTTTTGCCGAAGGCATCTATACAGGATGAGCCATTACCTTTGTCAGGTATAGCAGCTTCCCCAGTGAAGCCTGGGCCTGCATATGTCACTGAGGACACTTTATCAGCAGCCCTAAACAATCTGGAGGAAAGAATTGCTACCTTGATCGCTAAATCCTCTAAAAAGGACAATAAGCGAAGCAGATCTCCTCCAGAGGTAAACCTCCCTTCAGAAGTACCTGAACAAGAGGAGGATGAGGAGGAGGCTACATCAGCAGAGGATGAGGAGTCAGACGGATCAGGGATATCGGATGAGCCTTTCTCGGTATCCCAGATTTTGAAGTCTCCGGTGCAATGTTATGCAGGGACAGTGCGATCTGCATTTAAGTTATCCTCTTCGGAGGTAACAGAATCACCTGTCTCCTCCCTAGGGTCGTTACGATCCCGCCTAGGTGAATGCTCCTTCCCGGTTCATCCCTTACTAGAGGATCTAATGTACGCAGACTGGCAGCATCCAGATAAGCGTTTCTCACCTCCAAAAAGGTTTAACATTCTTTATCCTATGGAGGATTTTTTTTTTAAAGAAATGGAGCCTGCCTTCGATAGATGCGGCTATTTCTTGTGTAAATAAGAACCTGACTTGTCCGGTGGACAATGTACAAGTGTTTAAAGATCCTTCTGAGAAGAAGTTGGAATCCCTACTGAAATCCTCCTTCCTTTTGGCCGGCTCAATTACCCAACCTGCAGTAGCAGCAGTCGGTATGTGTCAGGTCATCTACCAACAGGTAAAGCAGGGGCTGAAGGAGCTGCCTTCAGAGCAGGCTAAAAATTGGGATAATTTGTCTAAAGCCTTATGCTTCACAGTGGATGCCATGAGGGATTCTATCATACAGGCATCACGCCTTACACTCCAGCTGGTACAGATGCGTAGAGTACTTTGGCTTAAGCATTGGTCAGCGGAAGCCCCATGCAAAAAGTTGTTGGCAAGTTTCCCGTTCCATGGCGAACGCCTATTTGGGGAAGATTTAGAAAAATATATCCAAAAGATATCAAGTGGTAAAACAACACTTTTTTACCTGAGAGAAAGAAAAACAAGAGACCTTGTTTTAAACGCACTCTCTCCCCAGCTTCCGGGAAATCAGACTCCAGCCAGTGGCGACTGCCTTTTCAGCCGCCCACAAAAGCCAAAGAACAGGCTCAGAAGAACAAGAAGCCGTGGGGTGCAAGAGCTAATAAGCAAGCCCCCAAAACCTCTCATTGAAGGGGCGCCCCCGCTCGGCCGAGTGGGGGAAAGGCTTCGTCAGTTCTCAGCGACTTGGCGGACAGAAACCCAGGACAAATGGGTTGTATCCACAATATCCTCAGGGTACAAATTGGAATTTCGAGAGATCCCATCTTCTCAATTCCGAGGTTCAAGACTCTCCAAGGATCCACAAAAAAGAGGATCCTTCAAAGGTTTGAATCACTTAATGGCTCAAGGTGGTTACAGAGGTACCCCAAAAGGAGCAAGGTTCAGGTTTTTACTCAAACCTCTTTGTGATTCCAAAGCCAAACGGAGAAGTCAGACCCATCCTGGATCTAAAATCTCTAAATCGGTTTCTGAACGTTCGCCATTTTCGAATGGAAACGATTCGATCCGTGGTCGCTACTTTAAAAGGCGGAGAATTCATGGCGTCCATAGATATCAAAGACGCATATCTACACATACCAATCCTCCCCGCTCACCAAAGATTCCTAAGGTTTGCGGTAGAACATCGCCACTTTCAATTTGTGGCCCTGCCGTTTGGTGTAGCCACAACGCCCAGAGTATTCACAAAGGTGCTAGCTCCTTTGTTGGCAAACCTAAGAACACAGGGCATAGCGGTAACAGCCTATCTAGACGATCTACTGGTAATAGATCGGTCAAAGGAAGGATTGGATCACGCTGTGCTCACTACAGCAAGATACCTGGAGCATTTAGGATGGATTATAAACTTACAAAAATCCTCTCTCCAGGCCCAAAGAAGGATAGTGTACCTGGGCATGATCATAGATGCAGCCCAAAACAGGGTATACCTGCCAGAGCCAAAGATACAGTCTCTGAAAGACCTGATCCACAAGGTCAAAGCAAACAAAAGGCAGTCTATTCGCCTTTGCATGAGACTATTGGGAAAGATGGTAGCCTCCTTCGAGGCGGTCCCTTACGCCCAGTTTTCATTCGAGACTGCTTCAAGGCAATATTTTAGCCTCCTGGAACAGGAAGAGCCAAGCTCTGGATATACCCATGCGCCTGTCCTCACAAGTACGCCACAGCTTCAATTGGTGGCTAGAAGCCAAGAATTTACGGAAGGGAAAGTGCTTCCTCCCAGTGGCCTGGAAGGTGGTCTACGGATGCCAGCCTATCGGGCTGGGGTGCAGTATTCGAGGAGGCTTCTACCCAGGGAACCTGGGCCAAGACTCAGGGGATTCTGCCCATCAATGTGCTAGAGATCCGGGCAGTATATCTAGCCCTCAAAACCTGGACATACAGGTTACAGGGCTACCCAGTTCAGGTTCAATCCGACAATGCTACTGCAGTAGCTTACATCAATCACCAAGGAGGCACCCGCAGTCGGGCAGCCCAAAGAGGTGAACCGGATCTTGGCATGGGCAGAAGAGCATGTACCTTGCCCTTCGGCAATCTTCATCCCGGGGATAGTAAACTGGCAAGCGGACTATCTGAGTCGTCAGCAGCTACTACCAGGAGAATGGTCTCTCCACCCCGAGATCTTTCAGGCCATATGTCTGAGATGGGGAAAGCCAGAGGTAGACCTGCTAGCTTCCAGGTTCAACAAGAAATTGGACAACTTTGTGTCCAGAACGAGAGATCCTCTAGCCTACGGGACAGATGCTCTAATAACTCCATGGGATCAGTTCTCACTGATCTATGCATTCCCTCCGATCCCTCTTCTACAAAGACTGCTTCGCAGGATCAGAGAGGAGGGAATACCAGTAATCCTAGTGGCCCCAAACTGGCCCAGGAGGCCTTGGTATGCCGAAATCGTAAAGATGGCGATAGGAAGGCCCTGGAAGCTTCCACTTCGACACGACCTGCTGTCACAGGGTCCAGTATTCCACCCTTCCTTACAAAGGCTAAATTTGACGGCCTGGCTGCTGAGACCCACATTTAAAAAAAGAGGGGTCTCTGGTCCGGCTCTTTCTACGCTCATTAATGCTAGAAAGCCAGCCTCCAGACTCATTTATCATAGGGTCTGGAAAGCATACGTTTCCTGGTCTGAATCCAGAAGTTGGAATCCACAAAAATATGAAATAAGCAGGATTCTTGCTTTTTGCCAGTTAGGAGTGGATATGAAATTAGCCCTTAGTACCATCAAGGGTCAAATATCGGCTCTATCAGTCTTCTTTCAGAGACTATT
Source organism: Rana muscosa (assembly GCA_029206835.1). Taxonomy (NCBI): domain Eukaryota; kingdom Metazoa; phylum Chordata; class Amphibia; order Anura; family Ranidae; genus Rana; species Rana muscosa. The sequence goes on from CM055120.1 coordinate 147,866,538, forward strand.
GGCATCACATTCCCTAGTTCGGACTTTTATTCAGGGGGTACTGAGGATAAATCCTCCAGTCAGGTCTCCCTTGTGTCCATGGGATTTGAATTTGGTATTGTCAGTGTTGCAAAAGCAACCTTTTGAACCTATTCACCATATTCCTTTAATTATATTAAACAGGAAATTGGCCTTTTTGATTGCTATTGCCTCCGCTAGGAGAGTATCAGAGCTAGCAGCTCTTTCTTGTAAAGAGCCTTATCTAATTTGTCACAAGGACAAAATTGTACTACGACCCCATCCGGCCTTTCTACCTAAGGTGGTGTCGGCTTTTCACTTGAATCAGGACATTGTTCTGCCTTCTTTTTTTCCAAACCCGCAGACGGCGGGGGAAAGTTATTGCACTCTCTAGATTTAGTGAGAGCGGTAAAGGGTACCTGCAAGCAACCGCTCAGATACGTAAAACAGATGTTTTGTTTATTTTGCCAGATGGTCCCAAGAGGGGCCAAGCGGCATCAAAATCCACCATTTCCAGGTGGATTAGACAAGTAATTGTTCAAGCTTATGCTTTAAAGAACAGGACTCCTCCTTTTCCTGTTAAGGCGCACTCTACCAGGGCGATAGGTGCTTCATGGGCAGTGCATCACCAGGCTTCGATGGCTCAGATCTGTAAAGCTGCAACTTGGTCTTCAGTCCATACATTTTCCAAATTCTATCAAATAGATGTGAAAGGACATGAGGATTCCGCCTTCGGGCGAAAGGTGCTGCAGGCAGCAGTATAGGGCTTTTTGTCCGCAAGCGGCCTGTTTGATCTGTGTCTCCCCCCCTTCATATGAGCATTGCTCTGGGACGTCCCATTATGTAATGATTTGGCTCTGTGTCCCGTGGTGTACGATAAAGAAAGTAGGATTTTTATAACAGCTTACCTGTAAAATCCTTTTCTTGGAGTACACCACGGGACACAGAGGTCCCCCCCTTCTTATGGGAACCTTACTGCTTTGCTACAAAACTGAGGTACTCCCCTGATGGGAGGGGTTATATGGAGGGGAACTGTCTTCCATTGGTTGTGCCAGTGTCCAATCACCGCTGGTGACCCTTAACCCATTATGTAATGATTGTCCCGTGGTGTACTCCAAGAAAAGGATTTTACAGGTAAGCTGTTATAAAAATCCTACTTTTTTGGTCTTCCCAACCTCGAGGTGAGATGTGGGGTCTTATTGACCCCATATCTCACTAAAGAGGACCTGTCATGCCATATTCCTATTACAAGGGATGTTTATATTCCTTGTAATAGGAATACAATTTATCAAAATGTTTTTTTTTTCTCAAGTGTCAAAATAATTTTTTTCAAGTAAAATTAACAATAATTTTTTTTTTTCTTTTTAAAGTGCCGCTGTCCCCGTGTGCTCGCACATAGAAGCGAATGTATACGTAAGTCCCGCCCACATATGAAAACAGTGTTCAAACCGCACATGTGAGGTGTTGCCGCGAACGTTGGAGCGAAAGCAATAATTCTAACCCTAGACCACCTCTGTAACTCAAAACATGTAACCAGTAAAAAAAATTAAAGTGTCGCCTATGGGGGTTTTTAAGTACCGAAGTTCGGCGCCATTCTATGAGCGTGTGCAATTTTGAAGCGTGACATTTGGGTATTTATTTACTCAGCGCAACTTCACGTAATTTTCCAGCAAAAAAATGATAATTTTTACATGTAGGAGAGAAGTGTCTGAATTGGCCTGGTTAAGTGGTTAAGAAAAATCTTTAGAAAAAAAGTATTACGAAGGAAAGACAATAATGCAACAGAAAAGAAAAACCGATAGAAGATGATGGAAAAATACTTATCAAGTCCTGGTTCAGCAAAGTTCAGTCAACAAGCAAGATGGTACATTGGCTCTCATAAGTACAGGTGTTCCTTGCTTTGATGGTAACGAAGAGCCCCAGACTGTGGATGCAGCACCTCTTTTCTTGTATGTGAGGAGGGTGTTGACAGAAATTATCTGATCTACAATAGTTTTTTTTATACAGATATTATTTTTGAACATGTACTGGTTGCATTCTGGTAACTGGTATATTGTTCAGCATGGAATTTCCTTTTATATCGAAATGAGGGGTATCGGTTGCCTATTACAACTAGGAGAAATAGGTTTCCTGTTTGCCTTCCGTACCTTCTAATATAGTGTCTTTTGAGCCTAAAATGCTTCTAATTAACGGGTACAGGTAATTGTCCTTATTCTGGTTGTACGATTATTGGCTCAGGAGTTCTGAAATACGTTTTTGATTCTACAAGAAAAGATAAAACAGCGGTGTATTTGACTACTCCAGCTAAGTTATTTCTGACGGTGGATTCGTGAAAAGGTTATCTGCTTGCTTTCCCACTCAATACAATTAAAGCCGAGTTCCACTCAAAAGTGGAAGCTCCGCTTGTTTGCTCCCCAACCCCAGTGCCTCATCGCAAAATGCAGCGAGGTGCCCCGGAAGTTCAGCCCCCCCCTCTTTCCTCCGCCACGGGGCCAGTTAGAAAGCACAGTAGGGAACCGTCCGTGAAGCCACGAATGGTGGCGGCAGCACCCGAGAGCTGATCGGAAAATCGGCTGGGGTGCCGACGTTGCGGGATCCTTGGAAAGGTAAGGTTCCTAATAAAAGTCAGCAGCTACAGTATTTGTAGCTGCTAACCTTTAACTTTTGGAAGAGGGGGCTGGAGCTCTGTTTTTAAGCAGGCCATTCGAACCATGTATGGGCCGACTGAATGTACCTCAAGTTAATCGATTATATAGCAATAATCGATGTGTTCTTCTGGTGGCGACGGCTTCCCCCACACAATGGCTCAGCGGAAGTGATTCCCCCATCAACAAGGACTGTAATGTGGGAATTCGGCAGGAAAGAAAATCTCTCTGTCTATGGCCAACCTTAGAGTGAGATTGAAATGTGGATTGGCTTAATAGAGTTGAGAGGGTCTGGCGTCTTGTCTTCTCCAGTGAATTGATAAAAAGGTTCTGGAATGCAGTTAAAAAGCTGTTGATTGTATCGGATGCCTTCCTGGGAGAATGTAAGAGAGGATCACTACTGTTATGTCTCCTATTGTTACAAACTGTCATGGCTGAATTCTGAACAACATGACAGCCTTGCCCTTTAATACAGCCTTGTGAGGTGCCCAGTATGCATTATCATAATGGTTACTATACTTTGTTCCTTTTATCGATAAGGGAAAAAAATAAATCGGTAATGTTTTTTTAAAACCGTTTTTATAGTACCGTATATACTCGAGTATAAAGCCGAGTTTTGCCCCTCGGCTTATACTCACATCTGTGTCTATCTTAAACTCTGCGCCTGATTCCCGCCATCCGTAGGTCCCCTGGACCCCAAACTTGGTACACATGTAGCCACACTCTTCCTCTACAAGTGTGCAAAGTTTGTTGTCCAGGGGACCTATGGCCGGGGAGCACAGAGTTTTCAAACCAGGCACCCCTTCCATAGACTCCCATGTTAAACGGTAATTTCTCTAGTGATTTTGGGGACCCGGTACTAGCCAGCCCTAGGTCCCCTGGACCCCAAGCTTGGCACACATGTAGCCCCACTCTTCTACCAGTGTGCAGAGTTTGTTGTCCAGGGGACCTACGGCCAGGGAGCACTGATTTTTCAAACCCGGGCACCCCTTCCATAGACTCCCATGTTAAACGTCAGTCTAGTCACACAGCTCCAGAGATCAGGTATGGAGATTTTACACAGTGAGGCATGGGCACAGTGAAGCATGCAGATGGACACCCTAGGCTTATACTCGAGTCGAGTAAGTTTTTTTCCCAGTTTTTTTGTGGTAAAATTAGGTGCCTCTGCTTATATTCGGGTCGGCGTATACTCGAGTATATACGGTAAGTTCTTCTTGGGCATAGTGAAGTGGTTCCACTGTTAACAAAAGCATTTTTTATGTACAGATTATTCACTTTTCCTTTTTGGTCAATGTCAGGGTGGAGTTTATTTAAATCCGTTTCCTATTTAGAATAAGCTGTCAGGTTAGTAAAATAGCGATATCAGAACCGATTCAATTATACAGTTTGTCTACATAGATTTGCAAAACAATGGGATAAAGGAATATTCCTGGACTTTTTATCTCATGGCTACTGTAAAATTGTGTGAATACATCAGTGCATGTTAATTCAGCTTGCAGAGCTTGGATTCATTGAATGAGTTTACCAAAATTTTTAATATTGCAGAATATACAGCCTCATGCTACATAACTAAGCTCCATTTCATGCTGAATAAACTAAATTATTAATGTATCTTAAATAGAAAACGATCTTTTATATAGATTTTTAATCCAAAAGCATTTTATTAAATTGTAATAAAAATCTAAAAGCTTTTTTTTTTTTTTTTTTTTTTTTTTTTATATAGACAATTATTGATTTTTATCCAGCCTGGTTAATATGCTACATTACATTGAGACTGATCACTCCTCCATGGAGTTGGTGGCTTAGTGGTGGCTGCATACATTTTTTCTTTTTTTCATCTTGGTGAACCCTGCTAATAACTCTCTGTAGAAGTGGTGCTGTCGTCTTAGGACAGGACTACAAACATCTAAAGATCTCCCCTCTCATCTTTAGAAAATAGAGGAGGGTTTTTAATATCCCTTTCACACGGAGGCAGTTTTAAGGTGTTTTTGCACTAAAAATAGCACCTGAAAACTGCCTCTCATGCCTCCCCCAGTGTGAAAGCCCAAGTGCTTTCACACTGGGGCGGTGCGCTTGCGGACAGGAAAAAGTCCTGCAAGTAGCATCTTTGGGGCGGTGTATACACCGCTCCTACACCGCCCCTGCCCATTGGATTGCACTGCGGCACGGGCGGTTTTAACCCTTTCTTCGGCCGCTAGTGGGGGTCAAAAGCGCCCCGCTAGCTGCAGAAAAGTGCCGCTAAAACGTCGTTAATGCACCGCTAACGGACCTGCCACCCCAATTTGAAAGGGGTCTTGGTTAGATATGGCAAGGAACAATGTAGCTGATAAACATACCGCACAAAAAGTGTGTAACGAAACGTCCCACACTCCGCTTGAGTTCTTTCGTCATATACCACTTCCTCCCAGTCTGGATATAGATATTCCAACTTCTCTCAAGCACACAACGAGACAATACTTGTTTGTCTGCTGAACATGGACTGTTTATTAGAACCAGAATACAAGTCTTATATACAGTAAAAGAGGAGGTGCATATTACTGCTCATATTACTCTAACAATACACTTGTAACCATAAACATAAATTAACATCTAATTACCTAACCCCTAGGGCAGCTGATGTGACTCTATGCCTGTCAGGATTTCACTACAGGTCAGACTGGTTGTCACCGAGTTTCACACAGTAGATTATACATTATCATAAGAATACACACAGGACACCTTACAATAGCAGGAGCTCCAGCAGGAGACGGCCCATCTCCTACATTGTACAGAGGCCAATGTGATCAGCTCTTTCAATTAAAATGTTGAGTTCAGAATCAAACAAACCAAGAATAGTCTTTACATATAGCCTGGGAGATATTGTGGATGAATATGACTGTCACATTTTAAGTAATCCAAGACATATTTTCTCAGTCACCACGTGCCAGGATGGCACAGGGAGACTTAGACATAAGATGTGCATGGGGAGCTGAACAAGGGCTTCCCATCCTTTCTGAGGGATTCAGGGTTCCATGGGCCCTCCCGTCACACAAAGTATCAGCTGACAAGATTTCTGGCAGGATCAACAGTTATTTTCTTCACTTATCTAACAGATAAAACATGTTCAATTGTATATTTCACAAACCAAAAGAAACAAGAAAAGGTAATCGTTTGGCCTCATGCACACTGTAAGCTTAAAGACATTCTTTTTCTCCTACAGGAGTTTAGCAGCTCTTTTAGGGAACTAAAACATGTTTGCTTTTCTACCCACTGTTCATTGATTCCACATTTTTTGCTTCACCTTGTCAAGCAAATGAAAAGCCCACCCTGGGTAGCCGCAAACCAGGGTGGATATAATTCAATTATTTTTTTTTAAACAAATTTGATTTTTTTAATTTAAATCGTGCGTGTTTTTTTTATTTTTATTAAATTAATTTTAATAAAATGCTTTTGGAGTAAAAATCTATTTATATACATTATTAATTTTGTTCGGCATGAAATGGAGCTTAGTTATGTAGCATGAGGCTGTAATCTACAAGATTTACATTTTTGGTAAACTCATTCAATGAATGCGAGCTGAGAACATGCACAGCATTGATGCATCCACACAATTTCACAGTAACCATGAGATAAAACAAAGTTTAGGAATATTTCTTTATCCGATTGTTTTGCAAATCTCTGTACAAACTGTATGATTGAATCAGTTCTGATATTTTTGTATTACTAATCTGACAGTTTATTCTAAATAGGAAACCTTCATTTTGTTTACAAATATTAAAGATTCTTACTACCAGTAAGAAAAAATCCTTGCACTTAAAAAGCACCTGTCATTTCAGATCCATCATGGCAGTGCCTGTTAGCGGGCATTCTCTCACCTGCTGCCGCCACGTTCCTCACCTTGTTGCGTCACTGCCACATCACCAGCAGTCCCATTAAAGTGAATGGGACTGTCGGTGAGTCAACAGCAGGTCAAAGGAGGAGTCGCTGCGGTACAGAGATGACAGTTGCTCTTTCAAAATTATGATTTTAAATCGGGCCTTTTCACTAGTGATTTAATCGACCTGATTTAAATCAAATCCACCTCTCCTCCAACGTTCCCGAGAGGCATTCTTTGTTTTTTGTTATCCCCATATTGGCCAAAGTTGCAAATATAGATTAGCCCCAGTTTGTGTTCCAGTGAGTGGTGAGTCTGAAAGCAGATGTGGGGCTGGGTGGGTACATTTCCTGTACACCTCAATGTTCAAGCCATCTCCCTCCTTGACATGTAGTACACAGTCAAAAAGAGCAATTTGTTATTCTGTGCCTCTTCCCTTGTAAACTTTATTTTTTGTTCACTATAAATTTTGTGTTTCTGATGTTTTAAACTTAACCCATGTATGATCCACATGCCCGAACCATGCTCTTTTCTCTACAGGCAGTCCTCGGGTTACATACATCTGACTAAAGCTGGATACACACTATACAGTAAAACCTTGGTTTGCGAGCATAATTAGTTCCAGAAACATGCTTGTAATCCAAAGCACTTGTATATCAAAGCATTTTTTTTTACAGGGTATAAAAGAGAAGAGAGGCATCTCTAAGTGTAGCAATGAGTAAGCGTCAATTCGTGACGTGACGTGAAACGCGTTAGCCACCCTTCCCTGCATGCACACTATCTGCATTTGTTGTTTTGGATCTATGGATTTATTTTGAATTTGGATTTTTTACTTGAAATTTTGGAATAAATAACTGTCTATACAGAGTGCGGCAGTCCAGGGTTTCTTTTTCTCCCATGCATCAGTGCAGAGCCAGCACCTGTGTGAGTGACCGGGCGGAAGCAGCTATTTGGTGAATTCTTAAGCTTTTGAGCGGTACGTTTTTCCTTTCCTCTGTAGCAATAAGTTGCTAAATGTTGTACCTTCATTAAATGTAACTATATTGCTACACTTAGAGGCTCCTCTTCTTTTTTTATACTCAGTTGTGACATGACGCTACGCTTATATCAATACATCGCATGTATATCAAGGCAAAATTTATTAAAACCTTTTGCTTGTCTTGCAAAACGCTCTCAAACCAAGGTTTTACTGTACAATCTTTAGATTTTTTTCCTTTATATTTACCAAAACCATATATTAGGAGGTCAAATCTAAACTTTCAAATTGTATGCAATCAGGCAGGCCCTTGCACTACAAAGTTGAAGGTAAATCTAAAGGGAATCTAAGAACAAAAGTTGTATAGTGTGTATCCAGATTTACAGACCTTAGGTTTGCCTTTAGTCATACTTTAAATCCTGACTAAGCAGAGTAGTGGGAATTTAAAAGGATGTGCTTTGGCACTAGGCTGGGCTACGGAGACCCTTAGAGTTGTTCAGCCACTTCTACCGATATGTGGTGGTTATATATGGAAGATTCTGTACGTGTAATGATATCCACTACAGGAACATGTTGGGATGCAAAAGCAACGTTCATGTCTATCGGTAAGACTTTTCCACCCAAGTAAACTCTGAAAGGTTCTTTACCCACTTTGTCCTTATTGCATTGAGGCATTCTGCAATTATCCTTAATTTTACAGTTTAACTTTTCTGTTATTGCTTTTCCACATTAGCAAGATGCTGAAACTTTTGCCCTTTATGTTCTGGGCTAGCTAAACATTCTTGGCAGAGAATACCTACATTATGGGCACTTATCCCTAAATACATAGGCCCCTAAATGCAAATGCAAATAGGCAGCGGGGCTGGATGCTGCATTTGTGCTTTCTGGGCGCACTAAAACGCTAGGATTGGAGACATTGCAGTTAGATGCCACATGTGCAAATGGTCTAGGAAAGAGATGTGGGATTTAAGCCTTAAGTTCATGGTTAAAGTTCCTGAATTTTGTCATTATTCTTGTCCAGTTGTTATGATTATATTCCTAAGGAAACAATTTTTTAAATGACTAATATAAAGCTCAGTGATGATCCAGGCTTCTTCTGACAGTTGTTTTTTTAGCTTTAGACAGGAGACAGGCCAGGAACTCCACAAATACACTATAGGGATTATGCATTTTGCAAAATAAGCCTTTGAAGCCCGTGATTTTGGTCATTTTGAATGTGTCATTGCTTTGGAATTAAAGTTGCTCATTGGCTCCGTAATTACATAGTTATTCCAAGTGTATTTATATACTTCTATTCCCTTCAGTGCATCATCGCTAAGTCAGGGACTGTCGCACAGTGCTGCAGCTGGACATGACTTTGACTTCCCAAGGAGTGAGGGTTAATGGAAATATCTGATTTAACAGGATGTAAGGGGACATGTGTGTAGTATTGGCACCAGTAAAGGAACAAAACAATGTGCATTCTTTGTTATCCATTTGGGATTTTGCATAGCTAGTAAAACATTTTAATAAAGTGTATAACCGAAACAATGGTTTGTCCCTGACTGCATGAACCTGAAAATAATTGTATACAGTGGAACCTCGGTTTACGAGTAACGCGGTTAACAAGCATTTTGGAAGACTAGCAACTTTTTTAAATTCTGACTCGGTTTGTGAGTGTCTCGCAAAACAAGCAGAATTCAAGCTAATGGGGTGTGCAGTACCGCATTTGGCCTGAGGTGTGGGGGACGCCGGAGCCGTTCGGAAATGCTTGGAAGCACTCAGTTTCCGGTGTCAGCCGAGCTGTCGTCTGGCCTTCCCGAGTGTTTCCGAGTCTCTCCGGTGCCCCCCCCACCTGGCCACACGCGATATTGCATGCCATTGAAGTCAATGCGGAAAGAATTATTTTCGTTTCCATTGACTTCTATGGGGAAACTCGCTTTGATATGCGAGTGCTTTAGATTACAAACATTCTCCTGGAACGGATTATGCTCGTAATCCAAGGTTCCACTGTAACCTTGTTTTGTGACATATTGGCCATATTAAATAACCGTGCCAAATGCAGTGGCAGGACAGAGAGCATGAACAGTTTAGGAGATATATATATATATATATATATATATATATATATATATATATATATATATATATATATATCCTAATCTCCTAAACTGGTTACTTTAGCTTCTAGTATTGCTGCATTATTGCAGTGTAGATTTTTTTTTTTTTTTTTTTGGGACATTGAGAAGATTATGGATGGATTCGAATCTTTCCCAGTACTGGTTCAAAATGTGTCCCATCTCTAAACCCTAGACTGTTGAGAGATAGGAAGATGCCACCTGTTCAATACTTACTTTACCTGCTATGTATGTGAAATATATATATATGTGTGTGTGTGTGTATAGATAAGTGTCAGTCATTTGCATGGGCAATAAAAGGTTTGGAAAAAAAAAACCTGTGTGTGTCTATACACATAGCCCTATAATAAAATAAAAAAAAACATCTGTCTGGATAGGACACCAACCCACCAGGCAGTTTTACATTTGCCATGCCCATAAACATACCAGGAACCATGCAAGACACTCGCCATCCTTCAAATAGAAATGTTCTCTTTTCCACAATTGTCCCATTACATGTCTATTGAGGCTGTGTTCAGCCTCTCCAAAAAGAATGAGGGCATATATAGAGCCCTCCAATTGTCCAGATTGCCAACGGCTGCCTCTAATCGGTCGGCGCCCGTATTGGTGGCGGCCACTGGTTCCCGGTGTCCTGATCCTGCCGCCACATGTGTAGCATACCCAAAATCTGCAACTAGTTAGGGTAAAGAAAAAACGTAGGGTCAGTTCACACCGGAACACGCGCGTGTTCTGAGCAGCTTATTTTTGATAGTAAGTCCTTCATGATTATCAAGGCGTACAGTAACAAGTCGATCTATCAAATGTCAAAATAACATACCGGCATGTGCAGCATGTTCCACATACAGGAGATCGTCTATAAGAAATATTTAACTTAACAGTCAGTGTTATTAGGATGATGACAGCACATTCATTTGAATGGGCCACAAAGCACACTGGAATGCGGAAAAAGTAGTGCTTGCACTGCTTCTTCAAAACACACTGCACCAAACCATATGGTACCATGCGATTTGGTACCCGTAAACACTGCCTTTGTGATCTGCGTTAGGTCTGCTCTTAAATCATTGGCACCCACATGCAGATCGCTCGATGTGAACAGAATATGCCTTTCCTGCACCACGTTTTGGTATGACCTGGCACTAAAGCCCCATACGCACGGTAGGACTTTTTGACTACAAACTTCAAAATGAGCAAGTTTTCAAAAAAATCCTACCGTGTGTACACTCCATCGGACAAACTTTTTCGGTTTTCATCGGACAAAAGTTCGCTCTGCAAACGGACAACAAAAGTCCTACGGTGCAGTCTTATCGGGTATACAGAAATCCATCAGACTTTTTTCCGAAGTACAAGCACGCATGCCCAGAACCAATGTTAAAAACCAACAATAGCAGAAGTTGACCAAAGGGTGGCGGTAAAGAGTAGAAAAACCACGTGATGTTGAGAAAGTTTGCAGAGAAGTCCTGCCGTGTGTATACTATGGGTGTGCCCGGCCAACTCCCTTCGGTCAAAAATCCACAGAAAAGTTTTTTTCAAGTCCGACCGTGTGTACGAGGCTTTAGACTTTAGTACTACTTTAAGCCTGGATGTGCAGGTCTACTACAACCAATATTTTTGTTATAAAAAACGTTATATGCTTTTCATCTGCGTATGTAACATTGGTTGATTTTTCTTTTTCCTGAGCTATATTGTTGCTATAATTGTATGCCTTGTGTTTTTACCCATGGCTGGGTAACTTCTGGTTGTATAAGCCCTGGTCTTGGTCTTCTACCAACAACATTCAATGACTTTGCTTAGGTCACTTCCTTAGAGCTCAGATGTGGGCTATCCTGCATGGAAGGATTTATCTTTGTGCCACATGGGTCTTTTCTTGTTGAAGTATTCATTACGTAAGACTACATAAAATAAACTCCTTTAAATTGATCTGGCGTTAACATGTTCCATTTTAACAATGCCTTTCCCCTATGAACATGAGAAGAATAGTAATCCTTTCCAGAGGAGGGGAAATGGCATCTGTTTTGAATTTTACATGTCAGATTACTATTGAAATCAATTAAAATGAGCTGGTAACGAAAACTTCAACATGACTATGTGAAGGGGTATTATCATTCTGGGCAGATTGTAGAGGGGCAATAAAAAAAAATGGGGGGAAAAGCTTTTTCTCTTACCGTCCATGGACTGACGCAGCCTCTTCATACTTGACAAGTGGGTTTATGTCACTGCTCATAGGAGAAGACTAGGCAGACTGTTAAATGTTGTAATATACATTACATTGCCAGAGCTGAACAGCCCCGCCTAGGGGGCGGTCCCTCCGGACATAACCCTCCTACCTGCAGCCAGCAGCTTAAGTTTTTTTTTTTCTTCTGCCTAGCAGAGGAGAAGACGTGGCTCTCTTCGGAGCCAGGCTCCTGAAGACATTTTTTTTTTTTTTTTTTTATTCCTTTGGGAATTTTTACATTTTATTTTTGAGATCTTCTATCAACTGTCGGCTGGGCTACAGGTTGGGAACTTGGATATCCTCGTAGTCTTCCCAGTCCGACCATCGAGCGTGCTGATCCTCGCTCTGCGTGAGATCAGTTCACGACATGCCCCACGGTTCCAGGGGTGGCCGGTGAGCTTTTGATCCGAGGTCCGCATACGATTAAACAGTTTGGCTGTATCTTTCACGGTGGACCGGGCCGACAACTACTCAGTACCGCACTGTGATAGGTCTGTCAGGAACACACCAGTGGGTCCTTCTTGGACGGGTAAGTAGTCTCTCCTGCCTCCGCAGGTGAGTACATGCTGTGTGTTCCTATGTAATGGGGGTTTTTCCCTGTCTCCCCCTTGTTGGTTGTTACTCTCGGTCACCTTACTCTGGCGCTGTGCCGACTGGGGGTGCCTGGGGGTCACTCTGTCCCGGGGGGGGCCTATGGGTGTCTGCATGAAGCTGTGAGTGTTTTTTTTTTTTTTTTTTGGGCCTTGTGCGCTGTCCGGCATCATGTTTTGTCATATATTTTTTTCTGTTACATAGAAGCGCATGGCGGCCATCTTGCCGTGGATCACTATGGCGCATTTGCTATCGCGGAGGCCATTTTCTTAGCGCCACGCGCGCTTTTGTGCTGCTTGGGCCTCTATCGCTGCTGGAACGGCTCGATTCTACTCGGTCTTCTCACTGCTCACTCGCGCTGGAAGCGGAACCGAGCAGTCCTCTCTGGTTTGCTGAGTCCCCTGGGTAACCCCCCCCCAGTCAGCCCAGCTGGAGGGTGGGCTCTTTTTTGACAAAGTCTCAGAGTGGCGAGTTATGCAGTCTGGTGCACCTGCTTCCCCATACATGCCAGAGGCAACAGGCAGTACTTCTGCACCTGCGGTCCCAATGGACCAATTGTCGGCAGTCCTGGAATCATTTCTTGTCAGGATGGAAGCGGTGTGTGAGCGCAAGGGAGCTAAAAAGCGCCCACTCCATCTCCAGGGGACTGCTCTGATTCAGATATGGGCCTGACTGCTGCACAGGACCCTAGCTCTGAATTTTTTGATGTTTTTGACCAGGACATTCCTTGTGAGGAAGACTCCTGCTCTGAGTCAGTACATGACAGGGCGCTTGTGAGTAAACTCATTGATACTGTGAGGGACACTCTCAAGCTGGATGCTGCGGCTGAGGGACCTCTGGTGGAGACCGTCTCCTTTGGTTCATTTAAGGCTAATCCTTCTAAAAAGGTTTTTCCCTACTTGCCTTTCTTTGACAGATTCATAGACCAGGTATGGCATAAACCGCAAAAGACTTTTGCGGTCCCGCAGCATCTGTCGGTTAGGTACCCTTTTGATGAGGGCCTGCTTAAAAAAATGGGCCTCTCCTCCGGTGGTCGACCCCCCCCCTCCCCCCCCCCCCCGTCGCCCAGTTGAATAAAGCCACAACTCTCCCGATGGAGGGGACTCCTGCCTTTTAAGGACCCCACTGATAGGAGGTCGGAAGTGGTGAGCAAAGCCATGTTCACCATGCTGGGATCCGCATTACGTCCTATTGTAGCGGCAACCCTAGTGTCTCAGACACTCACGGAATGGGCTAAGATTCTGCACCAGACTGTGCAGGAGCATAATCTTCCTCCAGAATGCATTGCACTGGCCCACCAAATGGTGCAGGGCCTGGTGTATGTGTGCGATGCCACTATGGACGCTGCCCCTCCTGATATCTAGGGCTTCAGTGTCTGCGGTGGTGTGTCGTTTGGGGGACGACTTCACAGGTTCTCGGATCGGTGGACCTCCCCAATCTCCGACCGGTGGGTGTGCGAGGTGGTCACCTCGGGGTACAGGATAGAGTTCCTTTCCTGGCCACCAAACCGTTTTTTTTCCCTCCAATCTCTCTCTCTCCTTCCAGAGTGTCGGACTGCTCTATTAGGGGCGGTGCAGGACTTGCTGAGGTGCGGGGGTAATTGTGCCGGTACCGTCCAAGTAGAGGTTTCAGGGATTTTATTCAAATCTGTTTGTGGTCCCAAAGAAGGACGGAGTCTGTCCAATACTGGACCTCAAGGCCATAAATGCCTTTGTAAAGGTTCAAAGATTCCGCATGGAATCCATTCGCACGGTGATTGCTGCACTCCATCCAGGGCATTTTCTGGCATCCTTGGACATCGAGGACGCCTACTTGCATGTCCCAATCTGCGTGGGTCACCAGAAGTTTCTGCGCTTTGTGATTGGCGAAGACCACTATCAGTTTGTGGCCCTTCCCTTCGGCTTGGCGTCGGCGCCACGGGTTTTCACCAAGGTGCTCGCCCCGGTTCTGGCTTGCTGAGACAGCGAGGCATTGCTATCGTGGGCTATCTGGACGATCTTCTTCTGAGAGCAGACTCTGGCTCAGAATTAGGAGACAATGTGACGATAGTCAAACCCTCCGAATTCGGTTGCCTGCTGAACACTCAGTCTGTCCTGGTTCCGACTCAGCGTCTGGAGTATCTAGGTTTGGTCCTGGACTCTTCGGTGGCGAAGGTATTCCTACCCTTGGAAAAATTACGGATTCTTCAGTCTGCGGTACGGGTGCTGACCTCCCGACGATACACGTCGATCCGTTTCTGCATGAGGGTCCTGGGACTCGTGGTGGCCTCCTTCGAGGCCATTCCATATGCCCAATCACACACTCGTGCCTTACAAAAGGGGAGATCCTGTCCGTTTGGGACAAGTCCCTGTTATCATTGGATCGTCAGTTCCAGGTGAGTCTCCCGGTCAGAACATCCCTGGCGTGGTGGTTGAGATCCCCGGCTCTTCGGTCTGGGAAGTCGTTCCTTCCTATCCAGTGGACAGTGATCACGACGGACGCCAGTCTTACGGGCTGGGGTGGAGTTTGCGGAGTCCTATCAGCCCAGGGGCTTTGGACTCCAGACAAATCCCGTCTGCCGATCAATGTTCTGGAACTCAGGGCAATCGGACTGTGCCTCTCCTCTTGGTCGGAGAGGCTACAGGGTCGATCGGTCAGGATCCAGTCGGACAACGCCACGGCGGTGGCTTATGTCAACTAGAGGTCGACCGATATGGGTTTTTCTCTGGCCGATGCCGATATTTAGAAATTGGGGTGGCCGATGGCCGATTTTTGTGGCCGATATTTTAGGCCGATTTAAAAAAAAACAAAAAAAAAACTCACCCACTCAACTCCTTGCTTACTCCTGTCACTCTAGCACACCCTTGATGTCCTCAGTACAGATGGCACTAGTTGGACCTGGCAGGTGGCACTGGTTTGGAACTGACAGATGGCACTGGCAGGTGGCACTGGTTTGGAACTGACAGATGGCACTGGCAGGTGGCACTGGTTTGGAACTGACAGATGGCACTGGTTTGGAACTGACAGATGGCACTGGCAGGTGGCACTGGTTTGGAACTGTCAGATGGCACTGGTTTGGCATTGGCAGGTGGCACTGGTTGGCATTGGCAGGTGGCACTGGTTTGGAACTGACAGATGGCACTATTGGCACTGGCAGGTGGCACTGGTTTGGAACTGTCAGATGGCATTGGCACTAGCAGGTGGCACTGGTTTGGAACTGACAGATGGCACTAGTTTGGGACAGATGGCACTGGCAATTGGCACTGGCTGGCAGGGGCGGGTGGCACTGGCTGGCAGTGGTGGGTGGCACTGAGAGATGGCACTGATTGGCGGTGACACTGGCAGGTTTCACACTAAGCCGAGTGTAACTGTAACCAGTGCTGGGACAAGGTCATCCAGTGCCCAGGGCAAAGTGCGCCCCCTCGGGTTTCACACTGGTGCGCTTTGGTTTGACCACAGTGCGATTGTATGTGTGATTTACTTGCAGTTGTAGGTGTGCTCCTGATGAATTCTAGTGGACTGTGTGTTTTCTGATTGCGCATCAAAGATGCAGCACGCAAGACTGTAATTTGCTTTCGTGAAAACAGACAGTCTAATAGAATTGAATGGGAGCGCACCTAAAACTCTGGGTAAACTGAATATACAAATCGCACTGTGGCCAGACCACAGCACACCAGTGTGAACCTACTATTAGCCCCCCGTTCTCATTGACTGTGGCTTTGAAATTGTGCGACTTAACCTGAAATCGCACAATTTCAGAGCTGCATCTCAGTGCGACTTTGGGTTGTGACTTTGAAGACATCTGTGTGGTTATTGAAGTCACACCCTAAAAAGCAAAAGTAGTGCATGTACTACTTTTTCAAATTTATGCGGCAACTCAAAGTCAGTGTCGCATTGATTTGAACAGTGCCTTGCCGGCAATAGGATGTGACTTGTCAAATTGCTACAATGTGAAGGGGGAGGGGGGGGGGGAGGTTAAGATATTATAAAAGAGAGAATGGTGAGGAGGTTGGGGTGGTAAATGTAAGTGCTAATGTCTTCATTAGTGACAGAATGCAGGGAATGTGCTAGGCTGCATGGTGGGGACAGGACAACTATGAGAGCTAAAAGCAAACTGGGATGGAAAGGGTGTAAGATCTGTGTGTGTGGAACGCTGAGCTGAGACAGGACAGGAGGCAGCATAAGTGTAGTGAAGATTTATGGAGAGGACAGCAGATAAGATACGGGAAAAATTATCTAGGCATGGGAGCGGGGATTGGTGCTGACTTACTGTGTGATCATGCAGCAAGGCAGAGAGATGAGTGCAGACGGGAGGAGCTGCCTGGACTGACCAGAGTAAAAGTAACAAGGAAGTGAAGTGATCTGCTACACCGCCCCTCCCCCCTACTCCCGACATCAAGCTGACAGCTTCTCTCTCCCTCTCTCTCCCTCCTCTCTGTTCACACACTCAGCGCGGCACTTGATGCTGCCAGAGCTGCTGAGTGTGGAGAAGAAAGGACAGGAGGGACGGCCAGTGTAAAATATCGGCCTAATTTTGATGATAATCGGCCGGATGCCGATTTATCAAAAATGGCCAAATATCGGCCGATATATCGGCCAGCCGATATATCGGTCGACCTCTAATGTCAACCATCAGGGGGGAACTCTGAGCTCAGCTGCGGCGTCTGAGGTCGCTCGCATCCTAAGGTGGGCGGAAAGAAGCGTGCCGGCTCTGTCGGCCGTTTACATTCCAGGAGTAGACAACTGGCAGGCGGACTATCTGAGCCGCCAGACGTTGGACCAGGGGGAGTGGTTCTTGCATCCGGAGGTGTTTCAACTCCTTTGCTGGTGGTAGGGCATGCCGGATGTGGACCTGTTGGCCTCTCGTCTCAATCGCAAGGTGTCGAGTTTTGTGGCCAGGTCCAAGGACCCCTGGGCAGACGCCTCAGACGCGTTGGTTGCCCCGTGGGGTCGGTATCGCCTGGTGTATGCTTGCCCTCCGCTGCAGTTGCTTCCTTGCCTGCTGTGCAGGGTGGAGGCTGAGGAGATTCCGGTGATCCTCATCGCTCCGGATTGACCACGGCGTCATTGGTACGCCGATCTTGTGCGTCTCGTGGCGGACGTTCCTTGGTGACTGCCAATGCGGGAGGACCTTCTGTCTCAAGGTCCCATACTTCATCCTGCTTTACAGTCGCTGGCTTTGACGGCATGGCTATTTGAAAGCCAGGTGCTGAGGGACCGAGGTCTCTCGGATGCGGTCATCTCGACCATGCTGAGGGTGCGGAAATCTTCTTCCAGGAAGATATACCACCGTACCTGGAGGGCCTACATCGCTATGTGCGAGGAACTAGATTGGCGTCCAAGGACGGCTCTGGCGGTCTTCTTTCAGCGGCCAATAGCGAGTTATTCTTTGATTTGCACTTTTGTGCAGGGGGTCCGCCATGTGCTCCCCCCTGTTAAACCACCTCTTCCTCCTTGGGATCTGAATTTGGTGCTCTTGGTTCTTCAAGAATTTTTGTTTGAAAACATCAGAGAGATTCCTCTCAACTTTATCCCAGAAGGTGGCTTTTTTGGTTGCCATTACTTCTGTCAGGCGGGTGTCTGAATTGGCGGCCTTTTCTTGCAAGCCGCCGTACTTGGTCCTTCATAAGGATAAGGCAGTGCTGCGCCCACAGCCTTCCTTTCTCCCGAAGGTGGTCTCGGCCTTCCACCTTAATGAGGACATTGTTCTTCCATCCCTGTGTCCTCGTCCATCGCATCCCAGAGAGTTTGCGCTTCACACTTTAAGATGTGGTAAATGCTTTGCGAGTGTACCTGTCCTCTACGGCTTCTATTCGGAAGTCTGACTCGCTGTTTCTGTGTCTGGTCCAAAACGGGGTCAGGCGGTCTCGGCTTCCACCATTTCCGGTTATGGCGCATTCAACCAGGGCAATTGGTACTTCCTGGGCTTTCCGACATCGAGCATCGGTTGCACAAGTGTGCAATGCGGCGACCTGATCGTCCGTTCATACCTTTTCGAAGTTTTATAAGGTTGACGTGGGGGCATTTTCTGATGCTTCCTTCGGCCGCAAGGTTTTGCAGGCCGCTGTTTAACCAGTTGTCAACCGGCCGCCGTCAATTGACGGCGGCAGGAAGACACTGTTATCCTGGGCGGATGTCATATGACGTTGTGCCTTTAAAATCCACTAGAAGGCGTGCGCGCCGGTTGCGTCACTGGGCACCCGATGCGCGTGCCCGGCTGGCACCCGCGATTGCCCTGTAACCGAGCAAGACCGTGGACTGTCAGGGAGAGGAGACCGATGGTGTGTCCCTTGTACAAAGGGACAACCATCGGTCACCTCCCCCAGTCAGTCCCCTCCCCCCCACAGTAAGAATCACTAATAGGGGACTCATTTAACCCCTTCCTCACCCCCTAGCGTTAACCCCTTCCCTGCCAGTCATGTTTATACAGTAATCAATGCATTTTTATAGCACAGATCGCTGTATAAATGTGAATGGTCCCAAAAGTGTCCGATGTGTCCGCCGCAATATCGCAGTCACAATAAAAATTGCTGATCGCCAACATTACTAGTAAAAAAATAAATAATAAAAATGCTATAAATCTATCCCCCATTTTGTAGACGCTATAACTTTTGCGCAAACCAATCAATATATGCTTATTGCGATATTTTTGGTAAAAAAAATGAAAAAAAAAAATGTAGAAGAATACGTATCGGCCTAAACTGATGAAAATTTAAAAAAAATAAAATGGATATTCTAGCAAAAAGTGAAAAATATTGTTTGTTTTTTTTTTTTTTTTTTAAAACTTGTCGCTGTTCTTTTGTTTATAGCGCAAAAAATAAAAACCGCAGAGGTGATCAAGTACCACCAAAAGAAAACTCTATTTGTTGAAGAAAAAGGACGCAAATTTCAGGGCTTGATAAATTTGCTTGGAATCTAGGAGCCAGCTAAAAAAGTTAGGAGCCAGGTTTTTTTTTTTAAACGACCAATGCGTGGAGAAGCGAACGCATACGTGAGTAGCGCCCGCATATAAAAGCAGTGTTTAAACCACACATGCGAGGTATCGCTGCGATCGGTAGAGCGAGAGCAATAATTCTAGCCCTAGACATCCTCTGTAACTCAAAATATGCAACCTGTAGAATTTTTTAAATGTCGCCTATGGAGATTTTAAAGGGTAAAAGTTTGTCGCCATTCCACGAGCGGACGCAATTTTGAAGCGTGACATGGTGGGTATCAAATTTACTCAGCGTAACATTATCTTTCACAATATAAAAAAAAAAAATTGGCTAGCTTTACTGTTGTCTTATTTTATTTTTTAATTTAAAAAAGTGTGTTTTTTTTTCTTTCTTTTTTCTCAAAGTGCGCTTGTAAGACCGCTGCGCAAATACGGTGTGACAGCGTATTGCAATGACCGCCATTTTATTCTCTAGGGTGTTGGAATAAAAAATATATATAATGTTTGGGGGTTAACTTCTAAGTAAAGGGGAGGAGATGGGCGGGCAGTGAAACAGACGAGCAAGATGGCGCCAGATTACAGAATGAAGCCTAGGCCTGCAGAAGGCCGCAAAGCCACGGCGTAAATTACCGGCCGGCGCGACAAGATCACGCGATCGCGCGGGGGATTGCACGGAGATACAGGTAACCTCAGCTGTGCTGCCCCAGGCGCCAGGTCGCTAATTCTAGTCACATTTGCGACATGGCGCCCGGGGATTGTCGAGCCCTGGCAAATTTTGTTGGGGTACAGCGTCGCATGACCGCGCAATTGTCATTCAAAATGTGACCGCTGAAAGCTGAAAAATGGCTTGGGCAGGAAGGGGGTTTAAGTGCCCAGTAGAGAAGTGGTTAATGTTGCGACTCCTCCGTTGAGAAGCTCTGCTTGTTTCGGGTGAAGTTGTTTTTTTTCCCCCTCTGTTACTGTTACCACCCCTCTTCTTTGACACTGCTTTGGGACGTCCCACTTGTCAAGTATGAAGAGGCTGTGTCAGTCCATGGATGGTAAGAGAAAATAGGATTTTTGTACTCACCGTAAAATCCGTTTCTCTGATGTCCATGGACTGACACAGCACCCACCCCTCCTTTTTAGGGTTTGTACTGCTTTGTTACAAACTGAGGCTGCTGGCTGCAGATGGAGGGTTATGTCTGGAGGGACCGTCCCCTGGGCGGGGCTGTTCAGCTCCGGTAATGTATGTTACAACATTTAACATTCTGCCTAGTCTTCTCCTATGAGCAGGGACATAAACCCACTTGTCAAGTATGAAGAGGCTGTGTCAGTCCATGGACGTCAGAGAAACGGATTTTACGGTGAGTACAAAAATCCTATTTTCTCATTCGTTCATGGACGGACACAGCATCTTATTCTTGACATTAGGGTATTGGCCTTCTATCAGGAGAGGACTAGGTAGAAAAGCATCTTAAGTGTTAAACATACATCAAAACTGTACAGTACCGCCCTGGGGGCGGTCCCTCTAGGTACAACCCCTCTCCCTGCATCATGCAGCTCAGTTTTTTTCTGCCTAGCATAGGAGAAGGACCTGGCTCCCGGTGGGCCCCTGGTCCTGTGGATGTTTTTTTTTTTTTCTACTCTTTGATCCTGAGATTTACTATCAACTGCCAACTGGGTGACAGGCTGGATCCCAGATCCTTGTAGTCCCCCCAGTTTCGGCCATCGAGCGTGTGCCGACCTTTAGCTACTCGCTGGGTCGTCCACGACATGCCCCATTGCTCCAGGGGTCGCCGGTGAGCTCTATGCTCCGGGGCACACATATGACCGGGCTATATGTCCGTGTCACAGTGTGCCGGGCCGACAGCCATGCTGTAACCGCACGAACGTTGGGTCTGTCAGGAATGCATTCAGCTAGTCCACGCAGGATGGGTAAGTAGCAGTTCCCCCTGCTCCGGCAGGATGGAACAAGCTGGGCATTCCCTGGGAGGTCGATTAGGGGGTTCATGCCCTTCCTTTCTTCTCTCCCGTCCTTCCCTCCTCCCCATGCTCTGTGGTAGCTGGGCCTGCGGTGTCCTGACCGGGGGCTCCGTGTCTTGGCGGGGGGCTGCGCTGGGTGTCTGGGTCCGCTCTCCATGTGAGGGGTTGTCTGGTGCCATGGGGGGGCCTCCGCGCTGAGGCCCAGCGTGTTGGCAGCCATTGCTGCTTTTCTCTCAGCCACGTTTCGGAGGCTATTTTGGCGGCGCCCGTCGCCATTTTCTTGTCTTAATGCTGTGGAGCTGGGGCCATTTTCTTGTAGTCCACATAAAAATATAATAAAAAAAATAAATAAATAAAAAATAATATAATAATAATATTAAAAATAAATAAAATAAAATAATAAATAATTATATATAATAAATTAATTAATTTATAAATAAAATAATAGATTAATATAAAGTAACCAGATGGAAGGCATGTGGGGAGAGCGGACGGCGGCGCTGTGCAGTTTCCTGGGTCGGTGCGGTGAGTCCTCTGGGGGGGGCCCCTCTGTCGGAGCAGCTAGGTGGGTGGAATTTTTGTGCGTCTTGCCTTGGTCCCTATGGAGGTCAGGCAAGTGTGTCTGCATAGCGTCAGAAGCTGACGTTTTCTTCCCCAGACATCCCTGTGATGACAACTGGTGCCCCTACACTTGCAGTGCCTATGGACACCTTGTCAGTGATCCTGGAATTCCTTATTGACAGGGTGGAAGCGGTGTGCGGGTGCGCAGGGGCTAAAAACGCCCCTTCCCCCCACCATCTTCTGGGAGAAGTTCTGATTCAGACTCTGGTCTTGCTGTGGCAAATGTCCCCTGCTCTGACTTGTCAAAAGATGCGGACCAGGACCAGGACCTTTTCAGACAGTGCAGAACAGCTCCCTTGCTCTTCCGGGTCAGCGCAAAAAGGCGCTGGTGGAGCACTTATCACCGGGTGCGGGATCCCCAATAAGATGGAGGATACGGCGAGGGCATCTATTAAGGTGCCGGTCCCTTCTGGGTCCCACAGGCCGGTCCGCACCGCTAGGTTGTGGGAGAGGAGAGCCGCTGCTGCCTGGTGATTAGAGTGCCGGGAACATAACCGCTTTCATTCCAATAGCTGTGTGTTCCCTGCAGCGCGCCATCACATACAGCCCCTCCTCTTTCTCTCTTCCCTCTCTTTCCCTGATCTCCTGTACCGTGTCCCCAGTCTCTGGCCATCTCCTGTACAGTGTCCCCAGTCTCTGGCCATCTCCTGTACAGTGTCCCCAGTCTCTGGCCATCTCCTGTACAGTGTCCCCAGTCTCTGGCCATCTCCTGTACAGTGTCCCCAGTCTCTGGCCATCTCCTGTACAGTGTCCCCAGTCTCTGGCCATCTCCTGTACAGTGTCCCCAGTCTCTGGCCATCTCCTGTACAGTGTCCCCAGTCTCTGGCCATCTCCTGTACCGTGTCCCCAGTCTCTGGCCATCTCCTGTACCGTGTCCCCAGTCTCTGGCCATCTCCTGTACCGTGTCCCCAGTCTCTGGCCATCTCCTGTACCGTGTCCCCAGTCTCTGGCCATCTCCTGTACCGTGTCCCCAGTCTCTGGCCATCTCCTGTACCGTGTCCCCAGTCTCTGGCCATCTCCTGTACCGTGTCCCCAGTCTCTGGCCATCTCCCGTACCGTGTCCCCAGTCTCTGGCCATCTCCCGTACCGTGTCCCCAGTCTCTGGCCATCTCCCGTACCGTGTCCCCAGTCTCTGGCCATCTCCCGTACCGTGTCCCCAGTCTCTGGCCATCTCCCGTACCGTGTCCCCAGTCTCTGGCCATCTCCCGTACCGTGTCCCCAGTCTCTGGCCATCTCCCGTACCGTGTCCCCAGTCTCTGGCCATCTCCCGTACCGTGTCCCCAGTCTCTGGCCATCTCCCGTACCGTGTCCCCAGTCTCTGGCCATCTCCCGTACCGTGTCCCCAGTCTCTGGCCATCTCCCGTACCGTGTCCCCAGTCTCTGGCCATCTCCCGTACCGTGTCCCCAGTCTCTGGCCATCTCCCGTACCGTGTCCCCAGTCTCTGGCCATCTCCCGTACCGTGTCCCCAGTCTCTGGCCATCTCCCGTACCGTGTCCCCAGTCTCTGGCCATCTCCCGTACCGTGTCCCCAGTCTCTGGCCATCTCCCGTACCGTGTCCCCAGTCTCTGGCCATCTCCCGTACCGTGTCCCCAGTCTCTGGCCATCTCCCGTACCGTGTCCCCAGTCTCTGGCCATCTGCCGTACCGTGTCCCCAGTCTCTGGCCATCTGCCGTACCGTGTCCCCAGTCTCTGGCCATCTGCCGTACCGTGTCCCCAGTCTCTGGCCATCTGCCGTACCGTGTCCCCAGTCTCTGGCCATCTGCCGTACCGTGTCCCCAGTCTCTGGCCATCTGCCGTACCGTGTCCCCAGTCTCTGGCCATCTGCCGTACCGTGTCCCCAGTCTCTGGCCATCTGCCGTACCGTGTCCCCAGTCTCTGGCCATCTGCCGTACCGTGTCCCCAGTCTCTGGCCATCTGCCGTACCGTGTCCCCAGTCTCTGGCCATCTGCCGTACCGTGTCCCCAGTCTCTGGCCATCTGCCGTACCGTGTCCCCAGTCTCTGGCCATCTGCCGTACCGTGTCCCCAGTCTCTGGCCATCTGCCGTACCGTGTCCCCAGTCTCTGGCCATCTGCCGTACCGTGTCCCCAGTCTCTGGCCATCTGCCGTACCGTGTCCCCAGTCTCTGGCCATCTGCCGTACCGTGTCCCCAGTCTCTGGCCATCTGCCGTACCGTGTCCCCAGTCTCTGGCCATCTGCCGTACCGTGTCCCCAGTCTCTGGCCATCTGCCGTACCGTGTCCCCAGTCTCTGGCCATCTGCCGTACCGTGTCCCCAGTCTCTGGCCATCTGCCGTACCGTGTCCCCAGTCTCTGGCCATCTGCCGTACCGTGTCCCCAGTCTCTGGCCATCTGCCGTACCGTGTCCCCAGTCTCTGGCCATCTGCCGTACCGTGTCCCCAGTCTCTGGCCATCTCCTGTACCGTGTCCCCAGTCTCTGGCCATCTCCTGTACCGTGTCCCCAGTCTCTGGCCATCTCCTGTACCGTGTCCCCAGTCTCTGGCCATCTCCTGTACCGTGTCCCCAGTCTCTGGCCATCTCCTGTACCGTGTCCCCAGTCTCTGGCCATCTCCTGTACCGTGTCCCCAGTCTCTGGCCATCTCCTGTACCGTGTCCCCAGTCTCTGGCCATCTCCTGTACCGTGTCCCCAGTCTCTGGCCATCTCCTGTACCGTGTCCCCAGTCTCTGGCCATCTCCTGTACCGTGTCCCCAGTCTCTGGCCATCTCCTGTACCGTGTCCCCAGTCTCTGGCCATCTCCTGTACCGTGTCCCCAGTCTCTGGCCATCTCCTGTACCGTGTCCCCAGTCTCTGGCCATCTCCTGTACCGTGTCCCCAGTCTCTGGCCATCTCCCGTACCGTGTCCCCAGTCTCTGGCCATCTCCCGTACCGTGTCCCCAGTCTCTGGCCATCTCCCGTACCGTGTCCCCAGTCTCTGGCCATCTCCCGTACCGTGTCCCCAGTCTCTGGCCATCTGCCGTACCGTGTCCCCAGTCTCTGGCCATCTGCCGTACCGTGTCCCCAGTCTCTGGCCATCTGCCGTACCGTGTCCCCAGTCTCTGGCCATCTGCCGTACCGTGTCCCCAGTCTCTGGCCATCTGCCGTACCGTGTCCCCAGTCTCTGGCCATCTGCCGTACCGTGTCCCCAGTCTCTGGCCATCTGCCGTACCGTGTCCCCAGTCTCTGGCCATCTGCCGTACCGTGTCCCCAGTCTCTGGCCATCTGCCGTACCGTGTCCCCAGTCTCTGGCCATCTGCCGTACCGTGTCCCCAGTCTCTGGCCATCTGCCGTACCGTGTCCCCAGTCTCTGGCCATCTGCCGTACCGTGTCCCCAGTCTCTGGCCATCTGCCGTACCGTGTCCCCAGTCTCTGGCCATCTGCCGTACCGTGTCCCCAGTCTCTGGCCATCTGCCGTACCGTGTCCCCAGTCTCTGGCCATCTGCCGTACCGTGTCCCCAGTCTCTGGCCATCTGCCGTACCGTGTCCCCAGTCTCTGGCCATCTGCCGTACCGTGTCCCCAGTCTCTGGCCATCTGCCGTACCGTGTCCCCAGTCTCTGGCCATCTGCCGTACCGTGTCCCCAGTCTCTGGCCATCTGCCGTACCGTGTCCCCAGTCTCTGGCCATCTGCCGTACCGTGTCCCCAGTCTCTGGCCATCTGCCGTACCGTGTCCCCAGTCTCTGGCCATCTGCCGTACCGTGTCCCCAGTCTCTGGCCATCTGCCGTACCGTGTCCCCAGTCTCTGGCCATCTGCCGTACCGTGTCCCCAGTCTCTGGCCATCTGCCGTACCGTGTCCCCAGTCTCTGGCCATCTGCCGTACCGTGTCCCCAGTCTCTGGCCATCTGCCGTACCGTGTCCCCAGTCTCTGGCCATCTCCTGTACCGTGTCCCCAGTCTCTGGCCATCTCCTGTACCGTGTCCCCAGTCTCTGGCCATCTCCTGTACCGTGTCCCCAGTCTCTGGCCATCTCCTGTACCGTGTCCCCAGTCTCTGGCCATCTCCTGTACCGTGTCCCCAGTCTCTGGCCATCTCCTGTACCGTGTCCCCAGTCTCTGGCCATCTCCTGTACCGTGTCCCCAGTCTCTGGCCATCTCCTGTACCGTGTCCCCAGTCTCTGGCCATCTCCTGTACCGTGTCCCCAGTCTCTGGCCATCTCCTGTACCGTGTCCCCAGTCTCTGGCCATCTCCTGTACCGTGTCCCCAGTCTCTGGCCATCTCCTGTACCGTGTCCCCAGTCTCTGGCCATCTCCCGTACCGTGTCCCCAGTCTCTGGCCATCTGCCGTACCGTGTCCCCAGTCTCTGGCCATCTGCCGTACCGTGTCCCCAGTCTCTGGCCATCTGCCGTACCGTGTCCCCAGTCTCTGGCCATCTGCCGTACCGTGTCCCCAGTCTCTGGCCATCTGCCGTACCGTGTCCCCAGTCTCTGGCCATCTGCCGTACCGTGTCCCCAGTCTCTGGCCATCTGCCGTACCGTGTCCCCAGTCTCTGGCCATCTGCCGTACCGTGTCCCCAGTCTCTGGCCATCTGCCGTACCGTGTCCCCAGTCTCTGGCCATCTGCCGTACCGTGTCCCCAGTCTCTGGCCATCTGCCGTACCGTGTCCCCAGTCTCTGGCCATCTGCCGTACCGTGTCCCCAGTCTCTGGCCATCTGCCGTACCGTGTCCCCAGTCTCTGGCCATCTGCCGTACCGTGTCCCCAGTCTCTGGCCATCTGCCGTACCGTGTCCCCAGTCTCTGGCCATCTGCCGTACCGTGTCCCCAGTCTCTGGCCATCTGCCGTACCGTGTCCCCAGTCTCTGGCCATCTGCCGTACCGTGTCCCCAGTCTCTGGCCATCTGCCGTACCGTGTCCCCAGTCTCTGGCCATCTGCCGTACCGTGTCCCCAGTCTCTGGCCATCTGCCGTACCGTGTCCCGTACTCGCTTGTTAGGCGATTTAAAACGGCCCTGTCCGTTTTCTTAGAAAAGATGAATTTATATAATCCGATCTAGGCATTTCCCATTTTGCTTGTGGGCATGGTGAAGCCCACTAGCAATTACTTCCTGGAAGTGGTGAATGCCCTTCCCTAAAATGGCGATTTCAGCTACGCCCCGTCACGTGACCGGCGTCAGGCATCGCTTCCTTGTTGAAAATATTGCGGGATTACGATGGAGGTGTTCGCGGTGTATCTTGAGAAGCAAGAATGTGCTCCCAGTACACACTGTGGCGAGCACCCATAACGCACTGCGGCGCCGGGGAGACGCCTACTCCCGCGGGAGGGGAAACCAGGAAGTCCTAAATAAGGTATTTATATGTCAGATTATAAAAATCATGGGTCATTTGTCTATGCTAGTTGTGCAAGGAAGCGGACAAAATAGACTTGTAATTTGGGTGAACCTCCGCTTTAAAGCGGTTGTATACCCGCTATTTTTTTTTTACACCTCTAAAGGAAAATGCATAATGAGCTTGTATGCACAGCATACAAGCTCATTATGAAATACTTACCTTAGAACGAGGCATCGGGAACTTACCTGGTCCACGCCGAGGGAGAGGTCATCTTGCCTCGGCGTGTCTTCCGGGTATCGCGGCTCCAGCGCTGTGAGTGGCTGGAGCCGCGATGTCTCACTCCCGCGCATGCACGCGGGAGTCTTCATTCCGGCGAGGCTCGGCGTCTGCTGAGCCTTAAGCCCGAGAATCCCCTGTGCGCATGTGCCGCTCCTGTCAGCGGCGCATTGCGAGGGGAATATCTCCTAAACCGTAAAGGTTTAGGAGATATTTCTTTTACCTACAGGTAAGCCTTAGTATAGGCTTACCTGTAGGTAAAAGTTTAAAAAATGACTTTACAACCACTTTAAGTCATCAAATTAAATGTTTTTACATTCAGTGGGTTTAATTGATTGTTTATTTTCATATAAATTAAAAAGGGGTGTGGTTGGGTATGCAGCAGATTCCTGCTGATTGAGACAAAATTCAAGCCATGGATGGCCCTGTTGGTGCCTCCTGCTTCGTCCAAAGTCTATTTTATTAACCCTTTGTTAATGGAGCCAGGTGGAAAATTGTAGACAGTCTAATCAGATGCTGTCAGAATACAGTAGTTGGCAATAGAGATTCCTTTATTCACACTGTTTAGCGTGGATGAAGGAACACTTGGATTTCTCTTGTGGAAATATGTATGTGTATGGCTACCATTAGCCTACATACTCTGTGCTAAAAATTGTCCCTCTTTCCCTCTCCAAAAGTTGGGAGGTCTGATGGCGACACAGCCTCTCCAGTGTGTCCAGTGTTTTTATATATCAAAAGAGCAGGTCAAAGTGTTATCATTTGGTAACTTTGCTGGCCTCTGCCACAAACCAATATTCTATTGTACAACTTCCTTATGTAAATCCGACCTTGCTTTGCAAGCCTTGGCTCTAGCTTGATGTTCTGTTCTTTCTTCATCAGATATTAGGAATAGCCAGCAAACTGAAATCTTGTCCTAAAAATAGTGCATGGCTGCATATTTGCCCTCCTGATGTTTTACTATGCTGTAATGTAGGCTTTTGTTTCCTATTGAAGTTGAATAAGCCTTTGTAGGACTCCATACTGCTTGTTGGCTGCACAGATGATATCTGAAATGCCGAAAAGGTTCAGAATATGCTTTTATTATGAATTGGAATTTAAGCCTAATATAACGGGCAAAGATTTTTCCCGAACTGCAGACTAGTAGCTGAAATATTCTAGTTGATCACTGATGATCGGCATCCTAGACATCGCCTCCTGCTCCCTTCATACATGCTGACATGTGTGCACCATAAGAAGCCTGAAGAGGTTGGTTAATACTACTCATATAGGAGGTGACATTTGCCCAAACTAGCTGATGGTCATAGTGGGTTTATTTTGACACAACACTTTCCTACGAAAGTTTGTGGCCACTTAACAAGCAGCTTGTTTGGGTTTATTGATGGTACAACTCTATAGGTTTTGCACATGTAAATAAAACAGGACTTGTTTAAACGACACCATGTTATCAGACGATTTTTTGGGCAAATATTTATTTTTCTAGCAGGCACATCCTTACTGATTTTGTGGAACAATGTGTGTTTTACCAATACATCACTAGGTAGGATAGTACATGAAAATTAATGCAAGATCATTCCTCCCTTGGCTGACTGCAATAAAGACCCATAACCCATTAGCCCTGAGAGTTGGTGTATCTCTAAGCTAAAACTTTTCTTCCCGTTTTTATAGTTTTGAGCAGACCTGGATGAACTTCAGAATCCAGCAAGCTGAAAAAGTTATGAGCCAGCAAACTACATAATGATAAATGCATAATGATAAACTATATACTCCATAATGATCATATTTCACAGTCTTAGTTTACTGACCTATGTATACACTAATGCATAAACATAAAAAGTGTGTGTAAATATATCACGAAGGGCTAGTTCACACCAGACGCAGTTCCGTGTGTTTTTTTCTGCACTAAAAATGCATGCACACTGTGTTCCATGTATTCCTATGGCTCTAGTTCACACCATGCAGTCAGTTTCTGGTGCAGAAACTGACCGCATGGTGTGAACTAGAGTCATTGGAATACATGGAAAACACTGCATGCATTTTGTGCAGAAAAAAAGCGCATGGACCTGCGTCTGGTGTGAACTAGCACTTTAACAAACCCAGGTAAATCCTGCTTGCCATTGTGATTTTTTTTTTTTTTTTTTTTTTTCCCCATTCTTTTTTTTTTTTTTTTGGATCGGTCCCACACAGATATAACCATGCGGTAGAATAATAAAGTGCCATGCACACTAAAGGAAGACTGTGAGAGAAACAAAGATGGAGACATGGGAACTTGTACATAGCGCTCCTGTATTTGCTATAGGTTTAACATTTAACCTGTCAAACATGATGATCGCATACCTAAGTGTCTCTTGAAAAGCTATTTAAACGGTACCAAGGAGGGTTTCAGATCAGACAGTACAAAGTTCCAGAACCCTTTCAGATCATATGCCTGTCTCAACTTGCTTTAAAACTGAATTTACCGTATTTATCGGTGTATAACACGCACCTTAACTTTAAGAGGGAAGTTTCAGGAAAAAAACTTTACACAGCCCCTGCGTATAACACGCAGGCACAGTTTACCCTCTATTTTCAGGGTAAAAAAGTGAGTGTTATACGCCAATAAATACAGTAACTGAAAAGAGAATGCAAACTCACTGGTTGTTTTTCCTGGATCAGCTATTCAGTAGGATGTAAACTAAAGTTTCTAAAACTGCTTAAGTTTTCCTGGATTTGTTTCTTGTGTTATGCAACATGCTGAAATTGGAAGAATATTTTTTTTTTTATTCATAAGAAAACCTATCCAACCCAAAACATTTCACTTTTTCCATTATGTGGCTTCTTTGCCTAATATACTGACGATTTAAGGCTGAGGTAGTTGTCGACATATGCAACACAAATAGAATGTATCGGGTGGGGGGGAAGGGGGGGGGGAATGTTATGTGTGTTTATATATAGATAGATATATATATCTAGATATATCTATATATCAGGCCTTAACAAATTTGCTTGGAATCTAGGAGCCAGCTAAAAAAGTTAGGAGCCAGTCTTTAGGCTGCGCGCTGCTCTGGTCCCCCCGTGCTGCTCTGGTCCCCCCGTGCTGCTCTGGTCCCCCCGTGCTGCTCTGGTCCCCCCCGTGCTGCTCTGGTCCCCCCCCCTTTGCTGCTCTATTCTCCCCCCCCTTTGCTGCTCTATTCTCCCCCCCCCCTTTGCTGCTCTATTCTCCCCCCCCCTTTGCTGCTCTATTCTCCCCCCCCCCCTTTGCTGCTCTATTCTCCCCCCCCCTTTGCTGCTCTATTCTCCCCCCCCCTTTGCTGCTCTATTCTCCCCCCCCCTTTGCTGCTCTATTCTCCCCCCCCCCTTTGCTGCTCTATTCTCCCCCCCCTTTGCTGCTCTATTCTCCCCCCCCTTTGCTGCTCTATTCTCCCCCCCCCTTTGCTGCTCTATTCTCCCCCCCCTTTGCTGCTCTATTCTCCCCCCCCCTTTGCTGCTCTATTCTCCCCCCCCCTTTGCTGCTCTATTCTCCCCCCCCCCTTTGCTGCTCTATTCTCCCCCCTCCCCCCCTTTGCTGCTCTATTCTCCCCCCTCCCCCCCCTTTGCTGCTCTATTCTCCCCCCTCCCCCCCTTTGCTGCTCTATTCTCCCCCCTCCCCCCCCTTTGCTGCTCTATTCTCCCCCCTCCCCCCCTTTGCTGCTCTATTCTCCCCCCTCCCCCCCCTTTGCTGCTCTATTCTCCCCCCTCCCCCCTTTGCTGCTCTATTCTCCCCCCTCCCCCCCTTTGCTGCTCTATTCTCCCCCCTCCCCCCCTTTGCTGCTCTATTCTCCCCCCTCCCCCCCTTTGCTGCTCTATTCTCCCCCCTCCCCCCCTTTGCTGCTCTATTCTCCCCCCTCCCCCCCTTTGCTGCTCTATTCTCCCCCCTCCCCCCCTTTGCTGCTCTATTCTCCCCCCTCCCCCCCTTTGCTGCTCTATTCTCCCCCCCCCCTTGCTGCTTTATTCTCCCCCTCCCCCCTTGCTGCTTTATTCTCCCCCTCCCCCTTGCTGCTTTATTCTCCCCCTCCCCCTTGCTGCTTTATTCTCCCCCCTTTGCTGCTCTGGTCCCCATACTCATCTAACCCCCTCACTTCTCAGGTCCTCGTGCTCCTCTATTCCACCCGATGCTGCTCAGGTCCCCCATGCTCTATTCCACCCCCCCCCCCCCCATGATGCTCTGGTCCCCCGCAGCGCTCACCTCTCCCTCGCTAGTTAACTTCAGCGTGACTGAATACAGACATGCTCCTCGGGAGTCGCACTGAGAAGCTCATCATACGATCCGGGAGGACGGCTGCCGCACACAGCTGTGACATAAGCTTCCTCGGCACTCGTTCTGGTCTTTCCTTCCCCGCTCTCCATCTAGATTCTCCACGACAGCAGACAGGATAGAATAGAGAGCGGGGGAAGGAAAGATCAGGAGAACGAGTGCCGAGGAAGCTTATGTCACAGATGTGTGTGGCCGCCGTCCTTCCGGATCGTAAGATGAGCTACTCAGTGCGACTCCGAGGAGCGTTTCTATATTCAGTCATGCTGCATAACTAGCCAGGGAGGTGGAGACAGAGGAGGGAGGGGCGGCGGTCCCCTGGCCAGTACATGCCTGGAGCCAGGTTGCTAATTCTAGTCGCCAATGCGACCTGGCGCCTGGGGTTTGTCGAGCCCTGATATATAGAGAGAGCCTTTTTTGTATGATATAAGTTTGTGTCCTGTTACTAATAAACAAAGGGACACAATTGCCCACAGAAGGTGTTTTTTTTTTGTTTGTTTTTTTAACCTTCGTGCATAGAAGGCATGAAGGTAAAAAAACCTTGTGCCTTTACAACCACTTAAATTCTATTCTACAAAATAATGTTGTCCATCCATACTTGCACATTGTTTGTGTCTTTTTATTTTTTTATATAATCGGCTAACGGGTTGAGCGAAACAGAAAACAGATTCCTCCATTCCAAACGATGTAGTTGGAGGAATCGCTCCCCCACTAGGACATTGTATTCGAACTATCAGAATATTCTGATCTGCAGCCACCAATTTGAAACATGTCTGACAGAAGTAGTTCAAATGACGGCCACACACTGTTCAAAATATGACCGGTTCCTGCTAAACCAGTCGAATTTTGATCAGTGTGTAGGGAGCTTAACTTGTTTGGAGTTCTGTACACAGATTTTAATTTCTTTAACACTGGTTGCAATTCACCATTCAAATCATTTTAGTTGGCCCTCCCACATCCAGCACAATTGGTGTAGCAGGGGTATTGGATTTTTATGGATTTGTAGGAAAATATGGATGGTTTGAACGTTCTAAAGGCCCCCCCCCCCCACACACGATCGGATTTTCCGACGGGAATTGTGTGATGGCAGGCTTTTGTCGGAAAATCCGACTGTTTGTATGCTCCATCAGACAATTGTCGGATTTTCCATCGTCAAATGTTGGATAGCATGCTTTAAAATTTTCCGACAACAAATGTGTGCTGTCGGATTATCCGATCATGTGGATTTTTTTCCGAAGGACTTCTGTACAAACCAATGCTCGGAAGCAATGCTAATATAACACAACATTAGCAGAAGTTGCCCAAAGGGTGGCGCTAAAGAGCTGACAAAAACACGTAGTTTCGTGTTTGTTGGCTGACAATTCTTTGCCGTTTGTATGCAAGACAAGTTCATGGCCAACGCCCTTCAGACAAGTCCTACGCTTTATCCGGAAGATCTGATCGCGTGTATGAGGCTTTAGATTGTAAAATCTCTTAACCAACAAAACGCATTTTACATATTCCCACTTCAGTATTTTATTCAATTTCTCCGCAAATGGGTTGTAAGATCATTTCTGATAATTTTTTTAAGGCATAAGTAACCTTTCTATAATGCACCTGAACAAAATGGATAATTCATTTTGTAGAGGTACCTGTAATGGTAAACATTTGAAGTAATGTGTACACAGTATATAAAGAATCCATTTGCCATACGCTGTGTAGCATCCTGATGAAGCCTATTACATAGGTGAAATGCATTGATGTGACCAGTCAGACTAGGAGCCCCTCACCATGTGTATTTGGCTGGATAGACACTGTGCCCTTGTGCTGGATGTAAAAAAAGCATGAACCCAGCAGGAGGTATAAGCTTGAATTCTAACTATTGTGCTTTGTGCACTGATAGGGTTCAAACACATTTAGATAAGTATATCTTATTAACTATTGTAGCGTATCTTCCAGGAAGCCAAGTATTTTCTAAAACATGAACTTTGCCATGTGGGCTGCATGGAATATAAGAAAAGAGGAAGCAAGTTGACATTTGTCGATTTTAAAAGGTGCAAAGTTTGCCATAACAATGTACAGTATATTATATGTGGCACAGCACAGAGTAAATGATTCCAATGAGACTAATTGAATTAAACAATAATCAGGAACGATTAACCCTTGGTTATGGGGAAAGGAGATTGTATATAGTATTTCAAACTTGCCTTTGCTTGGAAACTCAAGCCTGTACAGAAGGTACAGTCAGACAACTGTGCTGGGAGTATGCTCCTAAGAAATAAAAATAAATGCACTTATTTTTAACCTGCAAAAAAGTGCATATTTTATTTATTTACTTTTTCTTGCAAAAGTCAACTTTTAAACTGCCAGGCTCCTTCTCCAGTTCCTCTGTCTACGCGGGCCGAATCCTGTTAGGCCTGCCTTAGAAGGGAATGAAGAGGCCCCAGAAGCAGTGTTAGAAGAGGCTGCAGAAGATTTCTCACCCCAGACTCCTGTATGCTGATATGGCTTCACCCAATGTTTTTCATCTAGAACCAGGGTCTCCTACAGCTGCCAGAGGACCACATCTAGTCGGCTACAAGATTTTTACCCAGCCCACAGCAACTGATGCGATGCAGGGCTTTTGATATTAAGGGGGGAGACTTTTGATGTGAAAGGGGAGGTCTTTTAGTTGCTAAAGGCTGGACTGATTTGTAAAATATTCAACGTGGCCCTCGTTTTAAAAAGATTGGAGACCCCTGATCTAGATCATATCAGGAGATTGCTTGTGTTGCTGGTTATAGCCTTATATGATCACATCAATCCTAGATCCAAACATACAACTATG
Source organism: Rana muscosa (assembly GCA_029206835.1). Taxonomy (NCBI): domain Eukaryota; kingdom Metazoa; phylum Chordata; class Amphibia; order Anura; family Ranidae; genus Rana; species Rana muscosa. Next base: position 147,901,035 of record CM055120.1, read on the forward strand.
TATTGATTATCTGTGAAGAGTAGTAGTGAAACTCTTATGGTTTTTGATATGTTGATAAGGCAGTTTGCTTTCTCAATTCAAATTGTATATCCTGGATCATAAAAGATTTGCAGCTTGGTTTTGGTGTGTTTTATGAAGTGAATTTTTTTACTGTGAACTTGTAAGGAAAATGTTTTATCATAATGAAAATCTGGAGTGTATCAATCTTTTTCTAAAAGTGGAGAAATACAGTATACTTTGACGGATGTACCATGCATGGCCAAATAGAGGATAAATTGTTCTTTGAAATTTGTTGTGGCCTCTGTGTGTGCAAAAGGTTAAAAACAGGAGTACAGGAGTTTTTTTTTAAATATCCATTTATTGTTACTAGATGGTGATGTATGGATCAGAATGACAGCATTGTTGCCTGTACTTTTTCAAAACAAGCCAGTAGCACCAGCTTCCACATATCTATTTTCATAGCTTTAGAGCCCATTCACACAGGGGCAACTTTGGATCCGACTTCAAGTCGCCCCAGGTCGCCTCAAGTCGCGCTGCATGAGAAAATCAATGTAAGTAAATGGAGCCGTCTTAATGCACACTACTGCAGTCGCTCCGACTTCAAAAAAGGTCCCTGTACTACTTCAATCCGTCTTCTAGGTGACCTGTACCCATTGATTTCAATGGAAGTCGCCTCAGAAGTCGGATGACTGTCTTAACAGAAGCAACTTTCCAGGAAGAGAACATACATTTTCTCAGGCAAACCCCTCCCTCCCCCCCTCCCTCCCACAGAGCTTATTCTTGTTTTATTGGCCACTGGGAATGTCTCCTGTCCTGGAAGCAACTTGAAGTTGCCTTGTAAGTAGCGCCAGCTCGCGCTGTGATTCATACTCAAGTCGTGTCCAAGTTGCCTACCAAAGTCACGCTGGAAGTCGTGTTGCCCCTGTGTGAATGATGTCTAACTCTGTTATATTTTTATTTTGTGTCAGCATATCAGTGACATGATACATTTTTGTTGAACCAGCTAAAGTAAGCATGGCTTTTTTTAACCTAGGCTGTTAAATTTAAATCTTATGTCTTCTAAAATGGTCAAGTAGGCACATAGACACAGTTAAGAATGCACAAAGACCAACATGCTCTTGTGGTTTGCAAATGTTCCCTTGTTATCTCTGGAAAATCCTGTGAAACGATGATTGTATATAGGAATTTTCTTTCTGCTGGTTTGTGCTTTCAATGCAGGGAAGCGTACGTGTTTGTCTGTCTTGTACTATTGGCACATGGATTACTGCATATTCTTCATTTAGTTGGCATATTTGATTCCAGCTTGGCAATTAAACAGTTTAGCTGGCTGGGCTGGCTGGGCCAACAAACCGCTCGGACTAAATGGAACACATTTTTTGCCTTCTAGCTGTATCTTATTGCTGTCTTGTCCCAAATACCACAGCTAATATATCTGGATACGTCAATAACCAAGGACCCCACAACTGGAAATGTCTAAGGGCCAGTTCACACCATAGGAACGCAGTCTGGATGTGTTCCAGGTGCTTTTCTGCATGCACGTTTTTTGATGCATCTTTTTTTATTAACCGTAGATAACGACAAGTGTGATCCAGTGCCTTTTTGGTGTATTTAGGTGCGTTCCAGTGCAGGTAAAATACAGCATGTTCTCCTTTTTTTTTTGGAACTGGAACACACTGGTGTGAACTATGCCATTGAAAACCATATAACCTACTTTCCATGCGTTTTTGATGCAGAAAAAAAATGCACTGGACTGTGTGTGGTGTGAACTGACCCTAAAAGATTTAGGCCAAGCGTACAAGTACAAATGAGGGTGCACGAGAAGCAACTGGACACAACAGCTTAAGCCAAATGGTTCTTTCAGTCTTTCATTTATAAGTATTCTGCCCTTTCAGACGTATTTCTGGCCCCTTTTGCCACTCCCCTATACCCCAGGCTCCAGCATTTGTAATCTGATGGCACAAAGACCAATCCAGATAGAAGATCTTGAAAATAAATGCTATGGTTCTGGCTGTGCTTAGTAACTGTTCTTTGTGTCATGGCCAGTCATTTTAATCCACCTGCAAAGTAATAGAATTCACAATCATGCAAGAGATAAATATAAATTACCGGTACCTTACACTGTATTAATTGCCATATGTACAAAGACCCCTGCATCATTCACATTTTTATGGACAAAAGAACTGAAACAGGACACCAAGCATCAGACTGCATAGGTGCTTTCAAACCCTCTTACTGATGAATATCTCTGATCCTATGCAAGATTTTGCTATGTAACACTGTCGCTTCTCTGACCCACTACACCGTGTGAGAGGCAGACTTGAGCGGTCGCTGCCACAGGAGTTCAGCTGTAAAATTGGTTGAACATTTAATCTGGGCTCAAAGTCAAAATGACTGTATAATATCGTATGTCATTCACACAAAGCATAAGCAGCCAGATGTTTTCTGCTGTATATTTGATTCTTTGAAATAGGAAGTAAGCTGCAGCCGCCACAGGGACAGTTCGAATGGCTTTTTGCATCCTTTCCAAGTATAACTTGTGTTTAATGCACCGTATTGAAGTCTGGATTAAAATTGCATAAGTTCCTTGATTACAGCTAAAGAATACAACAGCTATGAAGTGCCCTTGTTGTTTTACAAGTCATTAAATGCATTGCCTTCTGTTTGATAAATAGGTCTTTGAAAGCTTCTGGTTAGCAGCAGTTCAGTGCATTTTCCCATTAATATGAAATGCATTTATTTAAATCTAGGCGGTCAATATTCCTTACGCCACTGTATCCCATCTCGGCAGAGAAGCAAGGGTAATGACTCAGTTTATATAAGATTTATTGGAATCTTGCGCTCTTTTAATGATATTGACAGCATAGAGTGTTATGGAAATTGATAGATATTTGCATTTTTAAACTCTTATTTTTTGTATTGAGAAGTGTTGGAAATGAAAATAACAAACGATCATAGAAAGTGAAGTACTAATGCGCTACCAAAAGTGTTGATACTGAGTAAAGTGCTTGATCTAAAGTGCTTCATAAAAATGTAAAAATCAGCTAAACTTCTGTAGTGTTGCCAGCACCAGTGTGTGTGTGTGTATATATATATATATATATATATATATATATATGCTATAGTAAAGCAGCGCTAAATACTATAAGCAATAATATTGTAGTTATTGCTTATAGTATTTGGCGCTGCTTCACTATACCGTATAAACAATCATACGCGCCTAAATGGCTGCAGTACTGATCCCAGCTGCCGCCACCTCTAGACCAATAACTGAGCAATCAAAGACCAGTCATTACTCAGTTTCTGGTTTTCAGTGAGCAGAGAGCTGATGACTGTCGGTCACTGGCTCTCCGCTCTCCTGCACTCACTGGAGCGACAGGCTTTTGAAAGGGCAAGAGTCTAAAGCGGTGTGCCGAGAGCATGAGTCAGCTGCCAGTCCAAGCATCTGGGTGGATCCTCCATAGCCCGAACTGTCGGCTGAAAACGGGGTAACAGGAGTGTGGAACTAAGTGGACAGCATAGTTGATATATTGTTCCATGGCTGTGGTCCATCCTCATGGAACCCAGGCCCTGAAGACACCTTCGGGGTACGCCTGTTGTGATGGGCAAAGCCCAGAACCTCTGAGGATTCGCAACATGGACAGGTAAAACGGGGTCACCCTGTTTTCTTTTTCGTACATCACGGGACACAGAGCGACTTAGTCATTACTAATGGGTTATATAGATACCTTCAGGTGCTGGCACTGGCAACTTCCAAAACCGGAAGTACCCTCCCCTATATAAGCCCCTCCCATCCGGGAGCACCTCAGTTTTTTGCCAGTGTCTAAGGTGTTGGCCAAAGAGTAACATGTGTTTTCACTGGGCTTGCGTACAGGTTCTTTTACGGGCCTTAGTAAGCTGTTCCGGATCCCACCAAAAAAGCTTCATAGCTAAACGGTCGGTACCCGGGCCTTGCAGCAGAAGAGCAAGGTTTTGCCTGTAATGCCTCTCTTAGGAGGGCTGGACCCTGGGATCCAGAGCTCTGGTCATACCCACGACCAAGATGTTTTCTGTGCAGGGTGCTATACAGGTCCAGGGGAGTGGAATCCTTGGGAACCCGGTCCCTGAAGGTTTAATTACAATGCCTGCCGTGAGAGGTGAAGTTTGGGCTTCTGTGGACCAAACAGAGTCCTGCGGCGGGGAACAGGTAAGTGGGGGCCCCCAGGAACTTGGTTCTATTGGGGGACCCCCATGCCTAATTTGTCTTTCTGTCTGTTACCTAACGGTATTCCCGCTAATATCTGTGTATGCCTGTAACTACTGGAAAATGTAATATTTTAATAGTAGTCAAGAAAAAAAAAAAAAAAAAGAGGACCGCGGTACCTGTGTTAAACCACTAGAGGCCGCTGTGGTCAATTTTTTCTTGTCATGTGGATCTTTGGTTTTCTCAAGTCAAAAAATCCAGGCAGTTGGTAAGTTCTCTGTGGGAATCCACTTCCTCTGCCCTGTTGCTGCGCTCATCCACCGCACAGGCCCTCCGGCAAAAAGGGCCCTGGCTCCTAGTCCCTGCTTGGTTTCGAAAAGGGCGCCAATGGCGCACGGGCGCGCCTCCTATGAAAAAAAGGGGCGGGGCGGGTGGATGACGCTCGATGCGCGGCGCTTCTGCGCATGTGCAGGCGTCCCAGCATGTGTAAAAGACACAGTACAAGTGTCAGCTGGATGCAAGCAGAGCTAGCAACAAAACGGTGGCACACAGAGGCGGTTGATGCAGGCATCCCCATAGAAAGACACTTTAGTGGACACCAGCTGGTATATAGCAGCAACTGTGTTAGACTATTACCAGCAAAATTGGTGTATGACGACGGGAATACCTCAGCTTTGTGCTTATAGATATGTAGTCCAGACGCTCTGGAAATAAGTCTTCCAAGAAGCGAAAGGGGTCTCCATCGGGCTCTGAGGATTTTGGGCATGCTGTACTGCGCCAATCTCCCCTGAAATTTCAGAGGTCAGTAGCCGTAGGAAACCCCGCAGGAGTACCTGGTACTGCGGCTGTCCCCAGTCCACCTGCTCCTGTATATATAACAGAGGAGATTTTATCCTCAACTCTGGGAGGATTGGAAAAGAGATTAACAGGAAAGATTATGGGTTCAGTCTCTGACTAACATGGTCCGAGCAGCATTTTAAATGCCTCTGGCGGAACCATCAACCACTACTGTTTCCTCGCCTGGGGTCGCTGAAAGCTCCCCAGACTGTCTGTTCCTTCCCAATCCACCCTTTATTGGAAGGGCTTATTTACCAGGATTGGGAGCATCCTGTTAAAATATTTACTCCCCCCAAGAGATTTCCAGTGATCTATCCCATGGAGGATAAGTTCATAAAAAAATGGAGGGTCCGTACAGTGGACACAGCCATCTCTTGTGTAAATAAATCACTGACATGTCCAGTAGATAATGTTCCAATGTTCAAAGATCCAATAGATAAAAAATTGGAGTCTTTACTAAAATCTGCTTTCTCCACAGCAAGCATGGTGACACAACCTGCAGTAGCAGCGATTGGAGTCTGCCAAGCAATGAAAGATCAGTTGAAACAAGTCTTAAGGGACTTACCAGATCAGCAGGCTCTTGCCCTAGCTGACCTACCTAGAGCCTTGTGTTGCGATGGACGCCATAAAGGATACAATCCAACAGGCCTCCCGGTTTACGCTGTCTGTAGACATATGCGTAGGCTTCTATGGCTCAAAAACTGGTCTGCTGAAGCTCCCTGTAAGAAATTGCTGATTAGCTTCCCATTTCATGGAGAACGCTTATCTGGAGAAGATCTGGACAAATATATCCAGAAAACTTCTGCCGGTAAAAGTACACTCTTGCCGGTTAAGAACAAGGGTAGAAGTCCTTCTTTTAAGAGGCCTACTTCTCCAGTCCCTGGCACATCGGCTGTGAAAACAGTTCCGACGGCCTCCGCGGTCAAATCCAGGGGGCAGAAATCAGGGACAATCACAGGGTAACAAGAAACCCTGGGTCAAGAGAGGTACAAAACCTCCCCCCAAGTTATGAAGGGTTGCCCCCACTCAATCGGGTGAGGGGAAGACTTCAGTTGTTCACAGAGACCATGGCGGGACACCATCAGAGACAGATGGGTGATCTCCGCAGTAAGTCTGGGATACAGGCTGGAGTTAAGACATTCCTCCTGCCCATCTTATGAGGTCAAACGTGCCAAGCGATCCCCAGAAGAGAGGATCCCTCCTTCTGGCACTAGAACAACTATTGCTCCAAGGGTAATCATGAGGTTCCCTTGGAAGAAAGCGGGTTCGGGTTTTACTCGAACCTTGTCACAGTCCCCAAACCAAATGGGGACGTGAGGCCCATATTAAATATAAAAGGGCTAAACAAGTTCCTACATATCAGGACTTTTTCGGATGGAGTCGATCCGATCGGTGGCCACCGTCCTACAAGGGCAGGAATGGTTAACCTCGATCGACATAAGGGATGCTTATTTGCATATTCCCATCTGTCCGGCCCACCAGAAATTTCTACGCTTTGTAGTAGAAGGGCACCATTTTCAGTTCAGAGCCTTACCTTTCGGTCTGGCCACAGCACCACGAGTGTTCACAAAAATTCTGGCCCTACGATTGGCCAAACTAGGAACACAAGGTGTAACGATAATGGCATATCTAGACGACTTGTTGCTGATAGACCACTCAGTGGAAAAAACTAGAAGTGGTCGTTCACAAGACAATCAAGTATCTGGAATCTCACGGTTGCATTATCAACCGAGACAAGTCAGCCCTAAAACCAGTCAAAAGTCTGGAATACTTGGGGGCTAAGACTGGATTCAAATCAGAGAAAGATTTTCTTACCTCCAGAGAAGGTGTCGTCTTTGAAAGATTTGACCCACTTAGTGGGTACGAAAAAGAAAACCATCCATACGCCTGTGTATGAGGCTGCTGGGAAAAATGGTGGCTTCATTCGAAGCAGTACCCTACGGTCAATTCCATTCAAGGAACTTGCAGAGGGCCATACTGTCAGCCTGGAACAAAAAAGTTCAGGCTTTAGACTTACCAATGTCCCTGTCCCCTTCCGTTCGCAAGAGCCTCCATTGGTGGTTGGTGCCCCAGAATCTGGAAAAAGGGAAACCCTTCAGTCCGGTTTCTTGGAAGGTGGTCACTACAGATGCCAGCCTCATAGGCTGGGGGGCAGTACTGGAGCAATGGTCTCTCCAGGGCAAGTGGTCAGAAGCAGAGAAGGCCCTGCCCATCAATCTCTTAGAGATACGAGCAGCCCGGTATGCCCTAGTAGCATGGACATCCAAACTCCAAGGGTCCCCTGTCAGAATTCAATCAGACAATGCCACAGCAGTGGCATATATCAATCACCAGGGTGGCACCAGGAGTCGTGCAGCCCAGAGGGAAGCGAATTGCATCCTGGAATGGGCAGAAAGATATGTCCCAGCCATATCCGCGGTTTTCATCCCAGGAATGGAAAATTGGAGAGCGGACTTTTTAAGTCGCCAGCAATTATGCCCGGGGGAATGGTCCCTTCACCCCGAGGTTTTCCAGGCAATATGCCAGCGGTGGGGAACACCGGATGTAGATCTTCTAGCATCCAGATTCAACGCAAAGGTGGACAGGTTTGTGTCTCGCACAAGGGATCCCCTAGCTTGCGGTTCGGATGCCCTAGTGTCCCCTTGGGATCAGTTCAAGCTGATATATGCATTCCCACCGCGATTACTCCGCAGAATCAGGGTAGAAAAGAAACCAGTGATTCTGGTGGCTCCAGCGTGGCCCCGAAGGGCATGGTACGCGGAGATTGTAAAAATGTCAGTGGGAAGTCCTTGGACCTTCCCACATCGTCCGGACCTGCTTTCGCAAGGACCGATATACTACCCTTCCTTACCAGCCCTAGGTTTGACGGCCTGGCTATTGAAGCCCACATTCTAAAAAAGAGAGGGCTCTCTAATCCTGTGGTATCTACCATGATCAATGCCAGGAAGCCGGTATCCAGGCAGATCTATTATAGGATCTAGAAGGCGTACATCACGTGGTGTGAGGCCAAGAAATGGCATCCACGTAAGTACGTAATAGGTAGGATTCTGGACTTCCTACAGTGGGCTGTACATAGGAAGCTTGCATTGAGTACTATCAAGGGTCAGACGGCCTTGTCAATATTTTTTCAAAGGCCCTTGGCTTTGCATTCATTAGTCAAAGCTTTCATACAAGGAGTGATGCGTATTAGCCCTCCAGTTAGTATTCCCATATGTCCATGGGACTTAAACCTGGTTCTGTCGGTTCTACAGAAACAACCATTTGAACCATTGCGGCACATTTCCTTGGTTCTTCTCACCAGGAAATTGATTTTCTTAGTAGCCATTTGTTCGGCTAAAAGAGTATCGGAATTAGCCGCCTTGTCCTGTAAGGAGTCTTATCTGGTTGTCCATAAGGACAGAGTAGTATTACGTCCTCATCCAGCCTTTCTTCCTAAGGTGGTATCGAGGTTCCATTTGAACCAAGATGTGGTTCTTCCTTCCTTTTTCCCCAAACCTAGCTCGGTAGAGGAAAAGTTATTGCATTCTTTGGATGTAGTAAGAGCAGTTAAAGCTTATCTAAAAGCCACTGCTCAGATTCGCAGAACGGATACTTTGTTTGTTCTGCCGGAAGGCCCCAGAAAGGGTCAGGCAGCATCAAAAATCTACTTTAGCCAAGTGGATTCGACAGGTCATAATACAAGCCTATGGCTTGAAAAGGAGACCGCCTCCGTTCAAAGTTAGGGCGCACTCCACAAGAGCAGTTGGAACTTCATGGGCAGTGCATCACCAAGCCTCCCTGGCTCAAGTCTGTAAGGCCACAACATGGTCCTTAGTACACACGTTTACTAGATTCTACCAGGTAGACGTTAGAAGTCAGGAGGATTTCGCCTTTGGGCGCAGTGTGTTGCAGGCCGCAAAAGAGCCTCATGCCTGATGGCGCCCAGCTTATGTATAGTGTATCCCTCCCCTCATTTGGCATTGCTTTGGGACGTCCCATTAGTAATGACTAAGTCGCTCTGTGTCCCGTGATGTACGAAAAAGAAAAGGATTTTTATAACAGCTTACCTGTAAAATCCTTTTCTTGGAGTACATCACGGGACACAGAGCTCCCACCCCTCTTTTTGGGACACTTATTGCTTTGCTACAAAACTGAGGTGCTCCCGGATGGGAGGGGCTTATATAGGGGAGGGTACTTCCGGTTTTGGAAGTTGCCAGTGCCAGCACCTGAAGGTATCTCTATAACCCATTAGTAATGACTAAGTCGCTCTGTGTCCCGTGATGTACTCCAAGAAAAGGATTTTACAGGTAAGCTGTTATAAAAATCCCTTTATTACACTGTTACTTTAGTCGCATAGCACAGTGGTTCTCAACCGTTCTAGTGCCGTGGCCCCTTGATACATTTTCCAAAGTTGTTAAGACCCCTAACAGTAAAATGTATTTTCGTAGCATGGGTTGTCAGCACTCAAGGCAAGCCAAGTAATTTGCGCCCCTAACCCACGGACATTTAGCGCTCCCTAAATCCCTTCCACTCGTACAGTATTAAAACCCCTTATGGCACATTTTAGGATGTACCACGCTCTTTGTTCTCCTTAGTTTCCCTTTTATCTCTCTCTATCCTAATTTGCCCCCCCCCATCCCTCTCTCTAGCCTTCTTTCTTCTTTCTATTATTCTTTCTCTCCCTTTTTACTTTGTTCCTCCCCCTCTTTTTCTCTCCTTTCCATGTATTTTCTCTTCTGTATTCTCTATTTGTATTCCTTCTCTTATTCCTTGGTGGAGGGAATGACATGAGTGGCAGTGCTCGTGGGGGGGGGGGGGGAGGAGGAGTTCTGATCAGCCAACTTAAATGCTCTTGATCAAGGTCATCTGCTGATCTGAGAACTGTAGTGGGGACTTTTATGGTAATTATAATCACAGGTATATGAAAACTAGGGACGTTGGCACACTGCTACCTGTGCATCCACAGTGTCACCCTGTGAGGATACACGTTTAAAACTCACCAATTTTCTCAATCTAATCACAGGTAGTGTTACTCTCCATGTTTGTGTCTTGGTCGCGAAAAGGCTGGGAGAGTGGTGCAGGCTTCAGGAGCAGCCCAGGATTCGGTGACCCCTGGCAAATCACCATTCGTCCCCTGAGGGATCCCAACCCCCAGGTTGAAAACCACTGCCATAGCAAGTATGATATAATATACCTCTGTTTGCTGTGCACTACAGTGGAACCTCGGATTGGGAGTAACGCTGTTAACGAGCGTTATGCAATATGAGCACTGTATTTTCAAAAATCCTAACTCGGTTTGCGAGTGTGCAGTACCGCGTTTGGCCTGAGGTGGGGGGGCGCCGGAGCCGAAGGGCACCGATCGGCGGCGTTCGGAAATCCCCGGAAAGACATGGAGATACTCAGTTCCCGAGCCTTTCTGAGGTTTTCCGAGGTCAGCCGAGCTGTCCTCTGACCTTTCCGGCCGTTTCTGAGGTTCTCCGGCGCCCCCCCCACCTATGGCCGCATGTGGTTTTGCATGCCATTGAAGTCATAGGTTGAAAAAAGACACAAGTCCATCCAGTTCAACCGTAAAAAAAATATAATATCATACAATCCCATATACCCAATTCTATACCCACAGTTGATCCAGAGGAAGGTGAAAAAACCCCCAGCAGTGCATGATCCAATTTGCTACAGCAGGGGAAGAAAAATTCCTTCCTGATCCCCAGAGAGGCAATCTGATATTCCCCGGATCAACTTTACCTATAAATGTTAGTAACCAGTTATGTTATGTACATTTAGGAAAGTATCCAGGCCTTTCTTAAAGCAAGCTACTGAGCTGGCCAGAACCACCTCTGGAGGGAGTCTATTCCACATTTTCACAGCTCTTACTGTGAAGAAACCTTTCCGTGTTTGGAGGTGAAATCTCTTTTCCTCTAGACGTAAAGAGTGCCCCCTTGTTCTTTGTGTTGACCGTGAATAACGCAACACCAAGTTCACTATATGAACCCCTTATATATTTGTACATGTTATTTTAGTTTCCATTGACTTCAATGGGGAAACTCGCTTTGATATGCGAGTACTTTGGATTATGAGCATTCTCCTGGAACTGATTTATGCTCGTAATCCGAGGATCCACTGTATTTGGGTGTCCTGAACAGTATGTGTTTACACATAAAAACCGTGAATGTGTTTGACACTGATTCAATTTCCCACTGTAAACTTTTGAGACTTGGTGATAAATTTTAACTACTCAGAACATAGTCTCAGGTGGATACTCAGATGTTAACTGAGGCTCCTTGATCAACTTGTGCTGCAACTAATCACAGCGGGGCTCTGCCCATACAGCCGCGCCATTCATTGAGTTGTGATTGTGCTACAGAGCCCATCTGCCATCACGGCAGATGGCTTGTAGTTCTCAGTGAACTGCGAAGGTGCTGGTGTGCACCCTCATAGTTTATTCTTTCTGCTCTTCAGTAAGCAAGAAGAATACATGGGTTGAATTCCGAAAGCGTTTACTTTCGAAAATCGTATCTAAGAATTTTCGTTCGAATTTCACACCATTACTGGGCTGCAGCAACAGCTGATTTTCGTGCGGCCATCGAATTTGAGTAATCGGGCATGTTGGAAATTTTTTGAAAAACTAACTATTTTCTAATCAATGATGGGATAATCGTGCTACAAATGTAATTGAAAAAGAAATGCGCATGCGCAAGAAAAGAAAATTCCCGGAAAGTAAAGAAGATTCCCGGCCACGGAAATTCTTTTCTGTAGCAACATGAGGTGAAATTGATTGATTGGTTTCCCGCATTTCGAAATCAATGGTGGTACCATCGGATGACAAAACAAAAATTATTTCGAAATTCGACCATGTATGTATTAACCCACAAAGTGTTTTTTTTTTTATAATCAATTCATTTATTTTTTGTGCAAAAGTGAACTTTGAATCTGCCAGGCTCCTTCTCCAGCTCCACTGTCTACGTGAGGCGTATCCTGTTAGGCCTGCCTTTGATGAGGCAGACGTAGGAGGGAATGAAGAGGCCCCAGAAGCAGTGTTGGAGGAGGCCGCAGAAGATTTCTCACCCCAAACCCCTGTACTCTGATGTGATGGCTTCGCCAAATGTTCTTGCCAATGTTCATATGTGCACTGTTGCTCTTTCCTAAAACCTTGGTATTGTTGCTCTTTATTCTCTCTCAACAGGCCCCTGAAGTCTGTCTTAAATATCTTCGTGCACCAGTTGAAGATGTTCCTTCATTTAACCACTTGCCGACCAGGCTTTTTCTGGCACTTTTTGATTACAAGTTTAAATCTGTATTGTTTGCCACAAAATTACTTAGAACCCCAAAACATTATACTGTACTTTTTTTTTTTTTTGAGCAGAGTCTCTAGGAATAAAATGGCGATCTTTGCAACTTTTTGTCACCTGGTATTTGCGCAGCGGTTTTTCAAACGCAATTTTTGGGAAAATGTATTTTTTAATTAAACAAAACGCAATATATACTTTTTTTTTTGTGTAAAATGTAAAAGATGTTGCGCTGAGTAAATAGATACCAAACATGTTATGCTTTAACCAGTTAAGGACCAGCCGCCGCAGTTATACTGTGGCAGATTGGCTCCCCCGAGTGAATCGCCCTAGCCCTTGGTCTCCTCCTCCAGGCAGCCCCATCACAGTTAGAAGCACTCCCTAGGACACACATTTAACCCCTTGATCGCCCCTAGTGTTAACCCCTTCTTTGCCAATTACCTTTATTCAGTAATCGGTGGCTATTTTTTAACACTGATCGCGGTATAAGTGTCCGATCTGTTTGCTGCAATGTCAGTCCAGCTAAAAATTGCTGATCACTGCCATTACTAGTAAAAAAAATTCCATTAACCCAAATTCGCTCAAGACTTCTCCCAACATAACATCTTGTTGGCATAGAACGAGCATGCTCCTTCTCTCGACCTGCCCTGTCCAGCCAAGCAAGAACTTCCCCAGCTTGGTGATCATCCAGCCCAGCCTTGATGGGGGAAATAGTTTCTCTGCACCACTGGATCCCCCTACTCCAGCGACAACCCAGTCAATGTGCCATGGCCTACATCATTAAGTGGAGCACCAGGAGTCATGCAGTCTTGAAGGAACCAGGCCACATTATTTCATGGATGGAAAAATGCTGCCTAATCTCTGCTGTCCGCAGCCCAGAAGTGGACAATTAAATAACAGATTATCTCGGCTGCCACTGCTGGGACCAAGGGGAATGGACACTTCACCCTGACATCATCCACCTGATATGTCAGAAAAAAGACTCCAGATGTGATTAGACTAGCCTTTAGATTCAACAAATTGCATCTGTTTTCAGAACCAATGATCCTTTGCATAGGCATTGGATGCTCTGATAATTGCTGGGCTAATCCATGTCTTTCCCCCAGTGGAAATCCTGCCTCAAATGCTGTGCAAAATAGAGTAAGTGAAGATGTCCATGATTCTCATTTTACCAAACTGATCCATAAGAATCGGGTACAGACATGCTCAGATTTCTAGGAGACAACTCTTTGCTTTCAAGAAGGTCAGCCCTGCCCTCTCAGGTCTCTGTTCCATCCTGCTCATCAGTTACTACCTTTGGCATGACTGTTAAAACCCAGTTCTTGAGGGGACAGATAGGTCACAGAATCTGTCATTCCTACTTTGCTAAAAGCAAGAAAAGCCACTTCCAGAAAGCTCTATTATCATATCTTGAGGTCCTCCTTTGCCTGGTGTGAACATAGGCAATTTAATCCCAGAGATTACTCTGCCTCACTTTCTGGCCTTCATTCAATTGTGACTTGACCAGAATTTGGTCTTAAAAACTCTCGACAGAACAGGTTTTAGCCTTGTCCTCTTCCAAAAAAAACTCTGGCCTCACTTTTTCCCTTATGATACCTTCATACAAGGTGTATCTCCGACCAGACCTCCCTTACAGCACCCTGTGCTTCTTGTGACCTTAATCGTTTTTTGTTTTTTTTCTGGCCTGTAGAAACCACCCTTTCCACTCATCAGGGAAATCCACTTTTAATAATCCTCTCCTGCAAAGTAGCCTTCTTTTGTGGCTATCAGACGTTAGACGTGTTTGAGCTAAAATGCCATGCCTCATTCTTCACAAGGACAATGTAGTTTTGTTCCAAAGATACTCTTCTTCCTGAAGTGGTTTCAGTCCTCCATCTCAATGAAGACATGATCCTTCTCTCTGTGTCCTACTTCTAAGCACCCAAAGGAAACTGCTCTCAGCTTCCTAGACCTGGTCAGAGCTAATAATCTACTGCTGCTGTAAATAAAATGCACTCCCTATTGGTCCTACCCTAAGGATCTCCCAAAGGGCATCCTGCTTGGAAATTCACCCTTGCTATGTAGAGAAGACAACTCCTCGCTAGAGGTTACACCTTAACCACCTCCCTACTGTGCACGAAAACCCCCTTCCTGCCCAAGCCATTTTTCAGCTTTCAGCGCTGTCACACTTTGAATGACAATTGCGCGGTCATGCGACGTGGCTCCCAAACGAAATTTGTGTCCTTTTTTTCCCACAAATAGAGCTTTCTTTTGGTGGTATTTGATCACCTCTGCGGTTTTTATTTTTTGCGCTATAAACAAAAGAAGAGCGTCCAGTTTGGAAAAAAAACACTATTTTTTACTTTTTGCTATAATAAATACCCTTTTTTTTATTTTTTAAATAAAATTTTCCTCAGTTTAGGCCGATACGTATTCTTCTACATATTTTTGGTGAAAAAAAAATCGCAATAAGCGCGTATTGATTGGTTTGCGCAAAAGTTATAGCGTGTACAAAATAGGGGATAGATTTATAGCATTTTTATTTTTTTATTAGTAATGGCGGCGATCTGCGATTTTTTTATTGTGACTGCGATATTGCGGCGGACACATCGGACACTTTTGACACATTTTTGGGACCATTCACGTTTATACAGCGATCCCTGCTATAAAAATGCATTGATTACTGTATAAATGTGATTGGCAGGGAAGGGGTTAACCACTAGGGGGCGGGAAGGGGTTAAATATGTTCCCTCAAAGTGTTCTTACTGTGGGGGGAGGGGACTGACTGGGGGAGGTGACCGATGGTTGTCCCTATGTGCCCCTCTCCCTCACAGGACGTGGATCTCTGTGTTTACACACAGAGATCCACTTTCCTGCTCGTTTCCCGGGCAATCGCGGGTGCCCGGCGGCAATCGCGGCCGCCGGGCACGCGCACCGGGGCCTTGTGAACGCGGCGGGCGGGTGCGCGCTGCTGGCGGCGAGCGTGCGCCTCCTAGCTCGTTTTAAAGGGAGGACGTCATATGACGTCCTCCCAGAACGAGTATCCTCCGCCTGCCGTCAATTGACAGTGGGCGGGGGACAAGTGGTTAAAAGACGAGGCTCCTCTTGCAATATTACATGCTCACACTACTAAATCGGTGGGAGTGTCCTGGGGATTTCGGCGTCAAACCTCTGTTGACCAGCTTTGAAACGCTGCCACCTGGTCTTCTGGGTAATACCTTTTCAAATTTTACCAGGTGGACGTTCAGTCTTATGCAGGTGCAGCTTTTGGCTGCAAGGTACTTGCAGTGGCACTCTGAGTTGGATCTACTGGCAGTTTGGTTTGCCTGGCTTTTGCCTACCCTTCTTGCATTGCTTGGGGATGTTACAGGGTCAATAAATATCTAGCCTTTGTCCTGTACTGTACAGTTGAGAGGAATTTTGATTTACTGGTAAATTCAATATCTTGGAGTGCAGCATAAGACACCGGCCACCCTGCTTTCTAATTTTGTGTTAAGCCTAGTACACACTATCATGTCATCATGTTTTATTTTTTTTATTTTTTTTTATTCAACCCAGCAAGTTGAACGAAAAAAAAAATTCAGGTCGGAGCCACTATACTAATAATCTGATGTTAGTACAACGATCTCTGCTGAGCTATTGTGTTCTGCCAGAACACTCTGGTCAGCGCTCTCAGCCATTGGCTGAGAGTGCTGATTGGGAGCTGGTCGGCTGCTGGTTTTCCAGCATGCTTGTCTGACAGCTGTTTTCTGTTGGACCGGCTGCCATACAGACTGGCCAGGTTTTTATTGAACTGGCTGATGTTGCCCGGCATTCCGCCCGTGTGTACTAGGCTTTATTCTTCATTGCTTGCTACAAAACTGAAGACAGTGAGGTAGGGTTTCAGGTGCATGACCTCAAATCTTTGCCAGTGTCACCTATTGGTACCAGCCTATAACCCAGGGTCTTTGAATATCCAGTCAGTGTCCTGAGATAGAAAGTTTACAGGCAAATCTAAATTCCTTTTTTTCTGAAAGAGAGGTCAGTAATGATGGACTCCTATATTTCGTCAGTACAGGTTTCATTTAGACCTTAACATCGGGTGCATTGATCAACACACTCTTCACAAGGACACTGAGAAAAAAAGTTAAGTATTCATTTAAAAATAAAATAAAAAAAAACTGATACGTTTCTAACACTTCACAGCATGCAAGCTCAGCTCGTTTCCGTTTTATGCGCACAATGAATCGGGCCCACTGTTGTGAATATGCCTTTAATATATACGATTTACCCAAAATGTAAAGGATCCTTTCACTGAACACAACTGGGCTGATTTACTAAGTTGAGAATTTTTATCCATTAAATTCTATATACCGTATTTTCCGGCGTATAAGACTACCTTTTATACTTAAAGGAACACTAAAGGCAAAAGTTTTTCCACCTTATTGCATTCTATGCATTAAGGTGAAAAAACATCCGAGTATTTGCGCCGCCCCAGCCCCCGTTTACCTGACCCCTCGAAAGTCCCGCGTTGTGAACGCGCAGGCTTCTCGGTTGGCTTCTCGGGTCATTCATTGGTTGATTGAAAGCAGCGCAGCCATTGGCTCGCGCTGCTGTCAATCACATCCAATGACGTGGCGTGCCGGGGGGCGGGGCCGAGTGATACAGTGAGCGGCTATGGCCGCCGGCTGTATCACGGAAGTGCACCCGCAAGAACTTTCCACCATGTGAGAGAGCTTGCATGAAAGTGCAAAGTTCTTGCGGGGAGGAGCAGATACAGCCGCCGAGGGACCCCAGAAGACCAGGTTCGGTGCCACTCTGTGCAAAAAGCGAGCTGCACAGTGGAGGTAAGTATAACATGTTTGTTATTTAAAAAAATATATATATTTTTCCCTTTTGTGTTCCTTTTAAAAATATGCCTCAACTCAGGGGTCGTCTTATACGCCGGTACCTGTATGCAGAGTCTCGGTCAGACTGCGGGTGTCCATTGTGCAAAAGCCGCGCCTCCTCGTGCTGTTCCACGATAGGTGGAACATTCCGTTTCCCAGCAGAGCCTCTGTTCAGTGTTCTGCCTATCACGGATGCCCTCTAGTCCTCGGACAAGAGGGCATCCGTGATAGGCAGAACACTGAACAGAGGCTCTGCTGGAAAACGAAGTGTTCCGCCTATCGCGGAAAAAAGCACGAGGAGGAGACGCGACTTTTGAACAATGGATGCCCGCAGTCTGACTCTGTATACAGAGTAAGGTATGGGATCGTCGAGGCGAGGCATGCAATGGCACGGTGAGGCGAGGCATGACTAGTTGGAAGGGGGTCGTCTTATACGGCGAGTATATCCCAAAACCAACATTTTAGCTGGAAAATTAGGGGGTCGTCTTATACGCCCAGTCGCCTTATACACCGGCAAATGCAGTATTTCCTTGCATTATCCAATCGTGTTAAAAGCAAACGCCTATTTACTTTTTTAATCGGCACATGGTTTATTAGCTTACAGGAGTTTGCTTTT
The DNA here is from genome assembly GCA_029206835.1 of Rana muscosa. Classification (NCBI taxonomy): domain Eukaryota; kingdom Metazoa; phylum Chordata; class Amphibia; order Anura; family Ranidae; genus Rana; species Rana muscosa. The sequence goes on from CM055120.1 coordinate 147,918,777, forward strand.
CACGTGATTTGAAGAATTAAAGTGAATATGCACATATTTTATTAAATAAAGATTCTCAACTCCTTTAGTGAATTAACCTCACTGAGTTGGGACAGGCAGTTTTGCAAGGCTCTGATTGGTAATAATTGCCACAAGGATAGATGATGTTTTGGGTAATTTTTTCTGTAAGGCCACTTCCCCCATCTAATTTTCTATACAATATAGTGTATGTATTACTTTTACAATGGCCAGAACGTCTAATTATGTAAAAAATTTGTAACACGGTTTTGTGTAAATGACTGTAAAATACTTTCTCTTACCGTCCATGGACTGACACAGCTGGATACTGTAAACGTGTGGGTATATGTCCCTGCTCGCAGGAGAAGATCTAGGCAGAATGTTAGAAACATACATTCTAGAACAAACCAGAGCTGAACAGCCCCGCCCAGGGGGGCGGTCCCTCCGGACATTACCCTCCCACCTGCAGTCAGCAGACCTCAGTTTTTTTCTGCCTAGCAGAAGGAGAAGATGTGGCTCTCTCAGGAGCCAGTCTCCTGGAAGATTTTACTTTAAAATTTTATTCCTTCGGGAATTTTATTATGTTATTTTTGAGACCTTCAATCAACTGTCGGCTGGGCAACAGGTTGGGTACACTGGTATCCTCGTCTTCCCTGTCCGACCATCGAGCGTGCTGATCCTCGCCTTGTGTGCGTGAGACTCAGTTCAGGACATGCCCCATGACCCCAGGGGTGGCCGGGTGGCTTTCATGCTCCCGCGGTCCTCTCAAGATTGAACAGTACCTGACTGACTGTATCTCTCGCGGTGGACCGGGCCGACAGCTATGCAGTACTGCTCTGTGTTAGGTCTGTCTGAAACAAGCCAGTGGGTCCCTGAAAGGGACTGGTAAGTAGTCTCTCCTACTGCAGGTGAGTACATGCTGGCTGTGTTTCTTTATATGGGGGGTTTCTCCCTGTCTCCCCCCTGTTATGCTGCTCTCTGCACCATGTACTGGTGCTGTGCTTGGGGGTCACTCTGGCCTGGCTGGGCGCTCATGTCTGTAGTGGGTACTGGAGAGAGGGGCAGTTTTTCTGGTGTGTGGTTATTGCGTGCGCCATTAGCGCGCATTAGAGCTTGAATTTCGCGCTCGTGGCCATCTTGGGTGGTTTAATGTCGCAGTTATAGCTGCGGCCGGCGGCCATTTATTTTCGGGCTCTAGCATCTCCTCAGTTTCTTCACTCTCCTCAGGCTCACAGCGCGCTTCAGCAGGACTGAGCGGTCCTTTAGGGTTGGTGAGTCCTCGGGTATCCCCTCCTCAGCCTCAGCGTAGCCAGTGGGTGGACTGTATATTCACTATATAGTGTATAAGGTCTCAGAGGGTGGCGTTATGGAGTCTGATACACCTGCTCTCCACACTTGTCTGGGGCAACTGGCAGTGCTGCACAGTTAAACATGTTCATATGTTTCCTGCACCTGCGGTCCTAGTCCCTGTGAGCCTTCTGTGTGCTATCCTGAGGCAACATTTCCTGGGGAACGCTTTGAGCTCTGACAGACACACGGTCTGAGGGTCAGAGGTTACCTGTTACCTGCATGCTGCTTCGGCAGCACAGTCAAACAGGTTGGTATGATAGAGAAGATTATGCGCCTCTGCTCCATAATTTAAACTCATCCTATACCTACACTGCATACATTCACAGTGTATGTATGTGTCATTGGTCTCTGTGTCTGCGTGGGTGTCCCCCCACGTTGCAATGCCATACATGATATAAACTTACAAAATAAGTTTATGCACGACTCCAGATACATTCACAGTATATGTATGAATAATCAATATTTACTGTAGAGGCAATCTTTTAAGTAGGAGGGAGTGCCTTCATCCCGAATTGGATAATAGAAGATCGGTAGGGATATATACAGGGATAGGATAACTCATAACTCCCTTATCACCCGATGGAATGTTGGGATTATTACGGCACCCAGACAAAGCATAGATATAAAATTTAAAACATTTTATTTAGAACAATATTGACATGAATCAAGCAACTGATATAGAAATACATAGTACATTCACATAACGATAAAAAAAAACAGGGAGGTTATTTACAAACTCCACAGGTGTGCGGAGGAATTCTACTGATATAGTTGACGATTCCCCGACATGTTTCGCGGTGTAGACCGCTTCTTCAGGAGGCGTCAAATAGTACAATCTAAAAAATAATCATGGACTAGTGTAAATGCAATATCACAATTGTTGTTAGTGTATGGCAAAGAAACCATAAACAATGATAACAGTAGTATAGGAGTATATAAGTAGAGACGGATACAGACCTGGCTCACCAAGTTGGTCCAACGGGACCAAGAAATGCAATGCACTGAATCACCCAGTAGGGGTGCTCCCCCTGGGGCGGACACGGGAGGATTAGGACGGCAATGCAATATTAATGACACAACATGAGTTAGGGTACTATGGGGATATTGTAGGAGGGAGGAAGTGAAGTCGCATGCCACTATGAAAGAGGGGCGTGCATAGAGGGGAGGAGGATGGTGAAGATGTGATGCTACAAAAAAAAACTGGAGGTGAAGGTGTAAAAGTGTGAAAGTGGAAAAAGGAAATGTGAAAAGAAACCGAAATCAGGGAAGAAAAGAAACAGGGAGGGGGGGGGGGAGGGGAGAAAAAGAGAACGGGAAAGGAAGGGGGTGGGGAAAGAAAAGGAAAGGGGAGAAAAGCAGAAAAGGGTGGGAAACAAAGGGAAATGAGGGGGAGAGGGAAGGGAGGGGGGAAAAAAGGAAGAGAGAGGAAGGGAAAAGGGAGAGGAAATTCCCAGACAGTGAAGGGGGTAAAAAGGGGGATGCGCAGAGGAAGGAAGGGGAAGGCAGAGATATATACAAGGAAGAAAGGGGGGGGAGGAAAATAAGGGAAAGAGGACGGGATGAGAAAAACAGGAAAACGGGGTGGGAAATAAGGGAGGGGGGAGGGAAAGGGGTGGAAAAAAATTAAAAAATAATGGGGGGGGGGGTCCGGGGGAAAGGAAAGCAGGGAGAAAAAGGGGAATAAATTATAAAAAGGGGAAGGGGGAAAAAAGGGGGGGGAGTGAAAGGGAAAAAACAATAAGTGAGTGTAGGGGGATTGTAACACACAGTGAAATGCTCAAGGAAGGACATCTAATAGTGTAAGAAACCAACCCAATGATGTGAAGATATAAACCAGTACCCGGGACAGGATTCAATACTAGTATATCACTGCTGTTGAGTAAGGTATATGGATAGCCCAAATAGCCTGGTGAACTCTTGATGAGTGAGTGATACCACTCTAGAGGCAATGTTTGTCACAGGCAGGCCTTGCGATGGTTAGAAGTCAGGTGCAGATCTGTGGATAATTAGGTAAGCAAAGGATTTAAATTGCTGAATGAAACTGGTCATCTAGAAGCAGTGGGCCCCCGCTCTCAAAACTGTTGGGTGAATGAGACAGGGCCCTACCAGTCTAGACGCCGAGGTAGAGAGTCCATTGTAGAGTGAGATTGCGGTAAACACCGGTCTTACCTAGAGATCCACAGAGGTGTGCTGGTCCCGGGTGATGGCCGTCCATACCAAGCGGCGAGCTACTTCGCCTCTTGTATCCTCCATACGCAGGACGTGACCGCGCAGCTGACTGACGTCAGCCTGCAGCATTGCCTGCGTCCGCCGATCCCATGGCGCATGCGCCGGAAAACTTTCCACGCACACGCCATGACCCCCACTCGATGGTCGGCGCCCAGATGCAGAGGAAGTACAGGGGCGGTACGTGGGGACCAAAACGTCCGCCCCTGGCTGGAGCGGCGCGTGTCCGCCGTAAGGGGAAGGGAATTAACCCAATGCAGTGCACTGCAGTTGTGGGAGCCCGGATGATCCGGATACATACACAAGAAAATATTTATACAATAATCTTAAATATATGTAACCGTAGTGGGAACCCGGGCAGGTTGTGGGATATCCCCATGCTCGGGATTCACAGTAGGGTACATAAACAATATAAGGTAACATAAATTTAATACATCAAAAATTACAAGTTACAGAACAATTAGCGGTCATTCTCTCACCACAGACAGTCAGAACCTGTAGCATGGTTCGTCCTATTGTATGCTATAATAAGAGCAATAAAAATAAAGAAAACCGGCATATTAAATACCATATAGTGTCGTTGGGAACACATACACTGATGAGACCTGGGAAACCAGGGCAGGGAGGGAAGGGAGGAAGGGAAACAAATTGGGGGAGGAAAGGGGAGGGGGGGGGGGGAGTGGATGAAGGGGATGAAGGGGGAGGAAAGGGGAAGGGAAGGGGGGGGGAAGTGGATGAAGGGGATGAAGGGAGAGGAGGGGAAGGAAAAGCCGAGGAATCAAGTAAGGGGAAAACAGGCTGACCGTTGAGTAGGTATAAGAACAGGAATAATAATCTCAGAATACGATCGGCGAGGCTTGAACCGATTGTCAAAGGATCAAACCCAGTCGGTCGTTGATTACAGAAAATGTTTATACGTTTACGCTTCGTTTAGGCCTGGGGGGGGGGGTGAGGGCATTGAGCCTTTCAATCCAGAGTGTTTCACGTCTCAGGATTTCCCAGTCCCAGTCTCCACCCCTGGGGTTTTCATAAATAGCCTCCAGAACATAGAATTTGACCATATCGAAGCAGTACCTGTGGTGAATGCCAACATGGCGGCCCACCGTAGTTAATTTACCACTTGTTGAGTGGTACAAACGATCGCCCAATCTTTGACTGAGTTCTCTGATCGTCTTCCCCACATAGAAGGCCCCACATGTACAGGTCATTAAATAAATGACTCCTCTGGTACCACAATTGGCATGTTGCCGAGGAGAGAATATCTCACCAGTTGGGAGTCGACATGTTAGGCCCTCTTGGATCCAGGGGCAGCGATCACATTGACCACAGCGATAGTTCCCACGAGGGGGCGCTGTTTTTACAGAATGAGCTCTATAATGGCTGCTGGTTAATTTATCCCGAAGGGAAGCAGCCCTTCTGAACACTAGTTCAGGAGTGGACCTGACATGTTTACTAAGTATGTGATGATCGGTGAGCAAATGCCAGCATTGGGAGAGAATATTGCGGAGATGGTTATGATGAGTAGAGAATGTGGTCACAATTCTAGCTGTAGGGGGCTGGCTGGAGCAGCCTGGGCCATATACTAAAGATTGTCTCGTTTTGGAAAAGGCCTTCCTGAGATTGGTAGAGCTATAGCTTCTGCTCAAAAGGCGTTTACGAAGCGCATCCACTTGTTTAAAGAAATCCCCGTCCTCTGAGCAGTTGCGTCTCAATCTCAAGTATTGGGCGTAAGGAATACTGCGTACCAGAGGGCGGGGATGAGAACTTGAGGCATGGAGCAGGGAATTCCCTGCTGTTTGCGATATAGATCTGTGATGAGTTGACCTGAACTGGTCTTGATAATCGTAAGGTCAAGAAATGGAATGCTGTGATCGAAAGTATGAGTGAATTGAAGATTAAAACTGTTGTCATTTAGAAGGGCCATAAATTCCTTGACTTCTTTCTCAGAGCTGGTCCAGATAACGAACAAATCGTCTATGAACCTATGCCAACATAGTATAAGGTCCAGATAGGCCTGCAACGATTCGTCCCCAAATATGGATCTTTCCCATCCCCCCAAATACAACGTTGCATAAGAGGGGGCACAGGAGGTGCCCATTGCACCCCCTGTCTTTGTAAATATATTTGGTCCATAAATGTAAAATAATTCCTAGAGTATGAACTCAAGTAATTTTAGTATAAATTCATTTAGGGGCCAAGTGTTGTGGTCCTGCTCCATGAGGAAGGTCCCTACCATTCGGACGCCCCACCCGTGGGGGATGCTCGAGTATAGAGCCTCGACATCAGCGGCCACGAGCAGGGCGTCCGAAGGGATCTGGACCCCCTCAATGTGACGCAGTAGGTCTGTGGTGTCTTTGATATAAGATGGGAGGCTATGGACGTGAGGTGTTAAAAACGAGTCCACGAATTTGCTTGCGTTCTCGGTTAGTGACCCTATGCCCGAGACAATAGGGCGACCAGGGGGTATATGCATATTTTTATGCGTTTTTGGTAGGGTGTAAAAAGTAGGTACCCTAGGTTTTTGGGCGTTGATGAACTTGAAACTATCCTCATCTATAAGGCCCGTCCAATAGGCTCCCACAACCAGACATCGGAATTCACCGATGAATGATTGTATCAATGACTGGTCAATGGGTAAATACCAGTCAGTATTATTAAGCTCTTTTAGACACATTGTTTGATAGTGTTGATGGGTCATAAGGACCAGGTTTCCGCCTTTGTCAGATGGCTTTAATACAAGGTCTGGATTCTTTTGTAATTGATAAATGGCCCGTGTTTGTTTTTTAGTTAGGTTAGAAGGGCATTCAGAACAATTCTGGTTCTTAAGTGATTTTATTGACTCATATAGAAATGCCCATATCTGGGGACATATCATCAGATCTGGGAAGGATCTGGACTTAAGTTTAAATGTATTAGTTTTTTTGGATGGTACCGCTAATAGTGTCTGCGAAGAATCATCAATGCTCGGCTCTGAGTCTGTAGATTCACCTGAACTTTCGTCGTACAACAGCATGAGATCACGAAGTGCTCTAAACTCTTGCATTGAAAAATGTTTTCTCTGCTAATTCTCTCTCCAGATTGAGTTTCCTCCTATCCTGATCAAAGATGAAACTATAGGTGAGCCTACGTGCAAATAAATACAAGTCTTTAATAGTCTCGTATACATCTATGGGTTCTGAAGGACAGAATCCAAGCCCTAACTGGAGAACAGACTCCTCAGAAGTGAGATTATAAGGGGTAAGATTGATATTAGGTTTGTGAGACATATCATCAGATTCTACAGTGACAGGTTCTGAGAGGTGTTGGACAGTGGTGTTTTGAGCATGTATGCGTCCAGACTTTCCCGTCGCGATTGTCCCGGGGTTGCCTGGGCTAAAAAAAACAGTGTTGGGAATATATGTATGTATTATACACTCTGGGTCGGCGCGGGTTTCCGCCGGGGGCTCCGGTGTCCTCCCGTGCTCTCGTGGTATGTGCGCTTCGGCTCTCTGCACAGTATAGACATGTTCAATATGTTTATTGCACATACTATACATGTTTACAGTATGGGTATACTGTTTGCGTGGGAAACCTCTGGGTACTTCAGTTCCCCCACGCTCCAATGGAAATGCACAGCATAAACATGTGCAATATGTTTATTCACATGCTATCATTCCTACACGGTATCTGTGTGCGGTCTGCGTGGAGTTCTTCCGGGTGTTCCGGTTTCCTCCCACGCGCTGACAGTATGTGCGCCTTTGGCCTTCTGCACAGTTAAACATGTTCAATGTTTATCACGCATGCTATAAATACCTACACGGTATGTGTAGGCAGTCTGTGGTTTTCCTCCGGGCTTTCCGGTTCCCTCCCACACTCCATTGGTATGGGCGCTTTGGCGCTATGCACAGTCTAAATTTGTGCGATTGGATATCCACATACTAACATACCTACCCGGTATGTCTGTGCAGTCTGCGTGGGTTTCCGCCCACGCTACATGACATGCATGCTTTTGGTGCAATACACGGTGTAAACATACACATTATGTTTATACACTACACTAAATACATTCACAGTAGTTGTAGGTATTGCATTCTCTGAGTATGCGTGGGGTACTTCGGTTCCTCCCACGCGCCAACGGTGTGCGCGCCTTCGGTGCTATGCACACATGGGCTTGTGCAAAATGTTTAGCACACATACTATAATACCTACACGGTATGCGTATGCAGTTTGCATGGGTTTCATCCGGGTGCTCAGGTTTCTCCCCTGCGTTCCAATGGTGTGCGCATTTTTAGCGCTATGCACAGTATAAACATGTGCAATTTGTTTATTCGCAGGCTAACATACCTACACGGTTGTGTACGCAATCTGCGTGGCTGGTTTACGTCCAAGCCCCGATGATGTGCGCGCCTTCGTCGCTGGCACAGTATAAACTTGTTTAATAGGTTTATCCACACATACTAAACTACATACGCCGTATGTGGTGGTATTATGCTCTTTGTGGCTGGGTGGGTTTCCTCCCACACTCTATTTGCGCGTTTGACGCAATACATAGTATAAACTATGTGTTTGTACAATCAGCACTTATCCATGGGTAGCTGCTGGATGGAGCATTGTCACAAGGATCCCTGGTTTCAGGGGTACCACTTTCCACCTGCTTTCAGTGGTGATCAGAAGCGCTGGCTTGGACTGTGTTAGCCAGGCTGAGGTTAGCGTTACGCCCGTTAGTGGCTGCGTCTCTGGCGTTTTTTTGTAGCTCAATGACTGGGCAAAAGCCTCTGCTTCATCCATCAGTCATGTAGCAGGTGCACTGCAGCTGTTTTAGCCTTTAGGGTCTCTGTGCCCAGGGTGGGTTTGCGCCACCTGTGGAGGCTGAGGTACTGGTCCTCTGACCGAGTTTCTAGGGAAGCTCTGTAAAGTTGCCTTTATTGGCCAACAGTTGAGGCGCCCTGTACACCGGGGCCTCTCTTCTCCGATACATTGTGGAGTCTCTTTGGGATTTTCATACATCTCGCTGCAAGACTGTCCTGTCGGCCGTGTTCATTGCAGGGGAAAGGGTCCATGCATCCGGAGGGGTTTCCATCTCCTTACCGGGGGTGGGGCACCGGAAGTGGACATTATGGCCTCTCGACTCACTCACAAGGTTGCAAGATCGTGGTCAGGTCCAGGGACCCCTGGGCGGACGCGTCAGACGCGTTGGAAGCCCATGGGGGCAGTGTCGCCAGATATATGCTTACCCTCCACTACTGTTGCCTCGCCGGCTTCGCAGAGTAGGGACTGAGGCTATTCCAGTGATCCTCATTGCTCCGGAACTGCGACATTGGTACGCCAATCTACTTCGGCTAGTCGCAGACGTTCCTGGCGACTGCCTATTGGGGTGGACCTTATGTCTCATGATCCCATACTTCATCCTGCTTTACAGTCCTTGGCTTTAATGGCATGGCTGTTTAAAGCCAGGTGCTGAAGGACCGAGTTCTCTCATATTCGGTCATCTCCTCTGTTGTTGACACGGGAATCTTCCTCCAGGAAGATATCTCACCGTACCTGGATACCTTTTTGAGGGTCGGATTTCGGCCCGGGCTGTCTTTTTCAACGATCGCTACCGGGTCATTCCTTGATAGCACCTTTTTGTGCAGGGGGTTCGCCATGTGATGATCCCCCCTGTCAACCCCCCTGTCAAGCCTCCTCTCCCTACTTGGGATCTGAATTTGATGCATCTCGGTTCTCCAAGAACATCTCTTTGGGAATATCAGAGAGATTCCTCTCTTCTCCTTGTCCCGGAAGGAGACCTTAGTGGCCATTGCTTCAGTTAGATGGGTGTCTGAGTTGGTGGCCTTGTCCTGCAAGTCGCCTTACTTGGTCCTCCATAAGGATATGGCGGTGTTGCGCCCACGACCGTCCTTCTTTCAAAAGATGGTCTCGGCCTTTCACCTTAAGAAGGACATTGTTCTTCCGTCCTGGTGTCCTCACCCATCGCCTCCCTAATAGTTTTCGCTTCATACATTAAGATGGGTACAAGCCTTACGAGTGTACCTGTCTGCTACTGTTTCCATTCGGAAGTCTATCTGATCCAAAACAGGGCCGAGCGGTGTCGTCTGCCACCGTCTCTAGGTGGATCAGGCAGACCGTCATACGGGCCTATGCCCTTAAGGGGCGGGCGCCTCCCTTTCCGGTTGCGGCGCATTCCACCATTGGTGCTTCCTGGGCCTTCCGACATCAAGCGTCGGTTGCACAAGTGTCGTCCGTTCATACCTTTTCAAGATTTTATAAGGTTGATGTGGCTGCATCTTCGGATGCTCCCTTCGGTCGCAAAGCATTGCAGGCCGCTGTTTAATGTTGCAACTCCTCCGTTGAGGAGCTCTGCTGGTTTGGAGTGAAGTTTTGGTAGTTCCTTTACTACTGCTCCCACCCTTCTGATACTGCTTTAGGACGTCCCATACGTTTACAGTATCCAGCTTCCTGGGCGTTCCGACATCAAGCGTCGGTTGCACAAGTGTGCAAGGCGGCGACCTGGTCGTCCATTCATACCTTTTCTAAATTCTACAAGGTTGATGTGGCTGCATCTTCGGATGCTTCCTTCGGCCGCAAAGTGTTGCAGGCCGCTGTTTAATGTTTCAACTCCTCCGTTGAGGAGCTCTGCTGGTTTGGAGTGAAGTTTTGGTAGTTCCTTACTTTGTTGCTCCCACCCTTTTCTTATACTGCTTTGGGACGTCTCACATGTAATCAGTATGAGAGTTGTGTCAGTCCATGGACAGTAAGAAAAAATAGGATTTTTGTACTCACCGTAAAATCCATTTCTCTGACGTCCATGGACTGACACAGCACCCACCCTTCCTTTTAAGGTTTGTACTGCTTTGTTACGATCTGAGGTCTGCTGACTGCAGGTGGGAGGGTAATGTCCGGAGGGACCGCCCCCCTGGGCGGGGCTGTTCAGCTCTGGTTTGTTCTAGAATGTATGTTTCCAACATCTAACATTCTGCCTAGATCTTCTCCTGCGAGCAGGGATATATACCCACACGTTTACAGTATCCAGCTGTGT